>CM037092.1:13952077-14552077 GCA_020916435.1 Oxytropis ochrocephala
AATCATTTAATACTATTTATGTGTTATTTTGGATTGGATGCACTCATAACTGTATAACGGTCATACAGTCAAATGGAATTAAACTGCCTGATCAAAATCAAATTATTTGTATTTCAATTGTACAAAATTATAATACTTTAAATAAAACATATAGGTGAGTTCTAATGTACCTAGTATAAAAAGTGTGGTATCAACATTTGGGTGAGTTGTCAAAACCGATTATAATTGATTGACAGCAATAAATAAAAACCAATCTTGATAATTAATGCAATGAATGAAAGCAAATCTTATTTTTTTCAAAAAATAAATTATAGTAGGTTTTTTTCTTCATAAAACCGTGATTGAGGGAAACAATTAATTGAGGGAAACAATTAAAAACCAATCTTGCTCTTTCACCCTAATTAAGAAAAATGAAAACAACACATGATCATTGTCTAAAAGTGAGCATATTATTGCACTATGTAGTTGTTTATATGAAGAGTTACATGATACAGTTTCTCTTGAGCAAAAACTTACATCAAGACTATGAAGAAATCCTTGTATAAAATTAGCACCAAATATCACAATGTTAAATGGAATGCTAGTTACAGAAGTTAAAATTACAAATAAAGGCAGACCTTAGGCACAAAAACATTTCCAGTAATATTCTGTGCAATGCCTTCATATATCAGAGATTTGCTTCTTGATGAAACTTTGATGAGTCAGCCCTCCCAACATATGCCTCGACAACCGTCATCTATAACCAAGGATTTCAAACTCTAAAACCTATCAAATAGATTATGCCTATTACAAGAACAATGGCTATATCAAAGACTTAAAGCTATTGAACTGATTTGTTCTATTCTATGAGTTCCATTGCTCTATTTCTCCGTATTATCCTTAACGAATAATGTTCCCTTCTCCAAAACTATGTAGCAGCTTAGCATTTTTAAAATGAAACCACTTTAATTCATCAACCAAAAAAAACATTAACGAATAATATGTTCCCTTCTTCAATTTGAGATGACATGAAACAGAATTTGGGGGAGTTTCGAAACCTTTTGAATTTGGGGTTTAGGAATGGTGATGAGGAAGGAGGGAAATGAATGAGTGTTGTGATAAGAAAGAGGGATCGATGATGGTGGAGACGAGAGGAACGAATGAATTTTAGTGGAGAGAAGGAAAAAAGAAATTTAGTGGAGAGGATGAGAAATTGGGCATAATGGAAATTATGTATAAAAATTAGAGTTAATATGCAATTTCTTAAAACTGACCCTTGTTAAATGAGTTGGCAAAAATTGAACACGTATGCTCTTAAATCTTTGACACGTCATCTAGGTGTTGGTACTCACATTTTTAAGGTGGGTAACAAAGTTGCCACCAAAACATATATTACTAATCGTTTGATCAAATAGCTCTGATGCGATTAATAACGCTTGAATGAGATGATTTGGGTATCTTCCATTTTCACTAAGGTCATGAGTTCGATCCGACCTTGGGAATGCATCAGTGTTAAACCTCTTGAGAAAGAGATTTGCAGGTTATTGTGGTTCTACCTTGTTCGAGAAATTAATCTCTGCAACAAAAAAAAGTTTCGTGTCAAAGGAAATCCTAGGAGATCACAAGATATTATTCACCCCTATCTGTGGATGGCTCTAATGTAACACTGATAGTGCCTCTAAAGGCTCTCTTTGCTGGCCCTTCTTGTGGTGGTATTTTTCGTGACTATAGAGCATCTATTGTTGGTTGTTTTGCGTCATTTTTGGGCAATGGCACTGCCCTTTATTCTGAGCTTTTGGCAGCCATGATAGCTATTGAGATCGCCCCTGACAAGGGGTGGCGTAACGTCTGGCTCGAATGCGATTCCTCTTCTATTGTTGCTGCTTTTAGGAACCTTGGCATTGTCCCTTGGAGACTTAGAAATCGTTGGGGAAACACCTTGAGACTTTGTTCACATATGAACTTCATTGTCTCTCATATCTTTAGAGAAGGAAACAGTTGCGCAGATAAATTAGCTGCTTTTGGTCTAGTTAGTAGAACTTATACTTAGTGGAGTATGCCCCCGAGCTTCATCTTAGATGACTTTAGTCGCAATAGGCAGGGCCTTCCTTTTTTTTTTTTTTTTTTCAGATTTAGATTATTTATTCTTGAGGCTTGGTCTCTTGGGTTTTCATTTTTGCATTGTTGTGCTGCTTCATTGACTTGTTGTTTGTTTTCCAAATCGACAAGGGTTTTGGCCTTGTATTTCATCTTTTTATTTATTTTTATAATATGTACGTAGTAGCGTTTTCAGTAAAAGCGCTACTCATTCGCAGTGGCGGACCCAGGACTCGGGGGTCAGGGATGTCAAATTTTTTAAATACACAATTTGCTAAAAATATAATTAAAAACAACTATGGAGATAGAGAGAGAAACTTTTTTAAATCCACAAGAACAGATCCAAGGAGATAGAGAGCGAAACTTTTTTAAAATACTTTATAAAAGTGTGAGTGATTGTGTGAGTGTGGTGCATTAAAGTGGTGCAAAATTAGAAACTTTGGTGCAAAACTAAGAACTTAGGTGCAAAATATATTTTTCAGGGGATCGATGCAAAAACATTTTTCCCTAGAGCATCGGTTCTACTTTTATCTTTTTAGGGGTTCACTTGAACCCCCTCAAACATATACAGGTCCGCCAGTGCTCATTCACTTAGCACCTTTTGAGAATGGGTAGTGTTTTTTTGCTAAAAACACTACTAATTTCCTTAACAATGGGTAGCGTTTTCAAAGAAAGCGCTACCTATGCCCAAAATGCGCTAAGGTGGATCCGTAGCATTTTCTTTCAAAACGCTACGGATTGTCAGCAATGGGTAGCGTTTCTAAAATGCTACTAATGAGGGATACACATCAGTAACGCTTTAAAACGCTACAAATCCTTAAATCTGTTGTATATCTTTTTCCTTATGATGATTTTTCATTAAGAATGGTTTACATCAGAAAGTTTTAGCGAGATTCTTTCAAAAATAAAAAAAAAAATTGTGGGCCGAGAATACCTGATTTACAACAAAAACTAGCTCAGATGCGTCTGAAATACAATTGTGAATATTGTATCTAATCCAAATCCTCTGTTTTTTGTGTTTAATTACTTTTAAGTGAAAGTAAAATTTGTGTTAATTTTATGTTGGCTTTAATGTACTTTTGATCCCATGTTTTACCTGAAGCAAGATTTCAATCTCCTAATTACAAAATCAGAGTTTTTCGTCCTCTAATTTTGCACATTATTGCAAATTTTTGCGGTAACTTAGATTTTGCACATTATTGCAATTTTTTTTCCAAAAAGACAAATTATTGATAAATTTCTTATGTGTATTTTAATTTATCTTACAAAATGAAGTAATTTATGGGACCCAATTTGATAAAAATAAGGCTCAATTAGGGGCTTGATTTTTAAGATTTGAATAAATTAAGTAAATTGTTTGGGAATCGCCCTGATTAATACCAATTGCTGCAAAACATCATGCATGAAAATGAAAATGGGGTCCATGATATTACAAATAAGTGGAAGGCACGTGAAGGGTTGGACCTATATTAGTACAAGAGGGGTAGCATTGTCATATTCATTTCATTTTCATCGACATGCAAGTTGGGTTGGATCACGTAATTGCATGCTAAGGATCTTAATATAGTTTACTGATCGCCTGCAACTTGCTTGTGGAAGGTTTAATGCATTTCATCTGATCCATATAGTTGATCCTACCTTGTAATAAAATGCTTTTTAATGGTTGTTGTTGACTATTTGCCATCAATGTATGAGATGCGAGATTAAGAGTTACCAGGACGATTATTATGCGATGCTGACGAGAGATGTGATAATGCGCCTACACAAGATGCAGGATGTAGTTTAAAAACATCAACATTTTATAAGGGGGTATAAAAATACATTAATAACATATATATATATATATATATATATATATATATATATATATATATATATATATATATATATATATATATATATATATATAAACGAAGAGTGCAGGCAAAAATAACCCTGCTTGGTGGGATGAAAGAACAATGTCGATCCAAAAAATAGAGTGTGGGGTATATTGGTAAACAATTAGTGGATACAAAATGAGGGGTACATTTTGATAATAAAAAAAGTCTTGGACAAAAAAAAATTGTCAGGGGTATGTCGGTCCAAAAATATAGAGTGGGGGTATATTGGTAAATAGTGAGGTACAAAATGAGAGGTATATTGGTAAATGGTGGGGTACAAAATATAGAGTGGAGGTATGTCAGTCAAAAATATAGAGAGTGAGATATTGGTAATTAAATGGCAGAAACTGAATGAGGGTATATTGGTATATTGGACGAAGTTATGCCATGTTATTAATGATATTATGCTATCAATGATACCTTTGTCACATGGAGTTGATAAATATGCCTTAATTCATTCTATTGGTTTATATTATGGATATAGTGTATAGACTAAATCCCACCCCACGTATTTAAATTAACCTATAAATCAGAATCTTAAACTTGTTAATCAAACTTAAGAACTAAGAGTTGAACAATGAAAGAAGATGAAGATGAATGGGAAAGAGGGACAAAAAAATGGAAGAAGATTAAGATTTTTCTTGTAATAAATATTAACAAAAAAAATTAGGTGGAAAAAATAAATAGGGAAAATGTGAAATGAGAAAACCACATCAACCCCATCATATCTGTAAGAGTCACATCGGGCATGTAATGGATATGTAGTATTTTTAAAACGAATGATGGAAAAAAGTAAATGGTGAATACGTTTTCGAATTTTTTTTAAAAAAACTAACTTTTATATATGCGAATTACTCAAAGAACAGTTAAAAGAATACAAATGGAAGTCTACAATAGTATGTCGATTTCATTTTTTGACAACAGGACTTCTTTGTGTTTTTCATGACATATTTTTTATTTTATTTCTTAAATGATAGAAAATATTCCCTCAAAAAAAATGATAGAAAATATTGACATATATACATGCATGAATTCTCTTTAAAAATCTAGACTATAGGTAAGGTTAATCCCTTTTTGGTAATAACTTTTTCAATTACACCAAATTGATAGTATATGGTAAAAAGAAAAACAAATGTATCTTATGAAAAAATGGAGGTTGATGACATTGTTTTCATTAGGCAAATTTCGTATCTTAAGAAAACTTTGATTAATTATTGCCATGTCAAAGTTGACATCATTTTAAAAAGTACAAGGCACTAGAAAGGTCTATGACCAGATCCTTCTATTCTATACCTCATGTGGGGTTGAGAGATACTTATGATCCTTGCATATTTGTGTTTGGATGGAATGGAAGGTAAATATCATTTTTCCCTCATGCTTTGGGAAAGACCACAGTACCCTTATGCCAAGGGTCAACATCAAAAACTTTAAATGGAAATGCCTTGCGAGGCCCAACAAATACTTGATTTCAACTAATTTTTTTGATCAAGTCTAGAATCAACGGTGGAAATTGAACTAAATAATTCTTCATGTAGAGTTTGATGAAATTGCCTTTGGAGGAAGAGAAAACTTAATTAAATAAAGATTGTGTTGAGGAATATGAAAAGTATAGATCAAATGCACACTAATGAATACAAATTCATCATTATATTTTCTTAAGAAGAAACTTAAAAGTATAGATGATGCATGACTAGTGCAACTTTTCATGGCAGGTCATTCCTTCCTTCCACCTCTAAATTTTGTTTTCGGGATCCACACATTGCTGTCTAGTAGGGTGTGCAAATCGGGCTATAATACATTCAAGACGACATTAATTTCGGTTGAAACTATGTTGAGAGAGAGAGAGAGAGAGAGAGAGAGAGAGAGAGAGAGAGAGTAGTGCAACTTAAAAGTATAGATGATGCATGACTAGTGCAACTTTTCATGGCAGGTCATTCATTGAGTTTCACCTCTAAATCCGTGTTTCACGGGATCCACACATTTCTCTTAATAGTGCTTGTAAATTGTGCTATTTCATACGACCCAACCTAATGTCATTTTTCTAGGGCCGAATTTTTTTTTAGTATATCCATTTGATAAAAATATAATTAGTTTGAAGTTGTATTGATATGTTATAAAAATATTTATAATCTAAATAAAGTAGTTTGAGTTTTTAGTGATTCATTTGATAAAAATATAATTAGGGGCCAATTTTTACTGATTTATTCGATAAAATTATAATTAAGGACTAAATTTTTATGATTTGAACAAAGTCTAAATTGTTTGAAACGACCTCGGGTCCATTTAATACCTAGATCTCATCGTTTATCTTAATCTTTAATTAAATTGGGAGTTCCTTCCATTCTTATATAAATTATATTTTCAAAATGGACTAAATTATAGTTTTGGTCCCATATTTTCACAAATTTAAACATTTAATCTCCTATTTTAAAACTCGGACATTTAGTCCTCCTACTATTAAAAATTCGGACATTTAGTACAAAGGGAATTTTTCAATTTTTTTTTGTTGATGTGGAGGCTTGTCAAACAAAAAAACTCTAACGTGGCTTTGCATTAAATGACATGGCGTCTTACATTGACATCACACGTGGTCGCCACATGATTTTTTTTTTTTGCAATTGGCACATTTCATGTTCCTTATTTTTAGTTCAGAATTTTTGCAACCAACCAAAACCATTTTTACGATGAAATATTGGAATGTGTATGTGTGGTGTGGGCTATAATACATTCAAGACGACATTAATTTCTGTTGAAACTATGTTGAGAGAGAGAGAGAGAGAGAAAGTAGTGCAACTTAAAAGTATAGATGATGCATGACTAGTGCAACTTTTCATGGCAGGTCATTCATTGAGTTTCACCTCTAAATCCGTGTTTCGCGGGATCCACACATTTCTCTTAATAGTGCTTGTAAATTGTGCTATTTCATACGACCCAACCTAATGTCATTTTTCTAGGGCCGAATTTTGTTTTTAGTATATCCATTTGATAAAAATATAATTAGTTTGAAGTTGTATTGATATGTTATAAAAATATTTATAATCTAAATAAAGTAGTTTGAGTTTTTAGTGATTCATTTGATAAAAATATAATTAGGGGCCAATTTTTACTGATTTATTCGATAAAATTATAATTAAGGACTAAATTTTTATGATTTGAACAAAGTCTAAATTGTTTGAAACGACCTCGGTCCATTTAATACCTAGATCATCGTTTATCTTAATCTTTAATTAAATTGGGAGTTCCTTCCATTCTTATATAAATTATATTTTCAAAATGGACTAAATTATAGTTTTGGTCCCATATTTTCACAAATTTAAACATTTAATCTCCCTATTTTAAAACTCAGACATTTAGTCCTCCTACTATTAAAAATTCAGACATTTAGTACAAAGGGGAATTTTTCAATTTTTTTTGTTGATGTGGAGGCTTGTCAAACAAAAAAACTCTAACGTGGCCTTCATTAAATGACATGGCGTCTTACATTGACATCACACGTGGCTGCCACATGATTTTTTTTGCAATTGGCACATTTCATGTTCCTTATTTTTAGTTCCGAATTTTTGCAACCAACCAAAACCATTTTTACGATGAAATATTGGAATGTGTATGTGTGGTGTGGGCTATAATACATTCAAGACGACATTAATTTCGGTTGAAACTATGTTGAGAGAGAGAGAGAGAGAGTAGTGCAACTTAAAAGTATAGATGATGCATGACTAGTGCAACTTTTCATGGCAGGTCATTCATTGAGTTTCACCTCTAAATCCGTGTTTCACGGGATCCACACATTTCTCTTAATAGTGCTTGTAAATTGTGCTATTTCATACGACCCAACCTAATGTCATTTTTCTAGGGCCGAATTTTTTTTTAGTATATCCATTTGATAAAAATATAATTAGTTTGAAGTTGTATTGATATGTTATAAAAATATTTATAATCTAAATAAAGTAGTTTGAGTTTTTAGTGATTCATTTGATAAAAATATAATTAGGGGCCAATTTTTACTGATTTATTCGATAAAATTATAATTAAGGACTAAATTTTTATGATTTGAACAAAGTCTAAATTGTTTGAAACGCTTCGGGTCCATTTAATACCTAGATCATGTCGTTTATCTTAATCTTTAATTAAATTGGGAGTTCCTTCCATTCTTATATAAATTATATTTTCAAAATGGACTAAATTATAGTTTTGGTCCCATATTTTCACAAATTTAAACATTTAATCTCCCTATTTTAAAACTCAGACATTTAGTCCTCCTACTATTAAAAATTCGGACATTTAGTACAAAGGGAATTTTTCAATTTTTTTTGTTGATGTGGAGGCTTGTCAAACAAAAAAACTCTAACGTGGCCTTCATTAAATGACATGGCGTCTTACATTGACATCACACGTGGGTCGCCACATGATTTTTTTTTTTTGGCACATTTCATGTTCCTTATTTTTAGTTCCGAATTTTTG
Source organism: Oxytropis ochrocephala (assembly GCA_020916435.1). NCBI lineage: Eukaryota > Viridiplantae > Streptophyta > Magnoliopsida > Fabales > Fabaceae > Oxytropis > Oxytropis ochrocephala. The sequence goes on from CM037092.1 coordinate 13,960,495, forward strand.
CAACCAACCAAAACCATTTTTACGATGAAATATTGGAATGTGTATGTGTGGTGTGGGCTATAATACATTCAAGACGACATTAATTTCTGTTGAAACTATGTTGAGAGAGAGAGAGAGAGAGAGAAAGTAGTGCAACTTAAAAGTATAGATGATGCATGACTAGTGCAACTTTTCATGGCAGGTCATTCATTGAGTTTCACCTCTAAATCCGTGTTTCATGATCCACACATTTCTCTTAATAGTGCTTGTAAATTGTGCTATTTCATACGACCCAACCTAATGTCATTTTTCTAGGCCGAATTTTGTTTTTAGTATATCCATTTGATAAAAATATAATTAGTTTGAAGTTGTATTGATATGTTATAAAAATATTTATAATCTAAATAAAGTAGTTTGAGTTTTTAGTGATTCATTTGATAAAAATATAATTAGGGGCCAATTTTTACTGATTTATTCGATAAAATTATAATTAAGGACTAAATTTTTATGATTTGAACAAAGTCTAAATTGTTTGAAACGACCTCGGGTCCATTTAATACCTAGATCTGTCGTTTATCTTAATCTTTAATTAAATTGGGAGTTCCTTCCATTCTTATATAAATTATATTTTCAAAATGGACTAAATTATAGTTTTGGTCCCATATTTTCACAAATTTAAACATTTAATCTCCCTATTTTAAAACTCAGACATTTAGTCCTCCTACTATTAAAAATTCAGACATTTAGTACAAAGGGGAATTTTTCAATTTTTTTTGTTGATGTGGAGGCTTGTCAAACAAAAAAACTCTAACGTGGCCTTCATTAAATGACATGGCGTCTTACATTGACATCACACGTGGGCGCCACATGATTTTTTTTGCAATTGGCACATTTCATGTTCCTTATTTTTAGTTCCGAATTTTTGCAACCAACCAAAACCATTTTTACGATGAAATATTGGAATGTGTATGTGTGGTGTGGGCTATAATACATTCAAGACGACATTAATTTCGGTTGAAACTATGTTGAGAGAGAGAGAGAGAGTAGTGCAACTTAAAAGTATAGATGATGCATGACTAGTGCAACTTTTCATGGCAGGTCATTCATTGAGTTTCACCTCTAAATCCGTGTTTCACGGGATCCACACATTTCTCTTAATAGTGCTTGTAAATTGTGCTATTTCATACGACCCAACCTAATGTCATTTTTCTAGGGCGAATTTTTTTAGTATATCCATTTGATAAAAATATAATTAGTTTGAAGTTGTATTGATATGTTATAAAAATATTTATAATCTAAATAAAGTAGTTTGAGTTTTTAGTGATTCATTTGATAAAAATATAATTAGGGGCCAATTTTTACTGATTTATTCGATAAAATTATAATTAAGGACTAAATTTTTATGATTTGAACAAAGTCTAAATTGTTTGAAACGACCTCGGGTCCATTTAATACCTAGATCATCGTTTATCTTAATCTTTAATTAAATTGGGAGTTCCTTCCATTCTTATATAAATTATATTTTCAAAATGGACTAAATTATAGTTTTGGTCCCATATTTTCACAAATTTAAACATTTAATCTCCCTATTTTAAAACTCGGACATTTAGTCCTCCTACTATTAAAAATTGGACATTTAGTACAAAGGGAATTTTTCAATTTTTTTGTTGATGTGGAGGCTTGTCAAACAAAAAAACTCTAACGTGGCCTTCATTAAGTGACATGGCGTCTTACATTGACATCACACGTGGTCGCCACATGATTTTTTTGCAATTGGCACATTTCATGTTCCTTATTTTTAGTTCCGAATTTTTGCAACCAACCAAAACCATTTTTACGATGAAATATTGGAATGTGTATGTGTGGTGTGGGCTATAATACATTCAAGACGACATTAATTTCTGTTGAAACTATGTTGAGAGAGAGAGAGAGAGAGAGAAAGTAGTGCAACTTAAAAGTATAGATGATGCATGACTAGTGCAACTTTTCATGGCAGGTCATTCATTGAGTTTCACCTCTAAATCCGTGTTTCGCGGGATCCACACATTTCTCTTAATAGTGCTTGTAAATTGTGCTATTTCATACGACCCAACCTAATGTCATTTTTCTAGGGCCGAATTTTGTTTTTAGTATATCCATTTGATAAAAATATAATTAGTTTGAAGTTGTATTGATATGTTATAAAAATATTTATAATCTAAATAAAGTAGTTTGAGTTTTTAGTGATTCATTTGATAAAAATATAATTAGGGGCCAATTTTTACTGATTTATTCGATAAAATTATAATTAAGGACTAAATTTTTATGATTTGAACAAAGTCTAAATTGTTTGAAACGACCTCGGGTCCATTTAATACCTAGATCATCGTTTATCTTAATCTTTAATTAAATTGGGAGTTCCTTCCATTCTTATATAAATTATATTTTCAAAATGGACTAAATTATAGTTTTGGTCCCATATTTTCACAAATTTAAACATTTAATCTCCTATTTTAAAACTCGGACATTTAGTCCTCCTACTATTAAAAATTCGGACATTTAGTACAAAGGGAATTTTTCAATTTTTTTTGTTGATGTGGAGGCTTGTCAAACAAAAAAACTCTAACGTGGCCTTCATTAAATGACATGGCGTCTTACATTGACATCACACGTGGTCGCCACATGATTTTTTTGCAATTGGCACATTTCATGTTCCTTATTTTTAGTTCCGAATTTTTGCAACCAACCAAAACCATTTTTACGATGAAATATTGGAATGTGTATGTGTGGTGTGGGCTATAATACATTCAAGACGACATTAATTTCGGTTGAAACTATGTTGAGAGAGAGAGAGAGAGTAGTGCAACTTAAAAGTATAGATGATGCATGACTAGTGCAACTTTTCATGGCAGGTCATTCATTGAGTTTCACCTCTAAATCCGTGTTTCACGGGATCCACACATTTCTCTTAATAGTGCTTGTAAATTGTGCTATTTCATACGACCCAACCTAATGTCATTTTTCTAGGGCCGAATTTTTTTTTAGTATATCCATTTGATAAAAATATAATTAGTTTGAAGTTGTATTGATATGTTATAAAAATATTTATAATCTAAATAAAGTAGTTTGAGTTTTTAGTGATTCATTTGATAAAAATATAATTAGGGGCCAATTTTTACTGATTTATTCGATAAAATTATAATTAAGGACTAAATTTTTATGATTTGAACAAAGTCTAAATTGTTTGAAACGACCTCGGGTCCATTTAATACCTAGATCTGTCGTTTATCTTAATCTTTAATTAAATTGGGAGTTCCTTCCATTCTTATATAAATTATATTTTCAAAATGGACTAAATTATAGTTTTGGTCCCATATTTTCACAAATTTAAACATTTAATCTCCTATTTTAAAACTCGGACATTTAGTCCTCCTACTATTAAAAATTCGACATTTAGTACAAAGGGAATTTTTCAATTTTTTTGTTGATGTGGAGGCTTGTCAAACAAAAAACTCTAACGTGGCCTTCATTAAATGACATGGCGTCTTACATTGACATCACACGTGGCTGCCACATGATTTTTTTTGCAATTGGCACATTTCATGTTCCTTATTTTAGTTCCGAATTTTTGCAACCAACCAAAACCATTTTTACGATGAAATATTGGAATGTGTATGTGTGGTGTGGGCTATAATACATTCAAGACGACATTAATTTCGGTTGAAACTATGTTGAGAGAGAGAGAGAGAGAGAGAAAGTAGTGCAACTTAAAAGTATAGATGATGCATGACTAGTGCAACTTTTCATGGCAGGTCATTCATTGAGTTTCACCTCTAAATCTGTGTTTCGCGGGATCCACACATTTCTCTTAATAGTGCTTGTAAATTGTGCTATTTCATACGACCCAACCTAATGTCATTTTTCTAGGGCCGAATTTTGTTTTTAGTATATCCATTTGATAAAAATATAATTAGTTTGAAGTTGTATTGATATGTTATAAAAATATTTATAATCTAAATAAAGTAGTTTGAGTTTTTAGTGATTCATTTGATAAAAATATAATTAGGGGCCAATTTTTACTGATTTATTCGATAAAATTATAATTAAGGACTAAATTTTTATGATTTGAACAAAGTCTAAATTGTTTGAAACGACCTCGGTCCATTTAATACCTAGATCATGCGTTTATCTTAATCTTTAATTAAATTGGGAGTTCCTTCCATTCTTATATAAATTATATTTTCAAAATGGACTAAATTATAGTTTTGGTCCCATATTTTCACAAATTTAAACATTTAATCTCCTATTTTAAAACTCGGACATTTAGTCCTCCTACTATTAAAAATTCGGACATTTAGTACAAAGGAATTTTTCAATTTTTTTGTTGATGTGGAGGCTTGTCAAACAAAAAACTCTAACGTGACCTTCATTAAATGACATGGCGTCTTACATTGACATCACACGTGGCTGCCACATGATTTTTTTTGCAATTGGCACATTTCATGTTCCTTATTTTTAGTTCCGAATTTTTGCAACCAACCAAAACCATTTTTACGATGAAATATTGGAATGTGTATGTGTGGTGTGGGCTATAATACATTCAAGACGACATTAATTTCGGTTGAAACTATGTTGAGAGAGAGAGAGAGAGAGAGAGAGAGAGAGAGAAAGTAGTGCAACTTAAAAGTATAGATGATGCATGACTAGTGAAACTTTTCATGGCAGGTCATTCATTGAGTTTCACCTCTAAATCCGTGTTTCACGGGATCCACACATTTCTCTTAATAGTGCTTGTAAATTGTGCTATTTCATACGACCCAACCTAATGTCATTTTTCTAGGGCCGAATTTTTTTTTAGTATATCCATTTGATAAAAATATAATTAGTTTGAAGTTGTATTGATATGTTATAAAAATATTTATAATCTAAATAAAGTAGTTTGAGTTTTTAGTGATTCATTTGATAAAAATATAATTAGGGGCCAATTTTTACTGATTTATTCGATAAAATTATAATTAAGGACTAAATTTTTATGATTTGAACAAAGTCTAAATTGTTTGAAACGACCTCGGGTCCATTTAATACCTAGATCATGCTGCTTATCTTAATCTTTAAGTAAATTGGGAGTTCCTTCCATTCTTATATAAATTATATTTTCAAAATGGACTAAATTATAGTTTTGGTCCCATATTTTCACAAATTTAAACATTTAATCTCCTATTTTAAAACTCGGACATTTAGTCCTCCTACTATTAAAAATTCGGACATTTAGTACAAAGGGAATTTTTCAATTTTTTTGTTGATGTGGAGGCTTGTCAAACAAAAAAACTCTAACGTGGCCTTCATTAAATGACATGGCGTCTTACATTGACATCACACGTGGTCGCCACATGATTTTTTTTTGCAATTGGCACATTTCATGTTCCTTATTTTTAGTTCCGAATTTTTGCAACCAACCAAAACCATTTTTACGATGAAATATTGGAATGTGTATGTGTGGTGTGGGCTATAATACATTCAAGACGACATTAATTTCGGTTGAAACTATGTTGAGAGAGAGAGAGAGAGAGAGAGAGTAGTAGTGCAACTTAAAAGTATAGATGATGCATGACTAGTGAAACTTTTCATGGCAGGTCATTCATTGAGTTTCACCTCTAAATCCGTGTTTCACGGGATCCACACATTTCTCTTAATAGTGCTTGTAAATTGTGCTATTTCATACGACCCAACCTAATGTCATTTTTCTAGGGCGAATTTTTTTAGTATATCCATTTGATAAAAATATAATTAGTTTGAAGTTGTATTGATATGTTATAAAAATATTTATAATCTAAATAAAGTAGTTTGAGTTTTTAGTGATTCATTTGATAAAAATATAATTAGGGGCCAATTTTTACTGATTTATTCGATAAAATTATAATTAAGGACTAAATTTTTATGATTTGAACAAAGTCTAAATTGTTTGAAACGACCTCGGTCCATTTAATACCTAGATCTGTCGTTTATCTTAATCTTTAAGTAAATTGGGAGTTCCTTCCATTCTTATATAAATTATATTTTCAAAATGGACTAAATTATAGTTTTGGTCCCATATTTTCACAAATTTAAACATTTAATCTCCCTATTTTAAAACTCGGACATTTAGTCCTCCTACTATTAAAAATTCGGACATTTAGTACAAAGGGAATTTTTCAATTTTTTTGTTGATGTGGAGGCTTGTCAAACAAAAAAACTCTAACGTGGCCTTCATTAAATGACATGGCGTCTTACATTGACATCACACGTGGTCGCCACATGATTTTTTTTTGCAATTGGCACATTTCATGTTCCTTATTTTTAGTTCCTAATTTTTGCAACCAACCAAAACCATTTTTACGGTGAAATATTGGAATGTGTATGTGTGGTGTGGGCTATAATACATTCAAGACGACATTAATTTCGGTTGAAACTATGTTGAGAGAGAGAGAGAGAGAGAGAGAGAGAAAGTAGTGCAACTTAAAAGTATAGATGATGCATGACTAGTGCAACTTTTCATGGCGGTGTCATTCATTGAGTTTCACCTCTAAATCCGTGTTTCATGGGATCCACACATTTCTCTTAATAGTGCTTGTAAATTGTGCTATTTCATACGACCCAACCTAATGTCATTTTTCTAGGGCGAATTTTGTTTTTAGTATATCCATTTGATAAAAATATAATTAGTTTGAAGTTGTATTGATATGTTATAAAAATATTTATAATCTAAATAAAGTAGTTTGAGTTTTTAGTGATTCATTTGATAAAAATATAATTAGGGGCCAATTTTTACTGATTTATTCGATAAAATTATAATTAAGGACTAAATTTTTATGATTTGAACAAAGTCTAAATTGTTTGAAACGACCTCGGTCCATTTAATACCTAGATCATGCTTTATCTTAATCTTTAATTAAATTGGGAGTTCCTTCCATTCTTATATAAATTATATTTTCAAAATGGACTAAATTATAGTTTTGGTCCCATATTTTCACAAATTTAAACATTTAATCTCCCTATTTTAAAACTCAGACATTTAGTCCTCCTACTATTAAAAATTCAGACATTTAGTACAAAGGGGAATTTTTCAATTTTTTTGTTGATGTGGAGGCTTGTCAAACAAAAAAACTCTAACGTGGCCTTCATTAAATGACATGGCGTCTTTACATTGACATCACACGTGGTCGCCACATGATTTTTTTTGCAATTGGCACATTTCATGTTCCTTATTTTTAGTTCCGAATTTTTGCAACCAACCAAAACCATTTTTACGATGAAATATTGGAATGTGTATGTGTGGTGTGGGCTATAATACATTCAAGACGACATTAATTTCGGTTGAAACTATGTTGAGAGAGAGAGAGAGAGAGAGAGAGAGAGAGAGAGAGAGAAAGTAGTGCAACTTAAAAGTATAGATGATGCATGACTAGTGCAACTTTTCATGGCAGGTCATTCATTGAGTTTCACCTCTAAATCCGTGTTTCGCGGGATCCACACATTTCTCTTAATAGTGCTTGTAAATTGTGCTATTTCATACGACCCAACCTAATGTCATTTTTCTAGGGCCGAATTTTGTTTTTAGTATATCCATTTGATAAAAATATAATTAGTTTGAAGTTGTATTGATATGTTATAAAAATATTTATAATCTAAATAAAGTAGTTTGAGTTTTTAGTGATTCATTTGATAAAAATATAATTAGGGGCCAATTTTTACTGATTTATTCGATAAAATTATAATTAAGGACTAAATTTTTATGATTTGAACAAAGTCTAAATTGTTTGAAACGACCTCGGGTCCATTTAATACCTAGATCTGCTGTTTATCTTAATCTTTAATTAAATTGGGAGTTCCTTCCATTCTTATATAAATTATATTTTCAAAATGGACTAAATTATAGTTTTGGTCCCATATTTTCACAAATTTAAACATTTAATCTCTCTATTTTAAAACTCGGACATTTAGTCCTCTTACTATTAAAAAAATTCGGACATTTAGTACAAAGGGAATTTTTCAATTTTTTTTGTTGATGTGGAGGCTTGTCAAACAAAAAACTCTAACGTGGCCTTCATTAAATGACATGGCGTCTTACATTGACATCACACGTGGTCGCCACATGATTTTTTTTTTTGCAATTGGCACATTTCATGTTCCTTATTTTTAGTTCCGAATTTTTGCAACCAACCAAAACCATTTTTACGATGAAATATTGGAATGTGTATGTGTGGTGTGGGCTATAATACATTCAAGACGACATTAATTTCGGTTGAAACTATGTTGAGAGAGAGAGAGAGAGAGTGCAACTTAAAAGTATAGATGATGCATGACTAGTGCAACTTTTCATGGCGGAGTCATTCATTGAGTTTCACCTCTAAACTCCGTGTTTCACGGGATCCACACATTTCTCTTAATAGTGCTTGTAAATTGTGCTATTTCATACGACCCAACCTAATGTCATTTTTCTAGGGCGAATTTTTTTAGTATATCCATTTGATAAAAATATAATTAGTTTGAAGTTGTATTGATATGTTATAAAAATATTTATAATCTAAATAAAGTAGTTTGAGTTTTTAGTGATTCATTTGATAAAAATATAATTAGGGGCCAATTTTTACTGATTTATTCGATAAAATTATAATTAAGGACTAAATTTTTATGATTTGAACAAAGTCTAAATTGTTTGAAACGACCTCGGGTCCATTTAATACCTAGATCCATGCGTTTATCTTAATCTTTAAGTAAATTGGGAGTTCCTTCCATTCTTATATAAATTATATTTTCAAAATGGACTAAATTATAGTTTTGGTCCCATATTTTCACAAATTTAAACATTTAATCTCCCTATTTTAAAACTCAGACATTTAGTCCTCCTACTATTAAAAATTCGGACATTTAGTACAAAGGGAATTTTTCAATTTTTTTGTTGATGTGGAGGCTTGTCAAACAAAAAAACTCTAACGTGGCCTTCATTAAATGACATGGCGTCTTACATTGACATCATCACACGTGGCTGCCACATGATTTTTTTTTGCAATTGGCACATTTCATGTTCCTTATTTTTAGTTCCGAATTTTGCAACCAACCAAAACCATTTTTACGGTGAAATATTGGAATGTGTATGTGTGGTGTGGGCTATAATACATTCAAGACGACATTAATTTCGGTTGAAACTATGTTGAGAGAGAGAGAGAGAGAGAGAGAGAGAGAGTAGTGCAACTTAAAAGTATAGATGATGCATGACTAGTGCAACTTTTCATGGCGGTCATTCATTGAGTTTCACCTCTAAATCCGTGTTTCATGGGATCCACACATTTCTCTTAATAGTGCTTGTAAATTGTGCTATTTCATACGACCCAACCTAATGTCATTTTTCTAGGCCGAATTTTGTTTTTAGTATATCCATTTGATAAAAATATAATTAGTTTGAAGTTGTATTGATATGTTATAAAAATATTTATAATCTAAATAAAGTAGTTTGAGTTTTTAGTGATTCATTTGATAAAAATATAATTAGGGGCCAATTTTTACTGATTTATTCGATAAAATTATAATTAAGGACTAAATTTTTATGATTTGAACAAAGTCTAAATTGTTTGAAACGACCTCGGGTCATTTAATACCTAGATCTGCTCGTTTATCTTAATCTTTAATTAAATTGGGAGTTCCTTCCATTCTTATATAAATTATATTTTCAAAATGGACTAAATTATAGTTTTGGTCCCATATTTTCACAAATTTAAACATTTAATCTCCTATTTTAAAACTCGGACATTTAGTCCTCCTACTATTAAAAATTCGGACATTTAGTACAAAGGGAATTTTTCAATTTTTTTGTTGATGTGGAGGCTTGTCAAACAAAAAAACTCTAACGTGGCCTTCATTAAATGACATGGCGTCTTACATTGACATCACACGTGGCGCGCCACATGATTTTTTTGCAATTGGCACATTTCATGTTCCTTATTTTTATTTCCGAATTTTTGCAACCAACCAAAACCATTTTTACGATGAAATATTGGAATGTGTATGTGTGGTGTGGGCTATAATACATTCAAGACGACATTAATTTCGGTTGAAACTATGTTGAGAGAGAGAGAGAGAGAGAAGTAGTAGTGCAACTTAAAAGTATAGATGATGCATGACTAGTGCAACTTTTCATGGCGGTCATTCATTGAGTTTCACCTCTAAATCATGTTTTCATGGGATCCACACATTTCTCTTAATAGTGCTTGTAAATTGTGCTATTTCATACGACCCAACCTAATGTCATTTTTCTAGGGCCGAATTTTTTTTTAGTATATCCATTTGATAAAAATATAATTAGTTTGAAGTTGTATTGATATGTTATAAAAATATTTATAATCTAAATAAAGTAGTTTGAGTTTTTAGTGATTCATTTGATAAAAATATAATTAGGGGCCAATTTTTACTGATTTATTCGATAAAATTATAATTAAGGACTAAATTTTTATGATTTGAACAAAGTCTAAATTGTTTGAAACGCACTCCTCGGTCCATTTAATACCTAGATCTGCGTTTATCTTAATCTTTAATTAAATTGGGAGTTCCTTCCATTCTTATATAAATTATATTTTCAAAATGGACTAAATTATAGTTTTGGTCCCATATTTTCACAAATTTAAACATTTAATCTCCCTATTTTAAAACTCAGACATTTAGTCCTCCTACTATTAAAAATTCAGACATTTAGTACAAAGGGAATTTTTCAATTTTTTTGTTGATGTGGAGGCTTGTCAAACAAAAAAACTCTAACGTGACCTTCATTAAATGACATGGCGTCTTACATTGACATCACACGTGGGTGCCACATGATTTTTTTGCAATTGGCACATTTCATGTTCCTTATTTTTAGTTCCGAATTTTTGCAACCAACCAAAACCATTTTTACGATGAAATATTGGAATGTGTATGTGTGGTGTGGGCTATAATACATTCAAGACGACATTAATTTCGGTTGAAACTATGTTGAGAGAGAGAGAGAGAGAGAGAGAGAGAGAAAGTAGTGCAACTTAAAAGTATAGATGATGCATGACTAGTGAAACTTTTCATGGCGGAGTCATTCATTGAGTTTCACCTCTAAAACTGTGTTTCACGGGATCCACACATTTCTCTTAATAGTGCTTGTAAATTGTGCTATTTCATACGACCCAACCTAATGTCATTTTTCTAGGGCGAATTTTTTTAGTATATCCATTTGATAAAAATATAATTAGTTTGAAGTTGTATTGATATGTTATAAAAATATTTATAATCTAAATAAAGTAGTTTGAGTTTTTAGTGATTCATTTGATAAAAATATAATTAGGGGCCAATTTTTACTGATTTATTCGATAAAATTATAATTAAGGACTAAATTTTTATGATTTGAACAAAGTCTAAATTGTTTGAAACGACCTCGGGTCCATTTAATACCTAGATCTGTCGTTTATCTTAATCTTTAAGTAAATTGGGAGTTCCTTCCATTCTTATATAAATTATATTTTCAAAATGGACTAAATTATAGTTTTGGTCCCATATTTTCACAAATTTAAACATTTAATCTCCCTATTTTAAAACTCAGACATTTAGTCCTCCTACTATTAAAAATTCAGACATTTAGTACAAAGGGGAATTTTTCAATTTTTTTTGTTGATGTGGAGGCTTGTCAAACAAAAAAACTCTAACGTGGCCTTCATTAAATGACATGGCGTCTTACATTGACATCACACGTGGCTGCCACATGATTTTTTTTGCAATTGGCACATTTCATGTTCCTTATTTTTAGTTCCGAATTTTTGCAACCAACCAAAACCATTTTTACGATGAAATATTGGAATGTGTATGTGTGGTGTGGGCTATAATACATTCAAGACGACATTAATTTCGGTTGAAACTATGTTGAGAGAGAGAGAGAGAGAGAGAGAGTAGTGCAACTTAAAAGTATAGATGATGCATGACTAGTGAAACTTTTCATGGCAGGTCATTCATTGAGTTTCACCTCTAAATCCGTGTTTCACGGGATCCACACATTTCTCTTAATAGTGCTTGTAAATTGTGCTATTTCATACGACCCAACCTAATGTCATTTTTCTAGGGCCGAATTTTTTTTTAGTATATCCATTTGATAAAAATATAATTAGTTTGAAGTTGTATTGATATGTTATAAAAATATTTATAATCTAAATAAAGTAGTTTGAGTTTTTAGTGATTCATTTGATAAAAATATAATTAGGGGCCAATTTTTACTGATTTATTCGATAAAATTATAATTAAGGACTAAATTTTTATGATTTGAACAAAGTCTAAATTGTTTGAAACGACCTCGGGTCCATTTAATACCTAGATCATGCGTTTATCTTAATCTTTAAGTAAATTGGGAGTTCCTTCCATTCTTATATAAATTATATTTTCAAAATGGACTAAATTATAGTTTTGGTCCCATATTTTCACAAATTTAAACATTTAATCTCCCTATTTTAAAACTCAGACATTTAGTCCTCCTACTATTAAAAATTCAGACATTTAGTACAAAGGGGAATTTTTCAATTTTTTTTGTTGATGTGGAGGCTTGTCAAACAAAAAAACTCTAACGTGGCCTTCATTAAATGACATGGCGTCTTACATTGACATCACACGTGGTCGCCACATGATTTTTTTGCAATTGGCACATTTCATGTTCCTTATTTTTAGTTCCGAATTTTTGCAACCAACCAAAACCATTTTTACGATGAAATATTGGAATGTGTATGTGTGGTGTGGGCTATAATACATTCAAGACGACATTAATTTCGGTTGAAACTATGTTGAGAGAGAGAGAGAGAGAGAGAGAGAAAGTAGTGCAACTTAAAAGTATAGATGATGCATGACTAGTGAAACTTTTCATGGCAGGTCATTCATTGAGTTTCACCTCTAAATCCGTGTTTCACGGGATCCACACATTTCTCTTAATAGTGCTTGTAAATTGTGCTATTTCATACGACCCAACCTAATGTCATTTTTCTAGGGCGAATTTTTTTAGTATATCCATTTGATAAAAATATAATTAGTTTGAAGTTGTATTGATATGTTATAAAAATATTTATAATCTAAATAAAGTAGTTTGAGTTTTTAGTGATTCATTTGATAAAAATATAATTAGGGCCAATTTTTACTGATTTATTCGATAAAATTATAATTAAGGACTAAATTTTTATGATTTGAACAAAGTCTAAATTGTTTGAAACGACCTCGGGTCCATTTAATACCTAGATCTGTCGTTTATCTTAATCTTTAAGTAAATTGGGAGTTCCTTCCATTCTTATATAAATTATATTTTCAAAATGGACTAAATTATAGTTTTGGTCCCATATTTTCACAAATTTAAACATTTAATCTCCCTATTTTAAAACTCAGACATTTAGTCCTCCTACTATTAAAAATTCGGACATTTAGTACAAAGGGAATTTTTCAATTTTTTTGTTGATGTGGAGGCTTGTCAAACAAAAAACTCTAACGTGGCCTTCATTAAATGACATGGCGTCTTACATTGACATCACACGTGGTCGCCACATGATTTTTTTTTGCAATTGGCACATTTCATGTTCCTTATTTTTAGTTCCGAATTTTTGCAACCAACCAAAACCATTTTTACGGTGAAATATTGGAATGTGTATGTGTGGTGTGGGCTATAATACATTCAAGACGACATTAATTTCGGTTGAAACTATGTTGAGAGAGAGAGAGAGAGAGAGAGAGAGAGAGAAAGTAGTGCAACTTAAAAGTATAGATGATGCATGACTAGTGCAACTTTTCATGGCAGGTCATTCATTGAGTTTCACCTCTAAATCCGTGTTTCGCGGGATCCACACATTTCTCTTAATAGTGCTTGTAAATTGTGCTATTTCATACGACCCAACCTAATGTCATTTTTCTAGGCCGAATTTTGTTTTTAGTATATCCATTTGATAAAAATATAATTAGTTTGAAGTTGTATTGATATGTTATAAAAATATTTATAATCTAAATAAAGTAGTTTGAGTTTTTAGTGATTCATTTGATAAAAATATAATTAGGGGCCAATTTTTACTGATTTATTCGATAAAATTATAATTAAGGACTAAATTTTTATGATTTGAACAAAGTCTAAATTGTTTGAAACGACCTCGGGTCCATTTAATACCTAGATCATCGTTTATCTTAATCTTTAATTAAATTGGGAGTTCCTTCCATTCTTATATAAATTATATTTTCAAAATGGACTAAATTATAGTTTTGGTCCCATATTTTCACAAATTTAAACATTTAATCTCCTATTTTAAAACTCGGACATTTAGTCCTCCTACTATTAAAAATTCGGACATTTAGTACAAAGGGGAATTTTTCAATTTTTTTGTTGATGTGGAGGCTTGTCAAACAAAAAACTCTAACGTGGCCTTCATTAAATGACATGGCGTCTTACATTGACATCACACGTGGGTCGCCACATGATTTTTTTTGCAATTGGCACATTTCATGTTCCTTATTTTTAGTTCCGAATTTTTGCAACCAACCAAAACCATTTTTACGATGAAATATTGGAATGTGTATGTGTGGTGTGGGCTATAATACATTCAAGACGACATTAATTTCGGTTGAAACTATGTTGAGAGAGAGAGAGAGAGAGAGAGAGAAAGTAGTGCAACTTAAAAGTATAGATGATGCATGACTAGTGCAACTTTTCATGGCAGGTCATTCATTGAGTTTCACCTCTAAATCCGTGTTTCGCGGGATCCACACATTTCTCTTAATAGTGCTTGTAAATTGTGCTATTTCATACGACCCAACCTAATGTCATTTTTCTAGGGCCGAATTTTGTTTTTAGTATATCCATTTGATAAAAATATAATTAGTTTGAAGTTGTATTGATATGTTATAAAAATATTTATAATCTAAATAAAGTAGTTTGAGTTTTTAGTGATTCATTTGATAAAAATATAATTAGGGGCCAATTTTTACTGATTTATTCGATAAAATTATAATTAAGGACTAAATTTTTATGATTTGAACAAAGTCTAAATTGTTTGAAACGACCTCGGGTCCATTTAATACCTAGATCTGTCGTTTATCTTAATCTTTAATTAAATTGGGAGTTCCTTCCATTCTTATATAAATTATATTTTCAAAATGGACTAAATTATAGTTTTGGTCCCATATTTTCACAAATTTAAACATTTAATCTCTCTATTTTAAAACTCAGACATTTAGTCCTCTTACTATTAAAAATTCAGACATTTAGTACAAAGGGGAATTTTTCAATTTTTTTTGTTGATGTGGAGGCTTGTCAAACAAAAAAACTCTAACGTGGCCTTCATTAAATGACATGGCGTCTTACATTGACATCACACGTGGCTGCCACATGATTTTTTTTGCAATTGGCACATTTCATGTTCCTTATTTTTAGTTCCGAATTTTTGCAACCAACCAAAACCATTTTTACGATGAAATATTGGAATGTGTATGTGTGGTGTGGGCTATAATACATTCAAGACGACATTAATTTCGGTTGAAACTATGTTGAGAGAGAGAGAGAGAGAGAGAGAGAGAGAAAGTAGTGCAACTTAAAAGTATAGATGATGCATGACTAGTGCAACTTTTCATGGCAGGTCATTCATTGAGTTTCACCTCTAAATCTGTGTTTCGCGGGATCCACACATTTCTCTTAATAGTGCTTGTAAATTGTGCTATTTCATACGACCCAACCTAATGTCATTTTTCTAGGGCCGAATTTTGTTTTTAGTATATCCATTTGATAAAAATATAATTAGTTTGAAGTTGTATTGATATGTTATAAAAATATTTATAATCTAAATAAAGTAGTTTGAGTTTTTAGTGATTCATTTGATAAAAATATAATTAGGGGCCAATTTTTACTGATTTATTCGATAAAATTATAATTAAGGACTAAATTTTTATGATTTGAACAAAGTCTAAATTGTTTGAAACGACCTCGGTCCATTTAATACCTAGATCTCATCGTTTATCTTAATCTTTAATTAAATTGGGAGTTCCTTCCATTCTTATATAAATTATATTTTCAAAATGGACTAAATTATAGTTTTGGTCCCATATTTTCACAAATTTAAACATTTAATCTCCCTATTTTAAAACTCAGACATTTAGTCCTCCTACTATTAAAAATTCAGACATTTAGTACAAAGGGGAATTTTTCAATTTTTTTTGTTGATGTGGAGGCTTGTCAAACAAAAAAACTCTAACGTGGCCTTCATTAAATGACATGGCGTCTTACATTGACATCACACGTGGCTGCCACATGATTTTTTTTGCAATTGGCACATTTCATGTTCCTTATTTTTAGTTCCGAATTTTTGCAACCAACCAAAACCATTTTTACGATGAAATATTGGAATGTGTATGTGTGGTGTGGGCTATAATACATTCAAGACGACATTAATTTCGGTTGAAACTATGTTGAGAGAGAGAGAGAGAGAGAGAGAGAGAGAGAGAGAGAGAGAGTAGTGCAACTTAAAAGTATAGATGATGCATGACTAGTGCAACTTTTCATGGCAGGTCATTCATTGAGTTTCACCTCTAAATCCGTGTTTCACGGGATCCACACATTTCTCTTAATAGTGCTTGTAAATTGTGCTATTTCATACGACCCAACCCAATGTCATTTTTCTAGGGCCGAATTTTTTTTTAGTATATCCATTTGATAAAAATATAATTAGTTTGAAGTTGTATTGATATGTTATAAAAATATTTATAATCTAAATAAAGTAGTTTGAGTTTTTAGTGATTCATTTGATAAAAATATAATTAGGGGCCAATTTTTACTGATTTATTCGATAAAATTATAATTAAGGACTAAATTTTTATGATTTGAACAAAGTCTAAATTGTTTGAAACGACCTCGGGTCCATTTAATACCTAGATCTGTCGTTTATCTTAATCTTTAGTTAAATTGGGAGTTCCTTCCATTCTTATATAAATTATATTTTCAAAATGGACTAAATTATAGTTTTGGTCCCATATTTTCACAAATTTAAACATTTAATCTCTCTATTTTAAAACTCAGACATTTAGTCCTCCTACTATTAAAAATTCGGACATTTAGTACAAAGGGAATTTTTCAATTTTTTTGTTGATGTGGAGGCTTGTCAAACAAAAAAACTCTAACGTGGCGCCTTCATTAAATGACATGGCGTCTTACATTGACATCACACGTGGCTGCCACATGATTTTTTTTGCAATTGGCACATTTCATGTTCCTTATTTTTAGTTCCGAATTTTTGCAACCAACCAAAACCATATTTACGATGAAATATTGGAATGTGTATGTGTGGTGTGGGCTATAATACATTCAACATGACATTAATTTCGGTTGAAACTATGTTATTTTTGTTTTAGTAATGTTATATGGACAAAAGTTTTGAGATAAATATAACCAAAAACCAATTCACAACATCAATTAACCAAGTTTTTTAGACTATTAACCAACCTGCTTTTTTTAGAGTTATTTAGCCATTAACTAAAAACTTGGTTAATTGATTACTTGGTTAATAGCCTAAAAAACTTGGTTAATTGGTGTTATGAATTGGTTTTTGTCTATATTTATCTGAAATTTTGTGTCAGAATATCATTACTCTTTTTGTTTTGACTCTCTGACACAGGGGAGAGATAGATATAGAGAGAGAGAGAGAGAGAGAGAGAGAGAGAGAGATTATATGGCTATCCTTCTTCTATTTTGTTAAGCATTCATTGTGCTGGAGAATCAATATATCCAATTATCCATCCGTGTTTACAAATGTTGAGCAATTCAATTTATTTTTGGGTAGTAGAAATTGCTTACCTATCACATAATGATAATTAATAATATATAGGCAAAATTATACCAGACGACCTTTAAGTTATTTATTTGTAACAAGTTGGACCTTTAAGTTTTTTTTGTAACAAATAGGCCATTTTAGCGATTTTCCTAACTTATATATTTTGATGTAATGCTACTTTATATATTGTGATTACTCTAGCTTATGTATTTTGATGCAACCAATCATATTTTAGTGTATTTTGATGTAATCGGCAATATATGAAATTTTACTAAAAGCGCCAACGTTTGTCACGCGTTGGGTAACTTAAAGGGCCTATTTGTTACCAAAAAAAACTTAAAGGTCCAACTTGATACAAATAAATAATTTAAAGGTCCTCTCGTGTAATTTTGCCTAATATATACTAATAAATTAATTATCTAAATGACACTTAAACAGTTAAACTGTATCCAACTCAAATGAGGATTCTCCAAACAAACACATGATGTGAACACAATATTTTACCTAATATATTGGCTCAACCAGCTTTTGACAAACTTTATTCATTAATTACTTGTAATATATTAATCACTTTACATTCAATACAATTTTACAGCAAAAGTTGGATACATTTTAGCAAACCACGCTTAATAACAACTTGACCTCAAATTTGATAATATATATAAAGATGAACATTATATGTACTTCTAATTAAGCTACCTAGCTAGACATTACAAATATTATTAATTGTCCCTACTATATATATATTTATATATAGCGGTTTTAATCCAGAAAGGAGGAGCTTAATTTGCAAGAACTGGAACTGAGAAATATGGCTCTCCCATTGGTGCTTCAATTCCAATTTTTGACTCACTAGCAACATCTCCAAGGAAACCATTGTAGAAAGCCTTAACTTTAGTTACTAAGTAAATAAAAGATGTTGTAAGGTATGAGAATCTCAACCTCTGAAGCTTTTGAGCTTGTAATTGTTTGGCTAGATTATTTGTACCACGTTTTGCACCCTTAATATTGTTCTGTTCTTTGAATAAGCTTCCTTCTTCTTCTTCTTCTTCTTCAGGGTGAATGCTTCTGCTATTCTCTATTCTATGGTATTCATAGGTTTGGCGACGAGATAGTGTGTAGCCACTTCCTCTTACATCACTAACAAGTTCTGAAGCCATTGCTAGTGCTTAGAAATTAAGGGTAGGAGGTGAATTAATAAGAATGCAATAGTGTGATATGTGGAGGTTAAGGAGTTTCCTCTCCCACTCACTCACTATCTTTTTTTAATTCGGATTGATATGTGTAATGATGAGTAGCTTTTTATAGAGAAAGGTCATTGAGAAGATTGACAGAGGGGATTTAATTTGGGTGACACAACTCTAATATCCTTGATTTTATTGGTTAAAAGAGGGTCCACTCATTTAATACTATTTATGTGTTATTTGGATTTGGATTGAATGCAATCATAACTGGATGGTCATATAGTCAAATGGATTTGAACCGTCTGATCAAAATCAAATTATTTGTATTTCAATTGTACAAAAGTATACTTTAAATAAAACATAAATTACTAATTGTTTGATCAAACAGCTCTGATGCGACTCAAGAGCTCTTGAATGAAATGATCTAGGTATCTTCTAGTTTAGACAAGGTCATGAGTTCGAATTTGGCCTTTGAAATGCACCAGTGTTAAATCTCTTGAGGGAGAGATTTGCAGTCCATTGTGGTTCTACATAGGTCGAGAAATTAATCTCTGGAAGAAAAAAATTGTGTCAATGGCAATCCTAGGAGATCACAAGATATTATTCAAGTTAATCGGAAAGCCCCCACCTGTAGATGGCTCAAATGTAACACTGATGGTGCCTCTAAAGGCTCTCCTAGCCCTTCTTCTTGTGGTAGTATTTTTCGTGACTATAGAGCTTCTATTGTTGGTTATTTTGTGTCATTTTTGGGCAATGGCACTTCCCTTCGTTCTGAGCTTTTGACAGCCATGATAGCTATTGAGATCGCCTCTGACAAGGGGTAGCGTAAAGTCTGGCTCGAATGTGCTTCCTCTTCTATTGTTGCTGCTTTTATGAACCCTGGCATTCCTTGGAGACTTAGAAATCGTTGGGGAAACACCTTGAAACTTTGTTCGCATATGAACTTCATTGTCTCTCATTTCTTTAGAGAAGGAAACAGTTGCGCAGATGAATTAGCTGCTTTTGGTCTAGTTAGTAGAACTTATACTTGGTGGAGTATGCCCCTGAGCTTCATCTTAGATGACTTTAGTCGCAATAGGCAGGGCCTTACTTTTTTTCAGATTTAGATGATTTATCCTTGAGGCTTGGTCTCTTGGGTTTTCATTATTGCGTTCTTGAGCTGCTTCATTGACTTGTTTGTTTTCCAGACAAGAGTTTTAGTCTAGTCCCCTCTTGGTCTCTTCTGTATTTCATCTTTTTATTTCTTTTTATAATATGTACTAGAGTGCTCTTTTTCCTTCTGATAATTTTTCCCTAAGAAGGGTTTGCATCAGAAGGTTTTAGTGAGGCTCTTTCAAAATAAAAAAAAATTGCACGCATAAGATACTTGATTTACACCAAAAACTAGCTCAGATGCGTGAATATTATAACTAATCCAAATCCCCCTATTTTTTTGTGTTTAATTTTTTTTAAGTGAAATTAAAATTTGTGTTAATTTTATGCTGGCTTTAAGTACTTTTGATCCCCTGCTTTACCTGAAACGGGTTTTAATCTCCTCATTTCAAAATCAGAGTTTTCATCCTCTAATTTTGCACATTATTGCAATTTTTGCGATAACTTCATTTTTGACCCAAAAAGTGATAATTTTGTGTCCCAATATCGAAGGTGAAGAGAAAATATAAAAAATTATCAATTTAAAGGCCAAAAATCACGACTTTTGAACCCAATAAGCATCTGTACCAATCTTTCTTCATGATAAAATGATATCCTATAATAGGAGGCTTAAATCATTTATATAGCAAGAGTTAATGTGATTGGTTAATACCAGGTCAGCCTTGGGCCCGTGGGGGTTGTGCTACCGCACACAACCCAGCCTAATGCAAACTTTTAGGGCCCAAAAAAATGTTGCAAATTTTTAAAATATATACTATAAGACTTGTGTGTGTTTTGCAAATTAGAGGTTGGTTCACTGGTTTGTGCGACTTTGTTTGAGTTTTCGGTCTAAGTATCGAAACCATGAAGCAACATTGAATGAGAGCGAAACTAACCACCAGACTAACACAAGTTTTGTGATAAAATATGTTCTCCACATGTATATAAACAGTTCGGACAAAAACCATTTTGAAGAATTGTTTTCTTTCATTAAAAAGACCTGAAATTCTTAATAAATAGATGTCAGAAAATGGATGTGCAATTTTTTTCCAAAAGAGAAAAATTACTGATAAATTTCTTATGTGTGTTTTAATTTATCTTAAAAACAAAGTAATCTATGGGGCTCATTTAATAAAAATAAGGCTCAATTAGGAGACTGTTCTGGGTTGGGCCACGAGGCCCAATTAGCCATTCAGAACCGGGTCGACCTAGTTACCGTAGACCTAGGTCCACAACCCATCGCTCCACGTTGGACCAGGAGGTCCATGCGCAACTTGGGCTCAGATTAGCCCATCTCTCTTGGATCCACATCTAAGGCCCGATCCATTAAGCCTCAACGGCTCAGATGCTCTCGAATGATCTAACGACTCAGAGTCATCACCCGAACTCTATAAATAGTGGTTCGCATAACCACATAAGCATAACCACATGAGGTATATGTTTCCTTCAACCCGGGAACCTCCACGATTCTCAACTGACTTGAGCGTCAGAGTGTCTTTACAGGTACTCCCCTCTCGTTCAACACACGGAGATCCGACTCGATCGATCGAAAGTCTTACCAATCTGCAATCCGCCCGGACCAAAAGACAATAAAGATGCAATGGTAATAATTTTAAGATTTGAACAAAGCCTCTAAATTTTGTTTGGGATTGTTCTGGTTGATACCAATTGCTGCAAAATATCATGAAAATGAAAATGAAAAATGGGGTCCATGATATTACGAATAAGTGCAAGGCACGTGAAGGGTAGGACCTATATTATGACAAGAGGGGTAGCATTGTCATATTCATTTCATTTTCATCTACATGCAAGTTGGGTTGGATCACGTAATTGCATGCTAAGGATCTTAATATAGTTCACTGATCGCCAGCAACTTCAGAAATTGAGGATTCAAGAACTAAGTGGTTGAATTTTAATTTCAGTTTCTCTGGATTGGAATATCATATATTTTCTTAGGATTTGAAATAAATAAATATGCTTTTTTAAAATATCCTTTTGGCAAAGTGTTACCATGGTCGGAATGAGCCATGTAGCGCAACTTATGCTATATATATATATATATATATATATATATATATATATATATATATATATATATATATATATATATATATATATATATCAATACAAATTTTTTTGAAAATATATTAAAACTAATATGTACTAATTTTAATTATATTTTTATGTATACCAGTATTTATTTAAGAAAAAAACTAAATATATATTAGTATTTGTTTATACATAAGTTGCATAGAATTTTTTTATATAAATTTACTCTGAAATCTTAATTTATAAATCATTTTCAAAAAACAATATATTTAGAAAAAATGTTAAATTAATAATTTTTTTAAAAACAATTTCAGTTTTCAAAACTTAAAATCAATTATTCTACAATTAATTTATAAATAACTGTGGTTTTTAGTTTGTGTTAACTATCTATTGTCCAGTTAAAATTATCTTTAGTAATTTAATCTTATTTATAAATAATATTTTTTGTAATTTATATTTGCGTATTTTATTTTTATCTCATACATGATTATATTACTTGATTAGTTTGGACCCATCTAAAGTTGTTAAGCTCTCTGCCACTGTCCAAGATTAAAAGAACCTAGGGGTGGCAAATGTCTTTCCCCTCGAATTTGTCCTCTTTCTTCTCCGTGTTTCGGTCGTTCGGTGGTGGTGGTAGGGAGAAAAAGGGGTTGAGCCTTATCAGGCACACAGTCATTTGGTTGCTTTGGGATATGCGTAATGGGTGTATTTTTAAGGGTAAGGTTCCGAATTGTGATTTGGTTGTTCATCGGGTGAAATCAATGTCTTGGCAATGGTTTTTGGCGAGGTCAAATGAATCCCAGTGCCTTTATTATGAGTGGCATGTGGCTCCTCTTCTGTTAGTCGAATGTAGTAGATCGATCTGTGCTTCCTAGCTTGTGTATTTTGTTGTTTGTTTTCTTCCCTTCTCGGTTCCTTCTTTTCTTGTGACTGTCTTGTGGCCCTTGGAGAGTGAAGTGTATTCTCCTTTTATTCGGAACGATGTACCCCTTGTGCTCTCTTAAATATATAGTTCTTTTGCATTTCAAAATGAAGGTACATCGTCCCGAATACAAGGAGAAAACACTTCACTCTCCAAGGGCCACAAGACAGCCACAGGAAAGGAAGGAACCGAGAAGGAAAGAAAAAAACAACAAAATACACAAATTTGTGGTAACCATTTTATATATCAACCATTCCATGAATTGTTATGGTTATAAAAGTCTATACACTGTATGTGTACGCCTGTTTGCTGGTGTTTTTAGCAAACAATCACTAGTTTTAAAATGTGAGTTTGTGAGATCAAACTAGGAAATCTTTGGACAATTGCCTTTGTACTTTGTGTTTTTGACTGCGGTTTTAAGAACGATGAATGATACGAAAGAAACGATGTTGAAAATAAAACAAAAGAAACAATTGCATGATGAGATGTAAAGCGAAAGTAAAGATTGCATTCAAATGAAAGGAAAAGTGGTTCACAAGCACGTACAATGAATCTGTTCACTCGTATTTCGCTTTTATCTGGAAGTTGAGTTTTCAGAGTTCTTGTGCAATGTTGTGACCCTGAGTTTCTATTACAAAATAGTATATATATACTCCTAGAAACATACGTGAAGAAAAGTAACCGCCATTAAGCATAATAAACGGTAGCGCCCACTTCCTTGGCCTTCGACTAAAGCGCTACTACCACACCGAAGCACGCTGGACCCGACCTTGTCGAAAGATTGGACTTTCTCTTGTCGAAAGTTCTTTGTTGCGCTTATTTCCACAACTTTGAGTACTAAGCCTGTCGAAGTTTACTCATATTGCCAACATTTGTAAACCTTTCCTGTCGAATTGATGGTGAATTGACTTGGTGTTGACTTGGTATTGACTTGTAGCTTCCAAGATATCATTAATGGAGAATCAAACTTATTTAATTGCTTCATTTAATGTCTTGTCGAAATTTTGAGGTAACAGATTGCCCCCCAAAAAATGTTTCTTTCTTAGTGATGAAAGAAGGGAAGAAAGGGCATTTTTGAAGATCACGTACCACACTTACTTTTACCGCCTTTTGCACTTCGACAGTAAGAGAAAAATTAGTCATCATGACTTGCACAGATAAAATGAACCGTCTTATTGGCACACGTAATTTAGTTGGTGGGCCATCACGTCGCTGAAAGGTCGCAAACGTGCGAGTTATGGCGAACGTGTCAACTACTGTTTCTTCCAAACATATATAAACGGCTAGAACCCGTCCATCTTCCTTTTTCCCGTTTGAAACTTTGTGAACACTCTCTTCGCATTCTCCATCTCTGCACTTCTCAAAAACCCAAAATCTACGAAAGCTTCAAACTTTCACTCTTTTTCTTCAAACTAAACCCAGATTCAGACCTTCCTTTTCCTTCCTTTCCCATGGCTTCATCATCTGCTGCGACGAGACCTGAGAGCTCAAAGAAAAAGGCCAAGCCCAAAAAAACCCAAACCATTGATGACTTCGTTGATGAACCTGACATCACCGATGAACGAACCATCCTTTGGAAATCTCAGGTATTAATTCCTTCCACTGAAATCTATACCCATGCCTATTTAGGCCCATTGCCTAATATTCTGCTGGAGAATGATGATGTATCCATTCCCTACCAAGGAGTAAATTGTAGCTTGCTTTAGAAGCTATGACAAAAAACATGGTAGTTCTTTTTATAGTGCCTACCACTATCTCAACTTCTACGGCCCCCAAAGATCGGCCAGATTTACCTTCATAATTAGTCAAAACAATATTATGAGGTTTGAGATCTGTGTCGAACATCCCTATTGTTTTCAACAACGCTTGAGGCATCAAGTTTACTGCAGCACCTCCATCTACCAGTATCTTGTTAATACCCACACCATTGACTTTAGCTTGCACATACAGTGGCTTTAAGTGGTGTTGCATGCCTTCATCCGCTTCTCGGCGACCATTTGGTCTTCGACACAACCATTGTTCATAACGTAATAACAAACTGGCTTATGATTAGCCATATCTTCAGTGAAATTCTCTTCAACATCATTAGGAGCTGTGATGAGATCGTACTCACTGGGTAGAATAGACACCACATTACATATGACGTCAAAGCTAGCTTCAGAATCATCAAAATCTTAGTCCACATCTTCGTCCATGTCGAAACCAGCATCCTTCATTTTCAACGACGATAGTGGGGGGAAAATTCTCTCGTTTCAGGGCCTCCTTGGCTTTCTATCACAATAGCCTTACCTTTGGCCTTATTTCCAAAGATTTACTTGAGTTGCAGCATGTATACCTTTGTAGCCCCAACAGTCTTGGTAGTCTCACTCTTTGCCGTCTTCGAATTTCCTGGCGTTTGCTCATTAGTAGCAAGTGTTGCTTTCTTCTTCGAGCATTGGAATCGACGCCATTGAGTCTTCGTCATAGGATTCTTACCCTTGTAGTTGTTTCTATAATTGTATTTTGCAGCCTCACCCACACTTGGCTTAACAACTTCCACTTGTGGAGGAGTATCCTTGTAGTGTTTACAACCAAAGATGAATCCATTTCTCATTTGGCGATTTTCCTTGGAACAAATGATTTGGCGATCTTGACAACACGGGCCCTTCTTCGTTGCATTTTTGTTATCGAATGCACTTGCTAGTCGAAGGCTTAGTCGAACCCTTAGCCTTGTAAGGAAGATCCTCTTTTGAAACGAAGTTTGGCCTTTTATCTAGCCATTTCCTTTTCAATGGTTGTCGAACCTTATAACCTTCGACACTCTTGTTTGCCTCTTTGTCGAAGACAACACGCATCTAGGGCACAACATCACTTCAGAATTCTTTAGCTTACACCTGTTGAGGAAGTCTATCAATTCCTCTTCAGCCTTAGGGTATACAAACTGCACCTTTTCATCATATTCTTCCTGAGTTATCTTCCGTGCAACATGATCTGCATGTACAGCACTTTTAAGTTTTTCAGAAGTGGACTTAACATTTTTGGGAGAACCCACCATCTTAACGTCGACCATGCTTATATTCATTTCGACTGGTTCTGCAAACATGGCTTCAGCTTGATGGAGTGGATCGTCAATTTGCATTGGGGCTTTGTTCTTCTTGTCACCAAATTTAAGTCTTCCTTCCTCAATTGCCTTTTGTACTATGTCCCTGAAAAGTACACAACGGTCAGTAGTATGTCCCAAGAAATTATGAAACTTACAATAACCCTTTTTCTTCCTTTGCTCGAGAGGAGGTACTTTCAGGCCATTAGGCACTACTATTTGGCCATCAGTTACTAAAAGATCAAAAATTTCATCACATTTAGTAACATCAAAAGTATAAGTTTTAGGCACAAATCTGTCATTCTTAGGCTCTCTACCAAGGTTATTCCCATTTGCAGGCCTTAATAATTTACAAGAATAAGGAGGACCAGGCTTGAGTTCAGCCACGTCTATCTCTTCTGCATCGATATCACTAAATGCAAAATCGAACTCCTCATCCACATAGGCTATTTTCTCCTTCTTATGAAACCCAACTGAGTTTTCTTTTTTATGGAATTTGTTCACCCTAGCCTTTTCCTCTTTAAGTCTTTCGACTTGTCGAACTCTATCTGCTAATTGGGCCATGTCTCTGAAATGAGAGGTATCCAATTTCTTTCTAATCGAATAATCAAGGCCACCAGCAGCCATTTCGACGAGTTCATGTTCAGGCACTTGTGTGAAACATCTAGCTTTCAATAACCTAAATCTATTTAAATAATCATCAATAGCCTCAGGCACTTTACGTCGAACACTGGTCAATTCTTTGAGGCTAATTTTCGACTGGCCCATGTAAAACTGTTCATGAAACGCTTTCTCCAACTGCCCCCATGTAAACATAGAACCAGGGGGTAAGGTGGTGAACCAAGTGAAAGCATTCTTAGTTAGAGAATTTGGAAAATATTTCATTTTCAAACTCTCATTTTGAGGCTATATCTCTGCCTCGGTCATGTAACGAGCAATATGTTCGACGATGAGACTTCGTTTGTGTCACCCCCAAATTTAGTAAACTTGGGAATTTTCCAACCTCTTGGCAACTCTGTTTGCAACACATATTCACACAATGGTGATATGAAGTTAGGCCTATGTAAACCTATGTTAAGGCCATTTTGTGCCATTATGGTTTCTACCAAAGTGGCTATATTATCTTGAGCGCAAACATTATATCGTTGCACTTGTCGAACAACTTCATCAGCGTTTTGGTTTCGATTTACCATAACTACTTCAGGGACATGGTTTCCCGTCCTCGTTGTTCGCTTACGACCAGCTTGGCTTCGATTGTGACTGATCTCTCGTGGAGTACTAGGCGCATTATTCCCACAATTGGGTACTTGCCTATTATTTCCCGTAGGAGCCCCAAAGAAATCAGCAATTCTACCCATTTGATTTGCTAACATCTGATAACTTGTATTGGTATTTTGAATCAATGGGTTGAACACCGTACCAATTTGTTGGGTTAGCATATTAACCATATCATGATTACTTTCGTCCACTTGTTGTCTTAACGCCAACAAAGACGCATTGGTTAATGCAGTAGGATTTCGACCAAGCGTGCTTTCAGAAGAAACATGTGAAGGAGAAAAGGTCGAAACATGTGGCATTCCAGTAGGCATGCCATATACACCAAAAGGATATGGTGGTAGACTCATGTTTTGGGAAGCGTGTCTCTAAATTGTTCCTGTTGCCATATAAGGACTAGAAGGGAGCCCTATATTTGGTGGCAATGACATAGATTGCGTCGACCCAACGTTGTTCGTCGACATTGTAGGAACGGTTATTGATGTTACTGGGGCTATAGTCCCTGCAACATTTCCAGCGCTAACACTTACAGAGTCCATGGTTGTTCCTTGCCCTCGTGACACCACGGGGTTGGAACTAGAGGCGTTGTTAGAATTAGTACGTGCGTGCCATTCTACCACTCCTCAAATGCATACAAATACATGCACGAACAGAACAAACACAAAGGTAATGGCAAAGGTCCCATCATGTGCCAATTTGTTTGCTGGTGTTTTTAGCAAACAATCACTAGTTTTAAAATGTGAGTTTGTGAGATCAAACTAGGAAATCTCTGGACAATTGCCCTTGTACTTTGTGTTTTTGACGGTTTTAAGAACAGTAAATGATACGAAGAACAATATTGAAAATAAAACAAAAGAAACAATTGCAGTAGATGTAAAACGAAAGTAAAGATTGCATTCAAATGAAAGGAAAAGTGGTTCACAAGCACGCATCTGATGAATCTGTTCACTCGTATTTCGCTTTTGTCTGGAAGTTGAGTTTTCAGAGTTCTTGTGCAATGTTGTGACCCTGAGTTTCTATTACAAAATAGTATATATACTCCTAGAAACATACGTGAAGAAAAGTAACCGCCCATTAAGCATAATAAACGGTAACTGCCCACTTCCTTGGCCTTCGACTAAACTGCTACCACCTGCTTGTCGAAACGCTGGACCCAGCCTTGTCGAAAGATTGGACTTTCTCTTGTCGAAAGTTCTTTGTTGCGCTTATTTCCACAGCTTTGAGTACTAAGTCTGTCGAAGTTTACTCATATTGCCAACATTTGTAAACCTTTCCTGTCGAATTGATGGTGAATTGACTTGGTGTTGACTTGGTATTGACTTGTAGCTTCCAAGATATCATTAATGAAGAATCAAACTTATTTAATTGCTTCATTTAATGTCTTGTCGAAATTTTGAGGTAACAACGCCTATACACTGTAATTGTATATAAATTAAGCTCTTTCATATATCTTATACATGTTTAGCTTTTTACCTTACATTGAAAAGGTATTCTTATTCACCCTTTAGGGTATGTTTGGATTAGAAGAGAAAGAGAGAATAGAGGAAGAGGTGAGAAAATAGAATAGATTAGGGGTGTTGTTTGGTTTAAGAGAAAGATAAGAGAAATAGGGGAGAGATGGTTGTGTCTCTTGGTTTGGTTGGAGCAAAAGAGAGAAAAGAGAAAGAATACTATTTACAAAAACACCTTATGTGTTTGATTTAATTTTTTACTTTAATTAACTTAATAATTATTTTAATTATTTAATTAAATTAGCTAAGTATTTATTTGAAATAGATAAATACTTATTTTAATCATTTAATTAGTTAAATAATTATTTTAGTTATTTAATTTAATTAAATAATAAAAAGAATTGAGAAATTGGGGTGATAAAGTTAGGAAAAATAGTAAAAGCATGATTATTAAGTTTTTCCTCCTCATTTTCTTCCCACAATTGGAGAGATTCCAAAAAAAACACTAAAACAATCATCCCCCTTGCTCTTTCTCATTTCTCCCCTCAATCAAACATGAGATAAAAGAGTTGGTGCACCCTTTGTGCGTCTTTTATACAATTCATTGCATATCTAAAAAAAACATGAGAAAATCACTTTCTCTTCCCTTACTCTCTCTTCCCTCTTTCAACTCAAACAAGCGCACTCTTGGTCTTTCAATATTATTGTTGTTATTTATATGGAATGGTTCATTTCTTGTCTTTTAGGCCAATACAATATGCAAGACAAAAACTATCAAACTAGCACAATCCGTTGCTATGGTAAATAACAATGGCTTATCATTATGCAGATTGATAATAAATTTTAACGACATGCATGTGATATTCAGATGGGTTGGGAGAGTGATTGCAAGACAAAGTGCATATGGCACACACAGAATCTAAATTTAGTAATAAAAATTGACTTGAAATGAAAGGAAAAGAAACCGATAAATTATGGCGGTGATTTAAAAGTGGGCAATTAAGTGAAGGAAATTCTTGCAATTTGCAATTGAGGTCGAATCTTCTCGAATATGAACATGAATAATAGGAACAGAAAAATGACTTGACGTGTGTGCATGTTTTGTTGAATCTTATGAACCAAGTGAGATTGTACGTAGCTAGTTTGTACTGTGTAGAGAATGAGTGGTGGTGAGTGATTGAAGTACTGGCTGGCAACAATTACTACTCCCAGCTGAAACGATTGATTATTAATACTTAAGAGGTCTTTTTCGTTGTAACAATGGCAAATGGTGGTGAGTGATTGAATCTTTTTCGTTGTAACAATTACTACTGTCTTGTTTTACTATGAGTTTTTTTGGTCAACTTAGATAAAATAGTAAATAAGCACCACACACATATATTATCCATATGAGACATTTGAGTTCGAACTTGAGAGCCAAAGCCATTAAAAATTATCAATAAAACTGTTTTGGATTGGGTCTGAAGCCAGGTCCACCCAACAAATAGAGCAACTCGCAGGCCAAACCACCTCAGGGTGGCTAGAACGTTTTAACCCTACCATCAAGGGACCAGATCAAATCGTACAGGATCAAACGGCTCCAAGTCATTCACTGTGCAGTATATATACCCCACAGGTCTGACACTGACGAGGTAATTAATTCTCACCCATTTACAGTTCCTGCTTTCTGTTCATCCCATTGACTTGGGCGTCAGAGTGTAATTGCAGGTACACCACCCAGACGAGCAGCTGAAGGCGTTCAACCATTCCAGGAGCTTCATCTGCTCATTCATCAAAAGGTCTACTACAGATCAACAACCAATAATAGGAGACTTATTGACTCAGTTTGCTATATATATATATGGTGGATCGCCTTCTCAATGAGTAGTGAGTTAAGAAGTTATTCACCAAAAA
Source organism: Oxytropis ochrocephala (assembly GCA_020916435.1). Lineage (NCBI taxonomy): Eukaryota > Viridiplantae > Streptophyta > Magnoliopsida > Fabales > Fabaceae > Oxytropis > Oxytropis ochrocephala. Next base: position 13,991,256 of record CM037092.1, read on the forward strand.
GAGAAGTTGAATTCGTCTCACTTACAATGGGTCAGCAGGTTAATCTGGGCATAAAATAAACTAGCCCATAACCCGTGCGATGCACGGGGTTGGCTAAATTTCATCGTATAATCGAGTAATTAATTTTTTTTTGAAAGAATAATATCGCATCGTACTTGAAAGAAAATATTGCACTGGTCAACATCGAGCTTGTCAACTGTGATAATCAACAGGCTAAGGGGCACAGGGTTGTCCCCCGTGCCCAAAGGTAGCTTATGCCATTAGGCAAATGATGTTACTTTGCAAAATATAAAATCTAATAACTGTGAATAAAAATTAAATTATAAATATTAATTAAATAACAAATATTATAAATTTAAAAGGAACTTTAATAAAGACATTTAAATTGAACATCCTCCACAGATAAAATAAGAAGAAAAAGTCTAAAAAACTTTAATAATTATCAACATTCATTAAATACAAATACAAAAAATTAACCTATAATAAGAAAGAAAAAAGGACAATGCATTTTTTTAGAATTATAATATTCATATTTTTATTCCAAATTTGCCTCAAATTAATGTTTTATGCATAACTCTTCAATCATTAATATTTAATATCGCTAATTTTGAAAAGTTATCCACACATATAATAGCGGGGAAGTCAAGTCGCTTGAAAATCAAACTTCTTTTCTCACGCACGAAGCTATGAGAGCGGAAAACTCCTGCCAAAAACGTTGTACGTAAAAAGTGTGAGCGGTACTTTTGTAAATAATGCAATTATCAAGTGTAGTTCCTATTAACTAAATTCCAAAAAGTACATGCTCCAATCTCTCTCTCTCTTTCAAATCACCAAAATAAGGAATTCTCTCTCTCTCGCCTCCTCTTGCCTCCTCTCCCTTTCTCTCATTCTTCTCTCCCATGGCCGCTCTCCACCTATTCTCTCACATCCGACCGATTTCAACTTCTTTTTCAAATATTAACTACATTTTCTTCATCTCCTCCTCCCCCTCTATCTTCCCATCTTATTATTTTTCAAAAAGGAACCGTCTTGAAAAATGACCACCGCCTTAGTCTCACTTTCCGACCAACTCCGGCCACCCCCTCCCTACCAAGATCACCATTTTGTTTGTCTCCTTCTCCTCTACAAGAAAGTCTCAACCTTTTTCAGAAACAAAGTAGATCGGAAAACTTTTGCATCTACTCCTTCTTCCATGTTTCTGGCCACCATAGACTTCTAACCAGAAAACTAACATGATATTTGGAATCCCCTCATTGTACGCATTAAAACCACTAAAAAAAATCCTAATCAACCAACTTGCTCCGGCGACCACCGCCGGAAAGAAATAAACTGAGAAAGTCCAATGCAAGTAATTTGGAAAGAGAAGTGAGTGGAAGACGGTGGAAGTAAGCAAAGTAAAGCAGTGTGTAGGTTCATCAGAATGACTAAGAAAAGCAAGATTTGGTATTATTAGCATGAACTTCTGATGATATAGAAGAAGATCACCCTACAATTTTTCATTCATTTTCTTTGAATCATAGTGTCTTGGTTATAAAGATTGAATCAAAATTGGGCAGCCACAAATTACTTCGATATTTTTCAAGCCCGGCTTATAAAGACTGAATCAAAACCAAAGGTATCCCTTTATGAGATTTGTTTTCAGTATTTGTTCCTCTATATGACTAATTGTATTTCACTTTTATGATGATAGGGAATACTTCTATAGTTTGCAAGAGATAAACTAATTTTGTTCTTAAATCAAGTATGAACATTAAGACTTCTTTACTTGTATTGGTGTTGATTTAACATATATGTTGGTAACATTAAGCTTTAGATGAGTTTTATTGTTTTCTTGACTTTTTGTGGTGTTTACTTCCATGATTTGCTTAAGACTTATGGATGTTTGGGGTTATTGTTCATGAATACTTCTTGAATTTTGAGTATAACTTAATTTTTTGATGGTTGTGCATGTGAAGGAGGTGAGTTGCGTTAGTTGTGTGTGGAAGCTGGAGACAGAATCATAGCCTACAAAGACACCAGCGTCTTGGGCACTGATTTGGAAGAAGAAGAATCAAAAGAAGAAGAATGGAAAGAAGAAGAAGAAGAAGAAGAAGAAGAAGAAGAAGAAGAATCATCTCACTTTCAATCCAATTTCTAAGTTGTTCATTCCTTCACCAATATTTCCTTTAACAATATTTCCCTCCACCATCCAAACACACCATCAATGTTGGACATGTGGGGTATTGTTGTGTTGAATAGTCATATCAACTTTGTAGTCACGTGCTTCGAAATGTAGATGACATAATTACATTGGTAATGGTGCTACTCAAGTGTACCCTTTATTGGGAAGGTCACACTAAGAAGTTTTCGTACGTAGAGGGTAAAACATACATAGGGGTAATTATGATGCTCTATAGGGGTAAAACATACATAGGGGTAATTATAATCCTTGATGTAATATTTCTAAAAACATTTATGTCTTCAGGTAGCATTTGGATTTATTGTAAATGTGATTGAATGTCTCGTTGAAAAAAGATGATGAAGGTTCTATTGTAAAGGAGACTGAAATTCCCACGGGGAGTACAGTCAATGCAGCAACACTACATGTACTCGAATATTAAAGAAAGATAAAAATATAAAAACCAATTAAAGAAAAGACTTAATACCCGTTGGTGCAAAATGACCAAAATAAAGAAGACAACAAAATAGAAAGTGAAACACGTGGTATCGTGCTGAGTTTGATGGAAATTACTAATAAAATAGAAGCACATATAGAAAGTTGAAAGAGTAAGATTGATGATCTATTGTAAATGTGGCTGAAGTTCCCGTAGATAAAATTAAATTAAAACTATAAATTAAATAAGAAGATTACAAAATAAAAAAGAAAGGGTTATTAAGGAACGAACTTTCTGTATTTGAACATCTACAAATTTTTGGGGTCATAAAGTACCCCAAAATACACTGCAAGTATCCCACTTTACGTATTTTTTCACAAACTTATTATTATATTTTACCAAACTTCTGGTAAAAGAGTTAAATTTTTTTCAAATCCCAGAAGTACCTCAAAACGCACTACTTAACATTTCACTTTAGACATTTTGTTACAAAATAATTTTTTCACAATCAAGTACACCAAGAGCACCATAAATCACATCACCACACAAAGAGCACCATAAAAACCACGGATGAAAATTCCACCGCAATCACGGATCAAACCACCAAACCCAAAGAACACTTGGATTACTAACGACACTTTAAATAAAAGCTAAACAAAGATAGAAACCAAATATAGTTTTTTTTTGTCAAAAAAAAAAAATATACTTTTTTTTTACTTTAACCAAATATAGACTATTAACTCTCCCTTGATTCTTTTGTCAAACAACTCTCCCTTGATTTTTACAGAAAAAAAAACTCTCCGTTAATTACGATATCATGCATGGTTGAAGGAAAACCCATGATAAAATAGGAGCAATTATACAAAGTTGAAAAAGATTATGGAGGTTTTATTGTAAATGTGACTGAAGGTCTCGTTGAAGGAAGATGATGAATGTTCTATTGTAAAGGTGATTGAAATTCCCACGGGAGTACAATCAATGCAAAGAACACCGCATGCATGTACTCGAATATTAAAGAAAGATAAAAATATAAAACCAATTAAATAATACACGTTGGTGCAAAATGACCAAAATAAAGAAGACAACAAAATAGAAAGTGAAACACGTGGTATCGTGCTGGGTTTAATGGAAATTACCAATAAAATAGAAGCACATATAGAAAGTTGAAAGAGTACGATTGATGATCTATTGTAAATGTGGCTGAAGTTCCCGTAGATAAAATTAAATTAAAACTATAAAATTAAATAAGAAGATTATAAAATAAAAAAAGAAAGGGTTATTAAGGAACAAACTTCGTGTATTTGAACATCTACAAATTTTTGGGGTCCTAAAGTACCCCAAAATACACTGTCAGCATCCCACTTTACGTATTTTTTCACAAACTTATTATTATATTTTACCAAACTTCTGGTATTTGAAGAGTTAAATATTTTTCAAATCCCAGAAATACCTCAAAACGCACTACTTAACATTTCACTTTAGACATTTTGTTACAAAATAATTTTTTCACAATCAAGTACACCATACCACACTTTTTAGGATCTAACTTTACGTAGTTTTTCATGAAATGAATTTTTTTTTACCGAATCGATTATTGAAGAACAAATTTTACATATTTAAGCATCTAAAATTTTTCGAGACTGTAAACCACTCTTTAAAATATAAGAGAAGAAAAAAAACCTGAAGAAAAACCAAAAAGAAGAGAAAAAAAACAAAAAGAAACCAAATATAGTTTTTTTTTTGTCAAAAAAAAAATATACTTTTTTTGTTACGGAACCAAATATAGACTATTAACTCTCCCTTGATTCTTTTGTCAAAAAACTCTTTCTTGATTTTGCTGTCAAAAAAAAAACTCTCCGTTAATTCTGATATCATGCATGGTTGAAGGAAAACCCATGATAAAATAGGAGAAGTTATACAAAGTTGAAAAAGATTATGGAGGTTTTATTTTAAATGTGACTGAAGGTCTCGTTGAAAGAAGATGATGAAGTTTCTATTGTAAAGGTGACTGAAATTCCCACGGGGAGTACAGTCAATGCAGCAACACTGCATGTACTCGAATATTAAAGAAAGATAAAAATATAAAAACCAATTAAATAATACCCGTTGGTGCAAAATGACTAAAATAAAGAAGACAACAAAATAGAAAGTGGAACACGTGGTATCGTGCTGGGTTTGATGGAAATTAGCAATAAAATAGAAGCACATATAGAAAGTTGAAAGAGTACGATTGATGATCTATTATAAAAGTGGTTGAAGTTCCCGTAGATAAAATTAAATTAAAACTATTAAATTAAATAAAAAGATTATAAAATAAAAGAGAAAGGGTTATTAAGGAACGAACTTCGTGTATTTGAACATCTACAAATTTTTGGGGTCCTAAAGTACCCCAAAATACACTGTCAGCATCTCACTTTACGTATTTTTTCACAAACTTATTATTATATTTTACCAAACTTCTGGTATTTGAAGAGTTAAATTTTTTTCAAATCCCAGAAGTACCTCAAAACGCACTACTTAACATTTCACTTTAGACATTTTGTTACAAAATAATTTTTTCACAATCAAGTACACCATACCACACTTTTTAGGATCTAACTTTACGTAGTTTTTCATGAAATGAATTTTTTTTTACCGAATCGATTATTGAAAAACAAAATTTACATATTTAAACATCTAAAATTTTTCGAGGCCGTAAACCACTCTTTAAAATATAAGAGAAGAAAAAAAACATGAAGAAAAACCAAAAAGAAGAGAAAAAAAAAAAAGAAAACTAAAACCAAAAAAAAAGCTGCAGAATAAAAAAAAATGGAACCAAAAAAAAAAAATTGGCTTTGGCGCGCAGATGCCAAGCCGAACAAATTGTTTTCACAATCAATTACACCAAACCACACTTTTTAGCATCTGACTTTACGTAGTTTTTCATGAAATTAATTTTTTTTACCAAATCGATTATTGAAGAACAAAATTACATATTTAAACATCTTAAATTTGTTGAGACTGTAAAACACTCCTTAAAATATAAGGTGAAGGAAAAAAATCTGAAGTAAAATATAAAAGAAAAAAACTAAAAAAGAAGAAGAAGAAGAAGAAGAAGAAGAAGAAGAAGAAGAAGAAGAAGAAGAAGAAGAAGAAGAAGAAAAAAAAAAAAAAAAAACTGAAACAAAAAAAATGGCAATTCGGCCAAAAAAAATTGAAACAAAAAAAAGGCAGGTCAACCAAAATAAATAAGATGAAAGGCAAAAATATCACTTTATGTATTTTGTCATGAAATTAAATAATTTTTCACCGAATCGAGTATTCAAAAACAAAATATGCATATTTAAACATCTAATATTTTTTAGACTTTAAAATATCCCTTAAAATATAAAAAATAAAAAATGCAAAACCTTGAAATATAAAAGAAGGAAAAAAACATAAAAAAAAAAAAAAAAAAGATGTTTTTTGGTATAAACCGGGTATCTTCTGCGCACAACTATAAAGACTAATCCCTCAAGCCGTATAGGACCACAATTGGCGGCAAAGCTCCCCCCTCAAGAGATTTAACACTATTGTATCCTCAAGTCTGGATTTGAACTCATGACATTGGTTATGTTGGAAATGACCTCTACCATCTCATCCAAGTGCTTTTGAGTTAAAAAAAGGAAGAAGTTACCAAAAGTGAAGTAATATAAAAGAATAATAAAAAACAGAAGCAAAAAAACAAAACAAAACAAAAAACAAAAGCAATAAACAAAAAAACCAAAAAAAAAATGAAGAATGAAGAGGGAAAATAAAAGCAAAAAAAAAAAAAAAAATTGGCGGGCAGGTGACAAGCCGCATATATAGGATGATGAAGACAAAAAATTATATGAAAAGAAATTTGGGTTTAAAAAGAGGCGAGTTAGCAAGTTGTCCCATCCAAATTGGGCGAAAATTGTGACTTGATCGGCCACATCCGTGACCTGGTGAGTTTGCAGGCTAAGTAGACCAAATTATATGAAAAGAAATTTGGGTTTAAAAAGAGGCGAGTTAGCAAGTTGTCCCATCCAAATTGGGCGAAAATTGTGACTTGATCGGGCACATCTATGACCTAGTGAGTTTGCAGGCTAAGTACACCAAATTATAGGAGGTGGTGGCTGACGAATGACCCACCCCATTCTTGTGAGCTAATTGGATATGAAATGAACTCATCAGCAGCAAAATGAAAAAAAAAAAAAAGGAATGCTTGAAGTCATACCTAAGTGTTGCTAAGTTCTGTTAGGGTTTGGTGGAGCCTTACAGTGCTCACCTCCCTAGCCAAGAAAGGCCTAGCTGCTGCTAACGCAGCTCTCTGTTGCTGCTAACACAGCTTTGTTCCAAACTACAACATTTTTTCTTTCGAAGATCCACAATGCTTGGCAAGCTCTCTGTTTCGCTCTCCTGTCACTGCTCTAGTGCCTCACGTCGCCGACCACCACTGCCAGCTCGCCCCTCTACCACTCTCAAGGTATTCAGACCTCCACCCTCACATCCACCCCCACACCCACCTGATCCGGTGTCGTGGTCTCCTTCTGACAACTATCCTCTCCCCCCTCCCCGTGAACCGCCAAAACCACTGGTCCCTCCTAACCCACCAGATCCGGCTCACAAAACCTCACCCATTCCAGATTTTGTTCTCAAAACCCCACCCTTACTTCCATGTAGCGGTAATCGAACCCTCTCTCTTTCTCTCTAGTCGAATCAGTTATCAACCTCTCTGATCCTTCAATTGGTTCCCACCTCATCCTCTATGGCTTACAGTTTTAGATATTTTGACCTTGGGGCCAGTTGGCCTTCAAATACTGGGAAAGTCCAGACTTTTTGTCTTTCCTCCTAATACTAACTATGTGGGTTTATTGATTTATCTGTGGTTCACCCGTTTTGCTCGGTGGTGGTGGCTGGTTTACGGATGCGGCCCAGGTTATTGTTCAGGCTCACTGTCTTGTTGTAGATTGAAGATGGCTTCTTTTGTATTCTGTGCTTCATAGATGTAATAGTTAGAATTAGATTTTAATTATGCGCTTTTTAGTTTAGTAGGAACTAGATTGTCTCGAATGCTGCTCATATGCTTAATGTAATCTTTTAGAGTTTACCTATACCTAATGTGGATTGCCTATTATGCTTCCTATGTAAGCTTGTAGTTTAGACTTTGTGTATCATGTAGTTTACACTCAGGTACTTAAACATGATGTTCCAAAGAAGATATTTGCACAAAAAGAATTCTTGTCAAGCCGTCTATGATCTTGAGGATGAAAATTCTTTTCCTATGGTTTTTACATGTGAATTTGTTTTTAAATGTCAATTGTATATGACGTATACCTTTATTCCTACTTATAAAATTTTTTTCCTTGGCTATGAGTAGTTGGTTCAGTTTTGAGCAAAAAAGTGAACCAAACCGCAAGGTAAAAATAGATGCAGTTTGGTTTGGTTCGGTTGACTTCCAAAATAAAAACCAAAGCAAATTAAACCAAAGCGGTTTGGATTGGTTCGGTTTTTGACGAGACAAAACAAAATTTAGGACCTGTTTGGATAGAACTTATTTTGAACTTAAGAAAAAAAAAATTATGCAAATAAATAAGTCTTTATGTATTATTCATAAGCTTGTCAAGGTAGTTTATGGAAAAACAACTTAGGAAGATACAATTTTTGTTAGTGAGAACTTATGAATTAATATAAAAACTTACTTATATTATAAGTTGATTTTCATAAGCTCAAAAATAAGCTAATCCAAATGAGCCCTTAAATAAACCGTTTTCATTATTTCCTACATATATTGTTTTGTCTAATTTTATTTTTGTATATAGAATTTTGCGGTTTGGTTTGGGTTGGTTCGGTTTCGGTAATCAAAACTGCGGACCGAACCGAACCGTGCGGTTTACTAATAAAGAAAACCAAACCAAACCAATAGAAACTGTTATTTTGCGGTTTGGTTTGGTTCGGTTTGTGGTTTTCTATTAGTTTGGTTCGGTTTTGAACACCCTAGCTATGAGTATGTTGGTTTATTGATTGGACAAGTGTCTCACTTATTTCCTACATTTGATGTTTTTTATCAAATTCACTTTGATCCTATAGAAGAATTGATCTTGTGGTGATTGACTAGAGCTTATTTCTTTTATGTAGGTGATGAGAAGCTAAATTCGAGGACAAATTATTTTAAGAAGGAGGGGATGACATAGACCAACTTAAGTGGGAAAAAAAACCTCACTTTGTATTCCTATTAGAGGTTAGATTAGCATTAGAAAAACTTGTTTAGATTTTAGTTGTAACAATTTCCTCAAAACTCTATTAATTTTAGTGGGGATGTAATAAGTAATTTTGAAGTTGCAGCTAGTAAACTGCAATCATAGTTGATTTAGAGTGTGGGGTTAGATCATCTCCAAAGGAGTATCTCTTAACTAATTCATTTTTGTGACCAAAAAAAACCTAATTCATTTTGAGTCCCTCAAATACTCTTATTTTGCTCCATTGCTAGTTCTCTTAAGTGGCTCCCACATATCTTACTTTTTTTTTACTTTAATACTTTAATATTTACAATTAAATTTATTTAAAATTTAAATATTAATCCATTTATTTTATTTAATACTAATACAAATATTAAATAGTCAAAAATATAAGTTTGTAGCATTACAAAAAAACATACAAGAAATAAAAACAATGAGAAATATATATTATATAATTGAAAATGATGAGAAGTACTTAGCTTAAAAATAACATACCAGAAATACGTAACATTGTTTAAAACTAGCCTCAATACCCGTCCTCTGGACGGGTTAATACATAAATAAGATTAACAGGTGTAACAAATGGGTTGTTATTTATATGTAAAGGTTCTGGTGCAAAATAAGTTACATATACGTACGTAAAACTCCCTATAGACATCAGTGGTCCGGGGTAAAAAAAATGTTGGATTTAAGAGTGACGGAAACGAAATTGTTCAAACGTCGGTCAATGGATTTGTTGTTCATTAAAAAATTAAATTCTGCAACAGTGTATTAAATGAACGGGATTGGCTAAATTTCATCGTATAATCGAGTAATTAATTTTTTTCAAAAGAATAATATCGCATCGTACTTGAAAGAAAATTTTGGACTGGTCAACATTGAGCTTGTCAACTGTGATATAAAATCTAATAAGTAGCTGATGCCATTAGGCAAATGATGTTACTTTGCAAAATATAAAATCTAATAACTGTGAATAAAAAATTAAATTATAACTATTAATTAAATCACAAATATTTTAAATTTAAAAGGAACTTTAATAAAGACATTTAAATTGAACATCCTTCGTAGATAAAATAAGAAGAAAAAGTCTAAAGAACTTTAATAATTATCAACATTCATTAAATACAAATACAAAAAATGAACCCATAATAAGAAAGAAAAATTGAACATCCTTCGTATATTTTTTTCTCTCATTGTAAGGGATGGGCACCCATTGTGCTCCTTTCAATGAAATTGCTTATCGAAAAAAAAAAGGACAATACAATGAAAAAGTGAAGCACTCGGGTATCGTGCATGGTTGAAGGAAAACTTATGATAAAATAGGAGCAGTTATACAAAGTTGAAAAAGAATATTATTGAGGTTTTATTGTAAATGTGACTGAAGGTTTCGTTGAAAGAAAATGATGAAGATTCTATTGTAAATGTGGCTGAAATTCCCACACGGAGTCAATGCAGCAACACTGCATGTACTTGAATATTAAAGAAAGATAAAAATATAAAAACCAATTAAAGAAAAGATTTAATACCCGTTGGTGCAAAATGACCAAAATAAAGAAGACAATAAAATAGAAAGTAAAATACGTGATATCGTGATGGATTTCATGGACATTATCAATAAAATATAAGCACATATAGAAAGTTGAAAGAGTACGATTGATGATCTATTGTAAATGTCGCTGAAGTTCCCGTAGATAAAATTAAATTAAAACTATAAATTAAATAAGAGTTAATTTTCAACTTTACGTATTTTAATTTTTCAAAAACTTATTATTTTATTTTACCAAACTTCGGGTATTTGAATGAAAGCTATAGGAATATTTGAATAAAAAATTATCAACACTGGAATTGAATAAAAAATTAAATTATAAATATTAATTAAATAAAAAATATTATAAATTTAAAATGAACTTTAATAAAGACATTTAAATTGAACATCCTTCGTAGATAAAATAAGAATAAAAAGTCTAAAGAACTTTAATAATTATCAACATTCATTAATACAAATACAAAAAAATTGCAATCCATATTATGAATATAATTGATTGAATAATATGCAGAAATTATTTTTCACCTTCGAGCTTTTTCTTTCTTCTTGGTGTTTGTGTGCTTGGATTTGCAGTGGTTGCATGTGTGATGATTTTATATTTTGCAAAGTAACTTCATTTGCCTAATGGCATAAGCTACTTATTAGATTTTATATCACAGTTGACAAATACAAAAAATGAACCCATAATAAGAGAGAAAAATTGAACATCCTCCGTATATTTTTTTTTCTCTCATTGAAAGGGATGGACACCCCTTGTGCTCCTTGCAATGAAATTACTTATCGAAAAAAAAAAGGACAATACAATGAAAAAGTGAAGCACTCGGGTATCATGCATGGTTGAAGGAAAACCCATGATAAAATAGGAAAACCCTTAACTATTTGGTCATGGGTTCGATCACCGATCGATACGTATGAAAATTCGAGAGGAGGGGTTTAAAGGATTCTGGATTTACCGCATTTCTGATAAATCCGAACATATTTTACAAACCGGAAATACCAGTAAAATAAGGTAAATCCGGAAACCTAAAAATTGGCCTACTGGATTTATCTATTTATGATGTATTTCCGGGAATTGTTTGGATATCAGGGATAATCTCGTCTATTTGGATATTTATGGAAGTATGGGGTATATGGAGGGGGTGGGAAAAAAAGGGAAAAATAAGTGACCAAAAAAAGGGAAAAAGAAAGAAAGAAAGAAAGAAAGAAAGACAAAACAAAAAAAAAAACAAAAAGAAGAAAAAAAAAACTTGCGAGCATTGGCGGGAGTTAGCGCCAAGCCGCATTAGATTTTAGGATTAAGTTTTGTTATTCTCATTTCCAAAATGTTTCCAAATATGCTCTTCATCCTCCACTCCACTATCACACATAGGACAAGTTTCCTCACATGGAACAAATATGTCTTCTCCTTAAGTTACTTCTACAAGGTAAGCAACCTCTAGCAATTCTCCACAATAATAGTTTAACCTTTTGAGGAATTTTGAGCCTCCAAAGATTCATCTAAGCTCCATTGACTCTAAGATTAGAATTATCTATTAGATCTTTCATTGCACCAAAATAAGCCGATCTTACCGAATATTGACCATTCATACTCCGCCACCAAAACAACTCATCATTACCATCCGGATCAAGTATAGGGGATATTTTGAATGTGTGATGCATCTTGGGGAGTAAATAATTGATTCACAAGAGGCATATTCCACCCATCATTAGTGTTATTCCAAAGGTCCTTAACACAATTGCTCCATACCCGAAACCACTTGTATCTTAACATAAGGATCCGCTCCATCTCTCAACCACGGATCATGCCACACTGAAATCCTTCTACCATCCCCAATTCGCCACCTAGAGCCCACCTTAACAATTACCTTAGAAGTGTGGATACTACGACAAACATAATTGGGACTATGGCCCAAGCGAGCTCCCATGAAATCATCATTCGAAAAATATTTTGCTTTGAAGACTTTTCCAACTATAGTATCTGTGTGGTTTGCAATGTTCCACTCCTGTATGTAATTAAGATGGGCAATAAGAAAATAAAAGAAATGAGATAGTGATAATAAGATCATTTAGAAGTTATAGCGCAAAAATCGATCAAATATGAAGGTAAAAACACACTATTTGTAAACTAATGACTCAACTGATATTCTCTAAGGAAGAATTTGGTTGCCAATTAAAACTAAACAAATTTAGTACTCTGTCTAATACATATTATAAGAAACAAACCCCTACATTACACAGATTAAGAAATGATATTAAAATAAGCTACTTTCAATTAAAAGGCTAATATTAAACTTTTCTTCCAAAAACACCCTCTATAAAATGGGGAAGTGACTCATACTCCAACAACATATATACTGTTAAGAGTCCCACATTTAATGTGATATGGTCTGGAAAAGAGTATATAAGTGGGAAGCATCTCTCACCTTACAAGCTGATTTTGTAAAGTTGAGTTAGGGCCAACCCAAATTCTAAGATTGTATCAAAGTCAATCCAAGATCCGCTGAGCCATCTGCTATCGGGTCACACTCCAGTTGTCCAGTCCTGGGCGTGAGGGGTGTGTGCTAAGAGTCCCAGATTTGGATGTGATATGACCTGAAAAAGAGCGAACCTTACAAACCGGTTTTATAAGATTGAGTTAGACCCGTCCGAAATTCTAAGATACACCATCCCTTATAAGTAGAAGCTCATGGTTTTCTTGATTCTCACAAGTGAGATACAAGCTTAATCAAGCCACCGTCCCAAGCATGAGAATAGTGGGAGAGTGAGCTTTTACCTTACCTAAGCAACATCGATTTTCATTGGAGTTTTGAGCAATTTTCAAGTATCGATTTATCATAGACTACATGGAATAGTTCCCCAATCTAGCGATGGCCATATAAGAGAGAAAAGTCATGAACATGGAATAGTACTTAAAATTTTATTGAGTTAATACAAAGTAACTCCGCCAGGCAGTCCGGTGGTATTTACTCATTTAAATCAGCCTATTCTTTCTTATCAGCTGACCTCTTTCACATCTTCGGCCTTTTGGTTCACCAGTCATTGATGTTCCGTCCTCTATGGAAGAGCTTGGCACCCTCGAAGGCAATTGCCTTCTTGTGGCAATATTGATTCTTAATAGGGTCCCCTCTAGGGAGAATCTGTTTAGAAGGAGGGTTATTAATATATGATGTTAGTGCTACTACAAGTGCCTTTTGTGCTGAGTATCAGGAGTCTTCTATACACGTATTTCTCACTTGTCATTTTTCCCTCTCGATTTGGTATGCAATAGCAAAATGGGTGGGGTGGGTTTGGGTTGTACCTAGTGACCTCTCTCAACTTTTCCTTCTTTTCTGCTCTTTTGGTTATGGGTCCAAGTGCAAGCAGCAGTTGGCTTTGATCTGGCATGCAGTTATATGGGTCCTTTTGGAGGAGCGGAACAACTATATATTTGCAGGTACACCAACTGTTGGTGCCCGGGCTATAGAGAGGATTAAAGTGTTGTCTTTGAGATGGTTTCTAGCGAGATGCGAAGTTGCTCATCCATTTACTATGAGTGGTGGGCAGAGGTTTTCTTTTGTATTTCAAAGTAGTTATCTTCGTTAGTTGTTTCTATTTTTTTCGATTTTCTCTGTATCTTAGATTTTTTGTATGGGTTCCGGTACTTCTTGTACCATTTTTTAATAATATATATTTGTCATTCAAAAAAAACAAAGTAACTCCGCCAACACATGGAAACAAGATACCAAAGAGAAGATTAGTTGGTATTGGTATATTGGACTAATTAATTCCAACAGTTCAACAAATTATAGAACTTTTTACTATGAGTAGTTCCTCCAGCTATGTCATCCTCTTTTGCTTGCTTCATCAGATGCTATAACCAAGCATGAAATTGATAGCATGTTAAACAGCTCCGGGCATTTTTCTAAGATCTTTGTCCAACTCACTTCTAAAGCTGTGTTTGCAAATGAAGAAATGTCTATCAAATTCTGAAGGTTTCTTTCCAGCTGAGAATATATATCAGATTCTCCCCTCTATGTATTTCACATGCATGCAATGCTATGTACCTGCAAAGTTGATTGCAAGATAATATAAAATAGATAAAGTATGAACTTTAATTTCTCTCATGTTTAAGAGCATAAGTTGATAGCCACATGCACTTGAAGGATCAGATTCAGCTTGTAAACAAAGCTTCCTTTGCAGTTTTGTGTTTTTATGGTTCCGACTAATGCTGGCTACCCACAAAATGTCACAATACATTTAACGAAAGATTAATTTCTGCTTGTGCTTAAACACAAACTACGCATTGGCTAACACTGAGTTTGTCACTATTGCCTTGCAATTTATTTATGATTTAAATTTTATAATTGACTTGTATGCAATGTGTTGAGAGAGATTCATGTCACCATTCAAAGGTCAATAGAAAGTAAACCCTGAGGATATCCTGGTCAATGTAGTCCACTTGAGAAACAATGCCCGATATATTCATTGTTTTCCATTATGTTAACTTATGTTCTGGAGTAAGAGAGGCCCAATCCAACGCGGGATCCGGTCCAAACGCTAGCATAGAAGACGAGACTGAGATCAACGGTCAAATTGATGTTGCCTCTTCCAACGGCTCCGCGCAAGACGCGTCTATAAATAGAGCATCACCCCAACAAATCAAGGATGCTTCATCTATGAAGCCCCGATACTTCAAAATAGGCCACGTACTCGTATCCGATACGTATCCGATACCGATACGTGTCGGATACTTCCGGATACGTATCCTAGGAGCATCCTAGATTTTATATTTATTTTTAAATAAAAAAAGACCAGATACTTACAGAATACTTGTCGGATACTTACCGGATACGTATCCTGGGAGTATCCTAGATTTTATATTTATTTTTAAATCAAAAAACAATAAGATATTTACTCTTTTATTCATTATTTAAAGAGAAATAAAATGGATCTAAAAAGGGCACAAGTTATGTGCATACTAATCTTTGTCTTTTTTCTAGAAAAGATGAAGGATATGGCAAAGGAGAGACAAATATGTGGGACGTTAGTGGAGATGCACATGATCCACTTGGTTTGGAATTGAATTAGCAGAGATATCTCTTGATGAACCAGAGAGTTGGAAGCTATGTTATTTTTTGATGATGGATATGGAGGAGGGGGGAATGACACAATTAGTGTTAAGTAGTTAATAGTAGGCAATTCTATAAAGCTTAAACTTCTTTTGGATATGACTTATGTTGTTGTTTTTTGCTATATTCTAACTTGAATAGTCAATTGTATATCTTTTGTGACATGTTCGTAGGAGGAAAAATATTTTTTAAAATGGGTGGGGAAAAACATTTAACTATGCTTACTTATTTTTTGAGTTACCATATCATTGGTGCACAGTTTCCACAGGCTTTGTCGATGACAAATCTACACAGGGAACCTGATTGGCCACGAGTACTCGACTTTGACGGCCTGTGGTTCTCTCCTTTCAATAGAGTTTTTTGTCACACCCAAAATTTGAACCCGGGACCTTGGAGTGGGATCCGAGTCTAGTTACCACTTGGACCTACCCTTGTTGGTACTATGCTTACTTATTTTGATCACAAGTATCTTTATGTTTTATATTTTTAAATTTTAATTAAATTTTTTATTGAAGTATCTCTGCCGTATCGTATCTTGATTTTCAAAATTTTCTCGTATCCACATATCGTGTCGTATCGTATCCCGTATCCGGGCTAGTGCTTCATTAATTTGTATGTCTCTTTCACTTCTGTTTGCTGACCTAGGCATTGGAGTGTGTGCAGATACACACCCCCGGCAACCTCAAGCTCATAGGAGTCACAGCAAGCTTGAATCCTCCCGATTCCACACGACTCTACAAGCTACTACCTCGAATTTAGATCTCTATGTAGGTACCGAACAACTTCCAATATAATGAACCATGTCAAAGAAACACACTTTTAGTTATATAACTTCCTTATTAAGAAGCATTTCCAAAAAAAATAAAAATGCTTGATTGTCAAAACAAAAATGTTATTTAGACATAACTTTTTTGACAAAAATAGACAAAAGCCAACTTATAACACTAATTAACCAAGTTTTTTAGACTATTTAGCTAGCCAACCTGTTTTTTCACAGTTTTCGAGGTGTTGTTTAAAAACTTGGTTAATTGATAACGTGGCTATTAGTCTAAAAAACTTGGTTAATTGGTGTTGTAAGTTGACTTTTGTCGATTTTTGTCAAAAATGTTATGTCTAAATAACATAACCGTTTAACCAGTGTAATTCTGCAACCAATTAAGTCCACAAGACATTGTAAAGCTACAACAAATACTTTGCATTGCATCTGAATATATATACTGAAAGGTGAAAACACTATAAAGATCATTTCATCAAATCAAAATATCACCACTCCTCCATTGATTGTATAACCATGATTTCAAATTTGAGTGCGAGTGATTAACGCACTCCATCTAAAAAGCATAAATTCCACTAATATCTGAGTTCCAATTTGTGCCGAAACAAGCTAGGGCCATATATGTAGACAGAAAATCACTAAATTCTATAAGATCATATATGGAGAAAGAAAACCACTCAACGGCCACGTAGGAATCGCTCCATTGCTTCAAGCCTCGACCACACCAAATATGGTGTTGTCGTGAATTCAGATAAACCTAGGAGAGCAGGCTCAGTTGTTCTACAAGCATTGCCCGTCGCAGCAACATGATTCCAAGCTTGTGCCGACGCCTTTCCCTCACCATACTTGTAAACAAGCCAGGGTACTTCCTCCTCCCTACTAGTAAGAGAAGTGACAGCATGCACAACACGGTAGGTAAAAGCAGAAGCAGCGAAGGTAACCTCGTCAGGAATTTTAAACGCGCATTCCATAACATGCTCCTTCAAGCCTTCCAGTTCATCCTCAACCCTAATGAGAGCTAATTGGGCTTGAGAACCCAATTGCAGCATCGGCATCGGAGAAAGCTTAATCTTATCCACAAATCGGAGCTCACCTTGTATGATGTCAAGGAGATCCAAGTTAAGGCTGATGTCATGGTTGTTAGAAGGGAAGTTTTCACCATGAAACACCATTGCACTTTGGAGCATCATCTTCATTTCATTCGACAGCGTCTCACGGGGGCCATAACCTAGCATAGCCATTGACGGTCTGACTCCTCCTGCTACAGTTGGCCTTATGGCCTTAGGCAATTTCCACCAAACATCCATTTCAGTCGGATGAAGTTCGGCGAGAATGCGGTTTGTATAAACCGCCAAGCAAGGGTAGTTTTGATACAGTGGTTGAGAGGTTGCATCCACCATGCCAAACCAATCACGAATGCCACCAGTACAGACAGGTTTGGGGCGATCTCTCAGGCGGAAGCGTATATCTCGACCGAAGGGTAGACAAGTGTTGCCAAACCCTTTAAGATAATGAGCCAGCAAAGCCGGGGGCTTGTAACCACGAGCAGCAATTTGCTGAACATACCTCGCCTCCTCTCGGGAAAGAGTGAAGCCATTAGACTGTTGCAACCACAGCATCCTAAACCAGGTGAGAGCTGCACAATAATAACTGAGCATAGACTGAGAAACAGAGAAGCACCGGAATAGGAAGAGTGGAGAACAGATGTAAGAGTGGGAAGAGCCTCAGCACCCGGATAAATATATTTGACGTTGGGCATGGGATGAAGCTCAGAGCCAGCCAGACCAGGTATCCATAGAGGATCATTTTTAAGGTTTTGGGAAGAAGCATAAGGTGAAAGAGACTCCATTTTAGGTTTTGGTTTTGGATGAGAAGCAGAAAATGGGTTATTTAAGGAAGAGGTAAAATTGGGATTTTGGGGGGTTACCCATTGGTTGAAGTGAGGGTGGAAATGGAACGGCCTTTGGGATTGATAGGTGGTGGGGTTGGTGCGATGATTAGTTGGCGAAGAATTGAGTTTGCCGAAGCGGGTTTCGAGGTCGGTGGGAAGAATGCAATCAAGTTGGAGTATACTTGAAATAGAGTAGTTTATGTAACTCTTACTAAAGGAGTAAATAAGTAAAAACTTGCTCCTAATAATTAAAAATAAAATTGCTCATCAATATCCCTAAAATTGTGGAAATCATATATGCTTAATTCTCTGAAAATCAAAAACACTTAATTGTAGACGACACGCTTCATTCTTTTTCAACGCTTCAAATTTTGATTTTCATCTTGACCCTGACAACCTTGAACTGCAACAACAAAAAAGATCAAGCTTAATCAAGTCACCATCCCAAGCATGAGAATAGTAAGAGAGTGAGCTTTTACCAGGCACGGATTCTCTCCGGTCAACAAAATGACGGGAAGAGATCCTTACCTTGTGTTCTCGCAGGTGTATCGAATTATGAGAATCGCCAAAAGAAAATCGGACTCGCGGCCCAACCCATCACGATCGCCCAACACGCCGCCGCTTGGAGCGCACTTCGCCGGCGAAATTCTCGCATAAGCGGTCGGACATCATCAGATATATATCGCCATTCGCACATGGCATCGTGCACGTTCTCTAACCTCGTGCTATCCGCCCGAGCGACTCTCTCACTAGATCGTCTGAGTGTCTTTGCGCGTACCACCCGAGGTGCTCTGCGCGAAGCCGGGACCAGGTCCTTTCACCTATTCAACGACCGCCCCATTTGACGAGTCAATCAACACTTCAACTCTTCATTGGTCAAGGTACGATCAATTGGCGACCACGGTGGGAGGCCCGTGCGCTATCCTACCTCTCTTATGGCTCCACGCGACCGCCCCGCACGCGCCACTTCTCGACTCAATCCTCCGGCGAACCCAGCAGCGACTTTCGGAAGGCGTGGCGTTACTGATCCACGAATCTCAAGGACTTCCACGACAAGAACCTTCGTGCTGCACAATCTGCCGTGGACCGGTCCTCCAGCCAGATCCATCCGCCCATTCCCGGAGACCTACCGCTCGAAATGATTGAAGCGGGCATCCGAGAACCTCTCAGGACCATGTTACTCAGCGCTTTTGCAGATCTTGCAAAACAAGAATCAAGTGATCGCAGATCGAGATGCACTCATCTCCCGTATGAAAAGAGGTTCAGCTCGGGCGCCGCGCGTGCGAAAGACGGAGAACCTTCACTCGCCGACCGGCCGCGCGAAGACACCGCTCCTCCTCGCAGGAGCATTTCTCGCCGAGCACTACTCATCATTCTCCCGCCGTAAGAAGCGAGGCACGCAGTCGCCCGAGCGCGAGAACGCGCGCGAGACGCCTGCTCAATGTCCGATGACTATGAAGATTCCAAACACCGCCCCGACACCGGCCGCCGCCCACCGATACTCCTCTAATGAGTCGTGCAGGTCACGTCGGTCGAGAAGCGGATCTTGGGATTCTCGTGAAGAGCCGGGAAGAGTACGAAAATGGAAGAATTAGGGGCGCCGCGCGCCGGCCTAGAAGAGAGCCAAAGCGGCGCCCGAAGGCCTCTCGCCTACCGCCAACCGCCCATCGGAGGATTCTATGGAATGCCGGAACGAGGCGTGCCTCGCAATGCAACCACTTTGGGTCGAACGGCATTCGAGAATGAACACGGCCCGCTCTCGAGCGGAGATCAGCGTTATAAGATTCCGAGAGATCTCCGCAAGCGCCCAACCTCAACAAGTTTGACGGTAGAGGTGATCGAATAAGCATCTCCGTTATTTCAATAATTCTCGCTGCACTGAGGAATTAGGACCGACCATGAAATGCGTGCTTTTTCCCCGCCGTTGGACGGCCGGCGTTGGAATGGTGGGAGTCTTTGCGCCCAATACCATCTCCTCGTGGGGCGACTGATTAGAATATTCTTGTCTCACTATATCGCCAACAGTGCCAATACCGATACGAGGAATACTTGGACTCGATGGCCGTTCAAGGTGAGCGAGGCGTTGAGGCGATATATCGGCCGGTTTAACACCGGCCGAAGTCGTTGCGTGACTTGTCGAGATAAGGACAAGTTGAAATATCTGAGCGTGGTATTCGGCCGACCACCGGTTCGTCGAAGAATTTACGTTGAATCATTACGTGATCTCACCCACTTCCTAACAAGGGCTAACGTCCACATGCGGTATGAAGAAACCACAGCGGCGGAAGGCGTCCGCGTCACGACCTAAAGAAAAAGCGAAGCAAGCCGGCGAGGGCATGAAGGTCGCCGCGACAATCGGCCTGACTTTCGAGACAAAAAGTTCGATCATCGCACTCGACTCAACACCTCCATTGCGCAGATCTACAGCGAGTGCCAGAATAATGAGTTTGTGGGAGTTAAGCGGCCTGAACCACTCGTGCTCAAGAAGGGGGCACGACCGACCAAAAGATATTGCCGTTACCACAAAAAGCAAGTGGTCATGATACTAATGACTGCATGGCCCTCAAAGATGATATTGAAGAGCTGATACAGAAAGGTAAGTTGGGAAAGTATGTGAGGTCGGAGGAAGGCGACCGACCTCAAGAGAAGCCAAAAGAAGCCGATCCGACAGAGAGAGAAAGGGCGGCCGCCATAGAAGGCACACAAAACAAGGATCGATCCGAAGATCGTGACACTCGGCAGTCCAGAGGCCGTAATGTTGCGATGGTTATCCATGGTGGAAACCCCCTGGATCGCAGGGAATCTAATAAAGCCACTAAGAGGAAGTGGGACGAATTATTAATGGTTGCATCCACCTCAGCACCACCACCGGTCTCGAGCAGACCTCCCATCTCGTTCGATGATAGCGACTGCATTTACGGCAAACCTAATAGCTATGTTCCACCGGTAATCGTCCAGGCGGTTATGGCAAACACGATGCGCGAAGAATCTGATCGATCAAGGTAGCTCGGCTGATATAATGTTTGAAGGCTTGATCGACAAGATAAAGGTTGATCGGAGCGAGATAATTCCCCAGGCCGAGCCTACTCCTCTAACAGGGTTCAATGGGGTGACGACCTATCCGTTGGGAACGATCGAGCTGATGGTCACGTTTGGTGACGACACTCGATAGTACTGCATGCAGACGGTCGGACGACGTTCCTTGTACTCCCCTCAAAATCCTCGCTATCAATGTATTATTGGTAGGCCGACTTTGGGTAAGCTAGAGAGGCCGTTACATCGACGGTGCATCTAAAAATGAAATTCTATAGCAAGGACGACCGAGTAGTTACCGGGCGGCCGACCTTGAATCGGCCAAGAAGAAGCCACGCTCTATACCAAGAAATATGTGACGAGGTAGATCGTGGCCCGAACGCTCAAAGCACTAGTGAAGGCCATCAAGTCAATGTCGATTTGGATGCTCGGTATGATCCGGATAAGCGACCCGTAAGACAATGATGGTGATTTGGCTCGAGAACCGGAAGCACAGCCGATAAGACCGAGCCTCATGGAGAGTTGGAAGACGTTCAATTGGGTGACGACCCATCCAAAACGGTGAAGCTTCGGTGAGCGACCTACGAGCAAGCAAGTGAAGCAAGATCTTATCACGATTGCTTAAGAGACTATCTTGACTGTTTGCATGGCGGGCATCGGACATGCCCGGCATCCCTATAGAAGTGGCACGCCATCAACTTTCCGTCGATGAAGGAGTCGCCGCGGTCGCTTCAAAGAAGGCGTACTCGAATGAGGAAAAATCTCAAGCCATTGCCAAGGCCGCTGAGGACCTCATAAAGGCCAATTTTATAGAAGAAATCAAATACACGACTGCTATCCAACGTCGTCTTTGGTTAAAAAAGAATGGAAAATGGAGGATGTGCGTGAGACTATCTTGATCTAAACAGGGCATGCCCGGCGGATGCCTTTCCGTGCCCAACATTGACAAGTGGTCGACGGTGCCTCGGGCTACAAACTCTTTGTCTTTTCTGGATGCTTACTCGGATACAATCGATCACGATGTATCCGCCCGATCGGCACAAGACGCGCCTTCATGACCGATCGGGAAATTTTCAAGATACAAGGTGATGCCATTCGGTCAAGAACGGCTGGAGGCGACTACCAAATGGATGATGAACAAGATTTTTAAAAGACGGATCGGTCGCATCTCGTGAGGTGTATCCGGGCGACATGATCATCAAAAGCGTATCATCGACCCGCATCACTGAGCGACCTCGAGAGAAATATTTGAAGAAGCTAGAAGGAACTCGCTTAGACTTAATCCTGAAAAATGTACCTTTGGAGTGAGGGCCGGCCGATTCTTGGGTTTTCACCTGACTGAAAGAGGGATAGAAGCAAACCCTGAAAAGTGTAGGGCGGTCGCCGATATGAGGCCGCCCACGTCAAAAAAAGAAATACAACAATTAAATGGTATGGTGGCGCTTCTATCCGATTCATCCCCAAAGCGGCCTGCAAGTCGCTTCCACTGTTTAGACTGCTGAAGAAGGAAGTGGATTTTGAGTGGACCGAGCAATGCCAGCGAGCATTGGATGAGTTAAAACAAGCCTTGATTAGCCCGCCGATCATGACCAAGCCGTTACCAGTCGAGACGTTATATCGTGCTTAGCCATAACGAGAAGAAGTTCTCGATCTTTGTGCTAGTTAGAAAAAACGATCTAAAGCGAGAATCCGGTCTATTTCATAAGCAAAGTACTCCGAGGCCCGAGATACCGTAAGATAGAGAAGTTTGCCCTGCACTCCTAATAGCCGCTAGAAGGTTGAGACCTACTTTGTGGCCCACCAGTCGTGGTAAGGACCGACCACCTATCGTGCAAGTCCTTCATCGGCGACTGGCGGGAAGAATGATAAAGTGGGCGGTAGAACTCGGTGAGTTTGGTATCAAATTCGAATCCGGATCGGCCGCAAAAGCTCGGTGTTGGCGACTTTATAGCGTAAATGACTCTACCCGTAAGATCAAAGTTGGAACGACACGGATCTTGCACGATGGGTCGCCTAATAGTAAAGGAAGTGGAGCCGCCTACTGCGAAAATTACGAAGGCCCGGCGTGGAGGTGTCTTTGACTTTCGCTTTCCATACGTCCAATAATCGGGCGAATATGAGGCGTGTATAGCCGACTGCGCAGCTCGCCGAGAGACTTCAATGTTGACCGAGTTGAACTCGGATCGATTCCTTGCTCGTAGTCTCGCAGATCAAAGAATTATATGATGCCAAAGATGACGTCTTTGAAAAGTTATCTAGCAAGAGTGAAGAAGCGCTCAGCGATTCGGCCGAAATGAAGTGGTACATGTGCCTCGGACCAAAAATGTTCGAGCGAATATCCTATCAAAGCTTGCAAGCACCAAGACTCGAGGAATCATCGAAGTGTAATTCAAGAAACTTTAAATCGCCGAGTGTGTGTCGACCAAGCCAACCCAATCCACCGGCGTTCTTTGTGTCGATTCGATTCGATTGGATCGCCCTATCCTAAGGTACATCGTGGAAGGCGAGGAACCGGCGACAGCGCAGCAAAGTTGGTCGCTCGTGGGCGACCAAATACTGCATTATAGAAGGAAGGTTATGCAGAGAGAGGTTCTCCTCTCCATTGCTAAGGTGTCTCACCTCTCGGTCGGCTTCCGACCATGTCTTGAGGACATTCATGAAGGTGTTTGTGGAAGTCACCGGGGCGCCGTTCCATAGCGAAGAAGGCCCTCGGGGCGCGCTACTATTGGCCGACCATGGGCGAGGATGCCAAGAAACTCGTTCGAAGTGCAAGAAATGCCAAGTGCATGCCGATGTCCACATTGCACCTTCCTCGAATTACAAAGTCCGGTCTCACCTTGGCCGTTCGCTCACCGTGGGGCATGGATCTTCTAGGCCCGCTTCCACCGCTCCGTGCCGCCTCAAGTTCTTGATCGTGGCGATGAGATTACTTCACTAAGTGGATCGAGGCCGAGCCGCTTGCAACGATCACATCGGCCAAAGTCGATAAGTTCTTCTGGACGGTGTGTGCTAGCCCGCTTTGGGATCCCCAAAGAATTGATAACGGACAACGGCACCCGTTCACGCACAAGAGATTCAGAGAAATGTTGGCGGCTTAGGGTGAAAGCGTTTCACCTCGGTCGAACACCTCGGACTAACGGCGGTAGGCGGCCAACGGGTGATTCTGCGTGGTTTGAAGCGGACCGGATGAAGCGAAGAGGCGGGTCGAAGAGTTGCGATCCGTTTCGTGGGCCTCAGATTTACCCCCACTCATCGGCCGGAGTCACCTTTCGATTGGTGTACAATCGATCTTTGTGATACCCATAGAGATGGGCGAGCCGAATTGGAGGACTTCAAACCCCTACGCCGGTTGACAACGGCCAGGGCTATCCGAGAAGAGCCGGACTTAATTGAAGAATCTGCGCACCCAAGCTTCGCTAAGAGAGCAATTGATCAAACGCAGTCGTCGCAGCCGGTATAACGCTCGAGTTCAAAAGAGGGGAATTCTCGGTCGGGCACTCGTCTAAGACGGGCGGCGTGGGAAACAAGAATGCACGCCAAGGAAAGTCGCGCGCCCATTGGGAAGGTCGTGCATCGAGTCATCACGAAGACTGGCAAGGGGGCATACGAGCTTCAAACCATGAATGGGGCGACTATCCCCAGAACATGGAATGCAGAAAAGCTTAGGAAGTATTACGTTTGAATGTAATCAAGAATTTGAATGTAATAACGACCGATCTATTAATGAAAGCAGGCAGGCGCTCTTTTTCCCACTGGGTTTTTTACAGAGGCCTGACCTTTAAAAACATGATGTATTCTTTACTTTCTCGCAAGAATGTATGACCGGTCGCTCAAGATTGCCCGAGGCAAAGGAGCGATCGAAGACTTATCAAAGCCACTGAGATCGTCGAAACGATCTAAATCGAGCGACCGTCGAAACGGTCCCAACCGAAAATGCCATCGAAATGGCCCGAGGGTTAAAACCCGCAGACCTTAGATCGTCGGCGATTCGAATCGGCGATCGTCGAGACGGCCGCAACCCAGCCATCGAAAATGGCCCAACAAATACTAGGTCGTCGAAACGATCTACATCGAGTGCCATCGAAAATGGCCCAAAGGTTAAGTAATAACCGCCGAGGTAGGCCGTCGAAACGACCTACCTTAAACGCCATCGAAGGGCTCGATAGAAGGTCGCCGAAGCGATCCAAGGCCCCGTTGGGATATTAACTTATCAAAGAATAGATGCTTTCAAGTAAGCGCGAGTGACGACCGAACGGTCTTAAAGCTCCAAGACACGCGAAGAAAAGCGACCAAAAACGAAGCGCTATCGAGTAAGTAGACGAAACCGCCCGAGCGGCCCACAAATTCAAAATGAACAAGGCGAATAAATGCAAGAAGTACGCAGAAATTGCAACATAAATTCAAACGGGCATAAATGAAAAGCAGATAAAGATTGTCATTACAAATATGGGACGCCCGGCCGAAGCCGAGCGCCCACGAATTAAAGAACTGCACGAAGGCAGAGAAATTGTCAGGCCCGAAGGCAAGTTAAAGTTACAAAATTACACCGCTCGCAGGCGGGCTTCAAAAGATAATAGTGGCCGGGCGGATGACGTTGCCCTGCTCGTCATATTCTGCAGGCAACATAATCTTGTTATTTTCAACATAGTGCGTGGGCTTGATCATCTTGTCATCGAAGTTGACCTGCAGATCGGTATTCAACACCCGCGCCTGGCCAAGAGCGTTGTAAAATTGCTCGATCGCAGCCTCCTGACCGGCCTTGGCCACCATTCGGATCTTCTCCTGCAGCTCGGCGTTTACGGCCTCCAATCGCCTTCTATTCGACGGATTCAAGGTCGGTTTTCAAACCGTTTCACTGCCGGCAAGCTCCTTGTTCCTCTTTGGCGCTTTGGCGGTCTTCATCCCCGCTTGAGGCCTCCTTTCTTCGATCGGAGGAGTTTGTCATATTTCTGCTGCGCCTCAGTCAAAGCCTTGCCCTTCCCTGCGAAATTCAGGTCGAAGTTTGGTTAGTCGGTCGAACAAAGGTAAGATAAAGATGACAAGACTAAGAAAGTAAAGTTACCATCAGATTCGGCCACCACTTCGGCCATGACTTTCGACCCCCCATACGAGAAAGCGCAGAGCGCCATTGGCTTCGCCGGGACTCCTCCAGATCGGTCGCACTCAAGCTTTCGAGCCGGATGATGGGAACCTCCTCCGTTGCGCGAGCCGGGACCGACAATCACGCTTTGGCCCGGCTGGGGTGAGCGATCGGCAGACTTTGGAGGAGCGGCCGAGGCTGCGCCGACCGGTTTCTTCACTTGGCTCTTAGGGGTGTGGGGCACTGGAGGAAGGTTCGGGATTATCCCCGGCCGAGAAGAACGAGGTCCCTTAGCCCTCCTTCGGGCTTCGGGGCGAGCGGCGAGTTCCGCTTTTGCGGACATCCTTTCTCGCAAAATAACGAGCTAGGGGTTAGAATAAAAAGTTCACGAGGCCTCACAGAAGAATAATATAAAGAAAAGTGCAAAGGCGCACCAATCTCGGCCTCCAGCGCGCCAGACAACACGGCGAAGGGTCGGCAAGTATGTCGCCTTTAGGATCTGGGCGCGCATCATGCTCGACAAATACTTAATCATCTCCAAAGACTCCAGATCGGCCTCCCCGAGATCGTTGACAGAGTAGATGTAGTCGCCCGGCCTCATGAAGAAGTGGGCTTCGTTCCACATGATTGGAAAGAATGGGGGACCGAGCATCCCATCCGGCTGAATCTCGAAAATGGCCATCCCGCCTCCTTGGTCTGAACGACCGTAGTAGTGGCCTCTCCAGCCGCACCGAGCGACTCTTGGAAAGCCTTGAAGAATCGATGATGAGTCTTCGCATTTTGAAGGAGACCGCTTCTCTTTCTCTTTGTTTGCTTTCTCCCCGAGCCACCTTAGCTCAAAGAGAGTGAAGAAAAGCATGATCGACACCTACCACTGCCGGGTTAACAAGACTTCAAAGGTTTTGAGAAACGCCCATGCGTTCGGATGAAGGCGAGAGAAGCGACCGATATGACGCAGACGCGTCCGTTGGAACTTCGGTGAAAGGAGGAACGATCTTCATTTTCGACCACGATCCGATACATGGTGAATTTCGTAAACCGGGAGTAGGTGGCGATATCTTGGCGTCTTTCATACCCTCTCACTCTCGGCACCGGTGAGTCGGCTAAACAACGCCAATGTCGCAGCGGGCGTAATGATCGGCCGTCGGCGATACTCCCGCATCGCTCAAGAGTGTCGGAGACCCAAGACATATCGTAGGGGTCTCGGGCTATCATCGGAGTTGAACATCGGCGCTTCTTCATTCGACCTCCTTCCGTTGTTGGCCTCCGGCACGAGAAACTAGCAAATGGCCGGGCGATCTCTTCATTAGCCGCTTCATCTCGCCGTCTCGGCATCGAGCATAACCTCGTCCTCGACACGGGCGCCTTGGTTCTCATCATCATCCAGGTCGATCACCTCGACATACTCGTCTTGTTCAGCGACGGGGGTATCGACCGATGGTGGTGTAGAGACACTCGACCGGATAACAGAGTGAACGGAAGAGTGGGAGCTAGAGTTGGGCCGCTTCGTAGAAGCACCGCTCGAAGAATCGACATTTTGTCACCCAAGACGACTTGAGTCCGCCGAGTGGTATTGGGCTCGCCCCGCCTCGACATGTATGTGGCGAAGGACTGGGGCGGTTTTCCGGGGATACGGGCAGTTAATTTTGTCCGTGGCATACACAAACACCTGTGATAAAGGGATCGAGTCAGGTCGATCGAGCGAAGCACTCATGAGAGGGGCGGTGCCATCCTCGACGACACCCCTATCACGAGGCGTGGAAAAGCACAAAATACTTTGAAGAAAAAACTAAAGTCTAAAAGAGTAAAAGAGAGCGATCGACTCGTACCTTAAGCAGGTGTTGAAGATCGGTCGCAGCGTTGAAGCGACTACAGATGCGAGTCGGCGCAGACGAGTCGATCATTGGCGAGCAAATCGTGAAAGTGTGAGATATGAACTCGTCCGCGAAGGGTATTTATAGTGAAGACCCATGGCGCGAAGGGGACCGGAGACGGCGCCGTCAACGCGTTTCATCTTCTAGCCAATGGTTGTCTCCGACAACCTCGGAAACACCAAACGTCGCGTCTTCAATGTCGGAAACCAACCGTCGCGGCAGCCGGCCGACGGTTGGAGAGCGGCCGACACCCCTACAGAAAAAAGCAAACGGCCGCGTCCGTTTCATCAAGGGAACTACACTCCACGGGGACATCGATTCAAGCCTCGGCCGCTCTTGCGACTCTAGGCTCTTGGGGCAACCGCTCTGGTGTATCGCCAATTATGAGGATCGCCAGCAAAGAATTGGACTCGCGCCCGACCATCACGATCGGCCCAACACGCCGCTTGGCGCGCACTTCGCGGCCGAAATTCTCGCATAGCGGTCGGACATCATCGTATATATACGCCATTCGCACATGGCATCGTGCGTTCTCTAACCTTGTGCTTATCTCGCCCGAGCGACCTCTCTCACTAGATCGTCGGAGTGTCTTTGCGTACCACCCGAGGTGCTCTGGCGCTGAAGCCGGGGACGGTCCTTTCACCTATTCAACGACCGCCCATTTGACGAGTCAATCAACACTTCAACTCTTCATTGGTCAAGAGTGCGATCACCTTGTATTCCTTTTTTGCCAAACAAAAAAAGTCACATTTTGAAATCCTAACCCTTAATTGAAGTGACAGGAAGAATGGAGAGATTTTTTGACAGTAAAGAAACCAGGTCCAGCTTTTACCTTACCGAAACAGCGTTGATTGCCTTTGGAGTTTTGAGCAATTTTCAAACATCGATCTATTAGCATAGACTATATGGAATAGTTCCCCACTCTAGCGATGGCCATATAAGATAGAAAAGTCAAGATGGAAAGTACTTAAATTTTATTGAGTTATATAAAAATACAAAGTAACTCCGACAACACATGGAAAGAAGATACCAAAGAGAAGATTAGTTGGTATTGGTATATTGGACTAATTAATTCCAACAGTTCAGCACATTTATCAGAACTTTTTACTTTGAGTAGTTCTTTTTGCTTGCTTCATCAGATGCTACAACCAAGCATGAAATTGATAGCATGTTAAACAGCTCAGGCCATTTTCCTAAGCTCTTTGTCCAACTCACATCTAAAGCTGTCTTTGCAAATGAAGGAATGTCTATCAAATTCTGAAGGTTTCTTCCCAACTGAGAATATATATCAGATTCTCCCCTCTGTGGATTTGCAAAGTTGAGTGTAACATAATATAAAGTAGAAAAAGTATGAACTTTCTCTCATGGTTAAGAACATAAACTGATAGCCACATGCACTTGAAGGATCAAATCCAGCTTGTAAACAAAGCTTCCTTTGCAGTTTTGTTTTAAGGATTCGGACTAATACTTGCTACCAATAATGGAGTGTCCAAATATTTTCAACGAAAGACTAATCTTCACTTGTTCTTAGGAGCAAACTGTGCACAGGAAAACACCGAGTTTGTCACTGTGGCTTTGCAGTTTATTTGCCATTTATTTTTTATAATTGACTTGTATGCAAAGAGAGATTCATGTCACCATTGAAGGGTCAATAGAAAGTAAACCCTGAGGATCTCCCAGTCAATGTAGTCCACTTTAAAAACAATGCCTGATACATTAATTGTTTCCATTTCAGTATATTAAATTCCAATATAATGTACCATGTCAGACAAACACACATTTAGTTAAATAACTTCCTTATTAAGAAGCATTTCCAAAAAATGATTGATTGTCAAAATCATTACTAGCAACATTGTATTAAAAAAATGAGATTGAAGAATGTACCCTATAAGGCAGCCTCTAATATCGACCATGACATAGCACATATAATTAAATTAGACAAACTCCAAAACAAGAACCAAATATGAAAGAAGCAGAGTGGGATGTAATTCTGCAACCAGTTAAGTCCACAAGACATTGTAATGCTACAACAAATAATTTGCATTGCATCTGAATATATATACTGAAAGGTGAAATCACTCCAGTCGATTGCATAACAGTGTGAGCGATTAACGTACTCCATTAAAAAGCATAAATTCAGTTATTAACGCGATTGATTAACACACTACTTAAAAGCATAAATTCAGTGATTAACACATTTCATCTAAAAGCATAAATTCCGCTAATATTTGAAGTCCATTATGTGCTGAAACAAGTTAGAGCCCTCCTAACTTACCTCCCAATCGAGTTTGACACCTCTAGAACCCTGTTTGAATAAACAGTAGCATAATAGCTTATCACATAAGAGTTTATGCATTAACTGTTTCTTTAATAGAAGATAAAAAATGCTAACTATTTTTCTATAAGCTATAAGCTGTTTTTTTATAAGCTATTATGGAAAATTTATAGAAATTAGCTGAAAACAACATATAAACATGTCACATGTCACAAGTTGTTTATATAAATTCTCTCAAACAATCTCACAAGCTATTTACATAAATTCTCTCAACCAATCTCACAAGTACTAATAAGCCCAAATAAGCCGATTCAAACACCAGACATAAAATCACTAATTTGTATAACAGGGTACACAGCAACATGTATAGAAAAAACAAGGTATAAGATCATTTGTATAACAGGGTACACAGCAACATGTATAGAAAAAACAAGCAACATATTTTCAACATTTTATAATAAGTATGCTAATAAGGAAATCTGGAACTATAAAAGGATTCAATCCAATTTCCAAAATGTAGTACTCTATATATACCTAATCATCACTAAGCTCATCCTCAAAATCAGAAAGGTTCATTCTAGCAGATACATGTTTAGCCCACTCAACAATCTTCTCAGCCTCACGATTAATCTTCTCTTCTTCCTTCATTGCCTTCTTAATAATCTTCTCTTGTTTCTTACTCGACAAACTTCCCAAACCAGACAACAACTCATCACTTGCTTTAAAATCCCACCCAAGAATATTCTCTTTAATTTCCTTCTTCTTCTTCTCCTTCTTAGGAGAACACCAAAAACAACCCCACTTTCGAGGTGGCGAAGGGTCCGGAGACTTCAAAGACTTTCCTTCATCTTTCTGTGTTGGCATGAACATTGAAGAAATTGAGCTTTCTTCAGAGGTATGAGAAGACCCAGAAGGTGAAAGAGACCCTTTTTGGGGTATTAGTATTGGATCATTTCTCTTAAATGAAGAATCTGAGGGTGGAGAAACGGAATGAGAAAGTGGGTTGTTGTTGGAAGGGGTAAAAATGGGATTTTGGGGGTTACCCTTGATGGGGTTAATGGAGGTTGTTGAAGTGAGGGTAGAAAAGGAACGAGCTTTGAGATTGGAAGGTGGTGGGGTGGTGCGGTTAGTTGGTAAAGAATTGAGTTTGCGGAAGCGAGTTTCAAGGTCGGTGGGAAGAAGGGAATCGTTAAAAGAGGAGCAGTTGATGGCTGAGATTTGTTCGAGGACGGAAGCGTCTTTTGCTTGAGAGATGATTTCATCAACTGCGGAGGAGGAGTTAGAGAATCCCATTATTGTTAGAGAGGGAGGGAGTTGTTAGAAATGGAGGTTGATTTAGTGTGAGTGGGGTGAGGAGTGTGAAAAGAGAGAAGACGGGTTCAACTCTTCAGCAACGGCTAGCTTAGCTGGGTTACAATACAAGAACTCTTGAAGTGTGTGATTTCCACGCGCGCTTTTTAGGGACGGACCCACCACGTCGCATTCATTCTAACTTCAGGAATGATGATGAGGATGGACAAGGTTTTTACTTTTTAGGGAGTGTGAGTCGGTGCAAATTTGTCTTCCAATTTTGCAAAGGCAGATTTATGCTTTCTTTTAATTTTCACTTTTTAATTACTTTTTTTACATTTTAATTTATTCTAAAACATTATCTAAAAGTAAGCATCAACACTGTCTCAAATAATTTGAGGTCATGTTCAAATCTTAAAAATTTAGTCTTTTTTTATAAGAAAATTGTATTTATATATAAAAATAGACGGAGTATTAGAGGTACTCCAACATAATTATATAAGTTCAACTGTTACTGATTTCAGACTTAATACAAGATAGTGGAGATTTCCACCAACTAAAAATTAAGGCACCATCTAGAACATATTTTTTACCTAGATACCAACCTCAAGATAAATATTTGACTTTATGAAGTACATTGGGAATCTCGGCTACCCCCCATTGAAAATAACAATGTTTCGTTTATTCCAAATCAACCACATTGTTGTCATCCAAAAGAATAATCGCAAACTTTTATCATGTTGAGATGCGAAATCTGATCCAAATAAGTCAGAATCTGCCGAGACCCATGGAAGTCTAGATCATCAAAAATTTCCAACGTGTGATTAACAAATTCTTCATGATTGGTGCATAAGGGTTGAAAATTGAGTCTTTAATTATATTTGGCTAAATTCTAGTTTTGGTTTCCTTATTTTTAAAAATTCAAATATTTAGTCTCCCTATTTTAAAGCTCAAACATTTAGTCCCCATTTTTTAAAAAAATTCAAACATTTTAGTCCAAAGATGATTTTTATTTTTTCTGGCGATATAGAGGTTGGTAAAAAAAAAGGAGACGCGTTAAATGACATAAGTTATACACGTGGTACGCTTACGTCATTAATTATTTTAAAAATTAATTTTATTTAAAAAATTAATTTTTAACTTTTTATTTAAAAATTTAATTTGTAACTTTTTAACTAATAAACTAGTTTTAATTTTTCATTTAAAAACTTTAAAATCATATTTTTAAATAAATTAAATTAAATTACTAATTCGGAATTAAAAATTAAGTTTTTTAAAAAAATTAAATACTTTTAGTTTTAACAAATGAATAGAAAATCAAAAAATTAATTTAGTTTATTTTACAAAAAAATATGATGAGGCTATCATTTAAAAAAAAATTAAAATTAGAAGAAACAAAACTTATTATTTGAAAAATTTATTTAAATTTAAAAATTTTAAAACTAAAAAAATTAAATTTAGTTTTAGTCTTTTGATTTTTAATTTAAATATTAAATTCGAATTTAAATG
Organism: Oxytropis ochrocephala; assembly: GCA_020916435.1. Lineage (NCBI taxonomy): Eukaryota > Viridiplantae > Streptophyta > Magnoliopsida > Fabales > Fabaceae > Oxytropis > Oxytropis ochrocephala. The sequence continues at coordinate 14,024,452 of CM037092.1, forward strand.
AAAATTTCAAAAACTTTAAAAATTAATTAATTTCTCTCGAAAAATCTATTTCATTTTTATATTTTTTATTACTTTCTTAAAATTAAAAATATTTTATTTCATTTTTAAAAAATTTAGTTTTTAAATCTGAACTAATTATTTAACTTTATTTGTTATTTTTTGACAACAATTTTATTTGTTTTTAAAAAGTTAAAAAAATGATCTTAATTTTTTTTTTAAAATAGGGGGACTAAAGTTTTAACACAGGGGGGCAAATATTTGAATTTTTGAAAATAGGATAACCAAAACTATAATTTAGCCATTATATTTTTATCAAATAAACCACCAAAAACTCAAACTATTTATTTAAATTGCAATTAACATTTCAATACAACTTCTAAACAATATCAAATTTCTATGTACCTAAAAAAGCCATAAAATTTTAACATATTTTAATTAAATTAAATAAATTACACACCTAGTAATTATATGATTTACTTAATTTTATGTTAAGAAATTGTTAAATAATGAGTTCATAATCGATGTTATTGAATACTCCTTACTACAAAGGTTTACGATATTGTTCCCAACCGGACTGACCGGTATCTAGAAGGCTCGGCCGGACATATTAATGCACTCAATGGAAGAAGAACACAATAGGAGCTATCATGCGGTCGGCCACATTCCCGCATTTGGCTCTTACAACATTCGGTCATCGGTTCGCCGCCTACATCGTTCGGTCGGCCTATCCATTGGTCGGCGTAATTCATTGGTCGGCCTAACCATGGTCAGCCTATCCATCGATCGGCCTAACCATCGTCGGCCTATCCATCGTCGGCCTATCCATCGACCGGCCTAATCATCGGTCGGCCTAACCATCGGTCGGCCTATCCGTGACTCTAGACATGTATTTAAGGAAATCCCTATGATTCCTCCACAGATCTCGCAACAGTCATTTATTGTATTGATTAGCATTAAACTCTAATTGTACTATATAAACAAATCTTTAGAGGTCAATGAAAGGACAACATATTCTGGACACGAATTCATTCCGACTATTACCTACTTCTTACTCTACTATTCATCATGTTCTAGCTAAATCCTACTCAAAGAAATAGTTAGGAACATTGGCACCCACCGTGGGGCTGGGTAAAACTTTTCCTGCGCTCCACACCAATTTCATTTCTCCAAGAGCAGACTCCGATGGAAATTATCATTTCTATTGGTTCCTGCATCTATTGCACATTATTTGGTGCGCATTATCAGTCATTGAAAACTACACACCCGAAGGAAATATGTATCTCTCCAAACGGTGAATACGGGTGATTGGTCTTCCCATATTTCACGGAGTGGTGATTTAGGATCGGAAAATCATCATTTACAATCGATCTGTTCTCTTGGACTCAAAACAACTGAGAGACATCAAGGACCATTCATCTCTTCACCACAAGCCCCCTCAGGGAAAACAAGATGATGGATGAACTTATAAGAGACCCGCAACCAAACCTCGAAGCAAGAAGTCTGATCCGAACATGTTAGCCGGTCTGATCCGAGCATGTTAGCCGACAACCACCAAGGCCAAATTTGCGTGTCTAGATAAGTTGCCTTAATCTAAATCTTAAATCCTCAGTTTTCAAAATCAATCGTATACATGATACTCATTGGTTAAAAAAAATATATATAATCATTTTGTAATTTGCAAATTTCAATTTTGTTATGCATATTGTGCATCAGTTACATATAACCAAACCGATCTTCATCATTGCAATCATTTTAGTTTAAAGTTGATATATCCGTTACTACTTTTTATATCGGTCAACATATTAGTTGAAATTTTATATATATCAATGTTCTTTTCTCTTTGAAATTGGATTGCAAATCCTCAGTAATTAAATTCATGATATTTTTTAATAATTTGATCGCATATTGGAGCTGAACTATTTTGAAATGAGGGAGAAACATTTTGGTTATAGTTGCACTAAATGAGGGAGAAACAATTTGAGACCAAAATTACTTTTCAAGACAATTAATTATTTTTGGTACGATAATTACGGTGATTAAATTATAATTAGATTGAAGTTACTAAGTATAAAGGAAGATATTACAATAACGAGCACCTATGAAGCAACACATGTAACCCCTGAAGGACTACCACTCAAGGAATTGAAGGACTTGATACTCGAAGGACTCAATAGCTGAAGGACTTGATGGCTGAAGAACTTAAGTGCAACCAAAATATTAGAACGACTTCACACTTCGTGCTCGCCGCTCGAAGGACTGTGTTCCCAACCGGACTGACCGATATCTAGAAGGCTCGGCCGAACATAATGCACTCAATGGAAGAAGAACACAATAGGAGCTATCATGCGGTCGGCCACATTCCCGCATTTGCCGCTCTTACAACCATTCGGTCATCGGTTCGCCTATATGTTCGGCCGCCTACATCGTTCGGTCGGCCTATCCATCGGTCGACCTAACCATCGTCGACCTATCCATCGTCGGCCTATCCATCGGTCGGCCTAACCATCGTTGGCCTATCCATCGTCGGCCTATCCATCGGTCGGCCTAACCATCGTCGGCCCATCCATCGTCGGCCTATCCATCGTCGGCCTATCCATCAGTCGGCCTAACCATCGATCGGCCTAATCATCGGTCGACCTAACCATCGGTCGGCCTAATCATCGGTCGGCCTAACCATCGGTCGGCCTAACCATCGGCCGGCCTATCCGTGACTCTAGACATGTATTTAAGGAAATCTCTATGATTCATCCACAAATCTCGCAACAGTCATTTATTGTATTGATTAGCATTAAACTCTAATCGTACTATATAAATAGCCCTTAGAGGTCAATGAAAGGGACAAACATTCAGACCTGGAATTCATTCTGACTATTACCTACTTCTTACTCTACTAGTCATCGTGTTCTAGCTAAATCCTACTCAAAGAAATAGTTAGGAACAGATACTAAGTTTTTTGCTTAGTTATTGTTACTAAATTAATCTTAACCCTTTGATTCTTTATTTATTAGGAAAATGAGATCTAACGGTTGAAAATAAGTAAGGGTGTTTATGTAAATCATCATCAATTAATCCTAATTGTTTTTTCGTTAATTGCTTCTTTTTTCCCTCAAACGGTGCTTCCCTACATTTGTGTGATGTTTAAACGTAACCACTTTTTACGGTAACTGCTCCTTTTTTTTCCTTCCCCGCAATAACGCAAAACTCCATTAACGCATAATTGATAGTTTTTAAACGCAAAACTCCATTAACCTTTAACCGATTTCTCTCTGTTTCACGCAAAACTCCATTAAAGCAAAACTCCTTTAACTGCTTGCTCTCTGTTTCATGAAAAAATCCTTCATGCAGAATACGTTAACGCAAAACTCCTTCAAATCGTGTTCTTCAAATTGATTTCAAATCAACTTCAAATCACGTTTTCGCAAGCCAAATCGTGTTCTGCATCTTGCAAAATTGTGCTTCAATTGTGTTTCTCAGTTTTGTTGTTGTTGTTGTTGTTGTCGTCTCGTGTTTCTCGGATTTAATTGGCTTCAATTGTTGAATCGCTTGTTTTGATTGTGCTTCGACGGTGATCACACCTTATGACCTTACCTTCTTCTTCTTCGTACTCGTTTCATGGCTGATTTTGGTGCACTCTAACGATTGTTATGCAAATGTTGCATCTAACCATTGGTATCTAACCACAGTTATGCATATCCGTAGTTAGTAGCTTCTAACCATTGTTATGCATATATGTGGTTAGTGACATCAAACCATTGTGTTACAAATCATGGTTAATGAACGAAGTTTTTTTTGTGTGTGAAAAAAAAACACCGCATTTTTGTAACTTTTAAGTAAATGATCATTTTACCCTTTTATTAACAAATACTTTAGACGATGTAAATAAACAACAACAACAACGACAAAATAAATAACAACAACAAAAAATAGATCAATCATGTTATTAATTATAATGAAACTTTAAACAAACTTAGAAAACCTATTTGAAACTAAATAAAAGGTTAGAGGACCAAAATTAAATAAAAAGTCTCAATAGTAAAGTTTCATCTTTGAAACAATGGTGAAAACCTGTGAATAGAAATATGAGTTAAGAAGAAAACTTACTAGAAAAATTCTACACTCTCATAACTTTTCATAGTTTGGCCCAGATTTTTTCACTATGCGAACAACTTTCACCTAACACCAACAATCTCGATCTAAGTTAGAGCTACGTTTTGAGAGTTGAAGTGCGAGAATGAGAATGAGATTCATTGTTGTGAAATGAATTCATGGCTGATGCAAGATTTGAAGGTTTCTTTTAACTTTAGAGATTTAGAGTTTGATTTCGGAAGAAAAGGGAAAAGAAGATTACTACAAGAAGATTACTACATTTTTTTCCGTAAATAAAAGTTTAGGTAAGTTGAATTCTGAGAACTCACCATCACGAGTGTCAGAGCAGGCATCAAGACTCTTTAAACATTTACAAATCACTCACCAAAGATGCCTTCACGCGGACAGTGGGAGAGACCAAAACAAAACATTAAAAAAGAAGAAAAATGCATTTTAACCTATAAAATATTAAAAAATTCCCTACAACCACTCCACAACACAGCATTCGTTTGCCCCTCTTGGGTTAAAGGATATCAAATTACATCAGCAAAGTGGTCTCAATAGTTGTCAAAAAAAAAAAAAAATTGGTCTCCAATAAGTTTTCAAAAAACGCGGTTAGTTTGTCTTAACAAAACGAAAGGGTTAGCTTTCTTATTTTATTGACCAAAACTGGATGATGGAAACAGAGAACCCAGAAGGATCAACAACATGTTGCTTTTGCTTCTCCATCAAGAAGAGACAGAGCGTTGCAAAGGATGATAAGAGCAACGGAGTTTCAAGTTCAGGCAAAGTTAATTGGGAAAAGAATGATGAACTACTCTCTGACGTGAGCACTTTCTCGGTGAAAGAACAAGAAAGAAGACTGAAGAAAGCGTTGGAAGATGAAAAGAAGGCAAACGTGGAAGCAGAGAAGGTTGTTCAATGGGTGAAGCAAGAATCAGCTAGAATTGACGCTTCTACAATCAAATCCATTCTTATTGACGAAGAGACAGCGATTAAGGAATAGTCGTGAGTTAAGTGATTTTGGTTGTCTTCTATTGTAAGAAGTTTGAACTTCTTCAAGTAGTAGTATAATGGATTCACTCATCAATTATCAAGTTTTTGATGTAATTATTAAACATACATAAAAACGTGTTTCCTACCGGTACAGTTGAAAACTTTGATAATTAATACGTAGTTATCTGTTTTTAATTGTTTAGGGTGTGGGTGTGTGTGGAGTTGAGACTTTGGCTTCAAGTTAAGCATCATCTAATTGCGACGTAAAAGGACGGAATACTTTTGTTGACTATGGCTTTCTTTGCCAAAAAGTAGCGGACAACAAATACACTAACTCTTAACGGATGAGATAGCGGATTGAATTTAAAATGTTTGTTAAAATTAACGGTTGAAGTAGTTTATAAATATAAATTTACGTAAATAGACATATGTAATTAATGCTTAAAAAAAGAGAGAATTTTATTTAATGGAGGATAAATAAGTAATTTAATTAAAGTAGTGAGGGTAAAATTGAGAGAAAAAAATAAAATGTTATAAGTTATAAGCTCAAATGCTACTTCAATTAGCGTTTCAAAAAACACTACAAACTACTGAAAAAACGCTAAAAACTGTTATTGTCAAACACCTACAACTAACAGATCCGCTATAAACTATCTACTATAAGCTAACAGATTAATTTTGCCAAACAAAGTCATATCTCCACCAAGTGCCTACATGGATAGATGTTGGGAAATAGTATTTAACAAAAAAAAAGATGATGGGAAACAACAAAATTAATTTATATTTTACTTCAAACGTACACGGTGCTCTTGGGTTTGATTCTTGCAGTGGACAAACTCAGTGCTAACTAGTGCAAAGTTTGATCTTAAACATGAGCAGTTTTGTTGAAAGCATTGGGACACCCCTGTGAGTAGTCAGAAATGGTCTGAACTAAAAAAACTTATTTTTGTAATAAAAACATAATGAATATAAATCATTTCACTTGTGTCAAAAAATAAAAATAAAAATAAATCATCTGACTTTAAATCTAATTTTATTTAAACCAATTTTATAAATAATAAAACTTGCATACTCCATTCGTTTCTAAACTTTGGTCCTTTTGGCCTCTATAATTTTTTTTCAAAACTTTGGTCCTTTTGAGATGCCAATGTACAATTTACGTAATTTGATCGTACCTTGACCAATAGAAGGACCTGGGTCGTGGAGGACCTGGGTCGTAGAGGACCTGGCTGGAACCAGGAGTCTTGGCCGCACGGAAGGACTGCCCGGCCATTTGGTGGAAGGACTCGTGATGAAGGACTGGCCGGTCGTGCCGAGGAAGGACTGGCTCGGTCGCCGAGGACCTAAATCGGCCGTGGAGGACCAGGTGAAACACCGGGTCTTGGTCGTCGCGGGTGGTACCGCAATGACACTCCGACGCTCTAGTCGGTGTAGTCGCTCGGCGGATTCACAAGGTAGGAAAACGCACTGATGCCATGTGTGAATGGCGATATATATCTTTGAGGTCCGTAGTTTTTGGGCGTTCTGCATGGCTGGTGGGGCCGTCGGCCACCGCTATGGAAGCTCTTGTAATTGCCGATACACCGGAGCAGCTTGCCCCCAAGCCTAGGGTCGCTTAAGAGCGGTGAGGCTTGAATCGATGCTCCTGTGGGTGAAGTTATCTTGACGAAACGCGCGCCGTTCGCTCATCAGCAGGCGGTATCGACCGCTTGTCAACCATCGGCCGTCTTTGTTGTGACGGTTGGTTTTACCGACATTTAAGACGTGGCGTTTGGTGTCTCCGAGGTCGTCTCGAGACAACCATTGGTGAGAAGGCGGCGTTGTGACTCTTCGTATCCCGGTCCCCTTCGCGCGTAAATTTACACTATAAATAGCCCTTCCGCAGAATTCATTTCTCACACTTCCAAGAATCGCTCGCGCGGCAACGACTCGTCTGCTCGCGCCGACCGCATCCGAAGTCAAGTTTACGTACTAGCGATCCGATCCACCACATCCGCTTAAGGTATGAATCGATCTCTCCTTTACTTTTTAAGCTTGAGTTTTTCTTGAAAGTACTTCGTGCTCTTCCACGCCTCGTGATAGGGGTATCGTGTCGAGGATGGCCACTCGCCCCTCTCATGAATGCTTTGCTCGATCGACCGACTCGATCCCTTTATCACGCAGTGTTTGTGTATGCCACGGACGGTTAATCGCCCGTATTCCCTAAAACCGTCCCGCTTTTCGCCACATACATGTCGAGGTCGGCGAGCCCAAGTCGCCTTCGGAGCGACAAAGGTTCTAGCTCTTCAAGCGCTTCCTCGAGCGGCAAAGACGGCTCGAGTTCTCGTTCTTCCGGTCGAATCGGCCACTCAAGAGTATCGATTCTGGCCCATCCATTCTCGCCGAAGCGCCGAGCGACTCTCCACCGCTCGAGGACGTTGTATCCCGAGGGAGGAGAAGAAGAAGACGCCGATGTGATTATCATTGATGATGACGAGATCGCAGAGTGCCGCCCCAATCGTGGACGAGGAGATGGTAGTGGCGAGGCGGCCGAGATGAAAGCGCCCAAGAGGAAGAAGTGATTCACCCGAAGTCAATATTTCGTCCGAAGCCAACGTCGGAGGTCGAACGAAGGTCGGTCGGCCGAAGTCCAAGCGATGTAGCTCGAGAGATATCGACATGTCTTGGGTGTCGAAACTCTTCGCTTCTAACAGAGCATTATTACGGTCGGCCACGACGCTTTGTCCGATCTACGAGCCGCCAAGACTCACCGGCCGGAGGGTGAGAGGCATGAAGGAGGCGAAGATATCGCGACTTATTCTCGCCAACTTCAAGTTCACGATGTATCGGCTCGTGTTCGAGAAGATGAAGATTACCCTCCTTTTACCGAATTCCAACGCGACGTCTGCGCCATATTGGGTCGCCTTCACAGCTTTCATCCAAACGCATGGGCGTTTTGAAGACTTTTGAGGTGCTGTACGACCAAACCGGGTCGGCGGTGTCGATGATGCTTTTCTTTGCTATCTTTGAGCCGAGCCGCTCGCAGAGAAGACCAACAAGGAGAAGAGGAGCAAGTCTCCTTCAAGATGCGAAGACCCACCACCGGTTTTTCAAAGCGTTCGAAGTCGTTGGGAGCGGCTGAAAAAGTCAATATTTCGGATCGCTCCCACCGAGGAGGCCGGAAGGCCGCTTTGTGAGGTTCAACCGGACGGACGCTTTGGGTCCCCTTACTTCCCAATTATGTGGAATGAGGCTCATTTCGCGCAGCGGCCGCGATTACATAATACACGATGAAAGACTTGGGCGAGCCGACTGGAGACTTTGGAGATGATAAAGTCATTGGCGAGTATGATGCGTCCAGATCCTAAGGGCGACATACCTTGCCGACCCTTTGTCTTGTACGAAGGCCAAGACCTGGAGGCCGAGATTGGTTCGCTTTTGAACCTTGTCTTAATATTTTCTTTATCGATCTTGTCAATCTTTTATGCTAACTCATAGCTCGTTATTTTGCGAGAAAGAATGGCCGTAAAAAATCGGGACCGCTTCGCTTCCGCCCCGGCCCGAAGGAGGGCTAAGAGATTTGACGCTTCTCGGTCGGGGATAACCCCGAATCTTCCTCAAAAGTCCCCAAACTCCTAAGAGCCAAGGAAGAAACCGGTCGGCGGGCCTCGCCGCCTCCTCCCGGTGCCGATCGCTCACCCAAGCGGGCTAAAGCGTGATGGTCGGTCCCGGCCCCGCAACGGAGGAGATTCCCATCATCTCGCTCGAAAGTTTGGGTGCGGCCGATCCGGAACAAGACAAAAGGAAACCCATGGCGCTCTGCGCTTTCTCTGCATGGGGTCGAGAAATTCATGGCGAGCCGGTGGCCGAATCGGACGGTAATTTTATTTCTTTAGTCTTGTACTCTTCATCTTACCTTTGTTCGACCGACTAACCACCCTTCGACTGAATTTTGCGAGGAAGGACAAGGCCTTAGCCGAGGCGCAGCAGAAATATGACAAGCTCGCCTCGCCGAAGAAGGAGGCCCTCAAACGGGGAGGACGACCGCCAAGCCGCGGCAAGAGGAACAAAAGCTTCTTTGCTCGTGTCACAACTCAAAACCGATCTCGAGGCCATGGGGAAGCGAGAGGCCAATTGGGCGCGAGAGAAGGCCGAGCCGAGGAAAAGATCGTGAAGGTGGCCCGTGCCGGTCGGAGAGGTCGCTATTGAGCAATTTTACAATGCTCTTGGCGGTAGCGCGGGCATTGAACCCGGACTTGAGGATCAATTTTGATGACAACATGATAAAGCCTTCGCACTATGTTGAAAACAACAAGATCATGTTGCTCGCGAGTTTGACGATCAAGGCAATGTCGTTCGCCCGGCCACCATTCTCTTTAAGGCCCGCTGCGCGAGCGGTGTAATTTTGTAATCGTTTAACTTGCCTTCGGGCACAACAATTTTTCTCGCCTTCGTGGCTTTTCAATTCGTGGGCGCTCGGCCAAGGCCCCGTATTTGTAATGACAATTTTTGCTTGCCTTTAATTACGCCTCGTTCAAATTTATATTGCTATGCTGCGCATTTCTTGCATTTATTCGCCTTATTCATTTTGGACTTGTGGGCTTTGGCGGCGTGCTTTTCGTCTACTGCCGATGGCGCTCCGTTTATGGTCGCTTTTCTTTGCGCGCCTTGTATGTTTATTTTTCTCTAAGTCTTGAGTTTTAAGACCGCTCGGCCGTCGTTCGCGCTTTATTTCGAAAGCATCCATTCTTTGATAAGTTTTAATATCCCAACGGGCCTTGATCGCTTCGGCGACCTTCAATCGAGCCCTTCGATGGCATTTGAGGTAGGTCGTTTCGACGCTTACCGCGATGGGTTATCACTTAACCTCGGGCCATTTTCGATGGCACTCGATGTAGATCGTTTCGACGACCTAGCGTTGTTGGGCCATTTTCGATGGCACTCGTTTGGGACCATTTCGATGGTCGCCGATTTGGATCGCTTCGACGATCTAAGGTTTGCGAGTTTTTAACCGCGGGGCCATTTCGATGGCACTTTCGATCGGGACCATTTCGATGGTCGCTTCGGTTTAGATCGTTTGACGATCTAATCAACTTTGATAAATCTTCGATCGCTCCTTTGCCACGGGCAATCTTGAGCGACACGGGCCATACATCCTTGCGAAAGTAAATAACACATCATATTTCTAAAGGTCGCCTCTCAAAAAACCCGATGGGAAAAGAGCGCACACGCTTTTCATTAATAGGTCGGTCATTATTACATTCAAATCTTTGTTACATTCAAACGTAATATTTTCTGAGTTTTTCTGCATTCCATGTTCTGGGGATAGTCGCCCCATCCATGGTTTCCAGCTCGTAAGCCCCCTTTCCAGTCTTGTTGATGACCCTGTATGGACCTTCCCAATTTGGTGCGAGCTTCCCTTGGCGTGCATTCTTATTTCCCACGTCGGCCCGTCTTAGAACGAGCTGGCCGACCGAGAATTCTCTCTTTTGAACCCGATTGTTGTACCTGGCTGCGACCTTTTGTTTGATCAATTGCTCTCTTAGCGAAGCTTGGGTGCGCAGTTCTTCAATTAGATCCAATTCTTCTCGGATAGCTCGGTCGTTGTCAACCTCTGTAGGGGGGTTTGAAGTCCTCCAGTTCAGCTCGCCCATTTCTATGGGTATCACAAAGATCGATTGCATACACCAATCTCAAGCGGCGACTCCCTGGCCGATGAATGAGGGTCGCCTCAGTAGGCCCATAGAACGGATCGCAGCTCTTCGACCCGATTCCTTTCGCTTCATCCGGGCTTCGCTTTAAACCCCGTAGAGATAACTCATGGCCGCCTACCTTGCCGTTTATGCGAGGGTGCTCGACCGAGGTAAAGCTACCATTTACCCCTAAGTCGGCCAACATTTCTCTAAATCTTTTATCAAGAAATCCGGGTACCGTTGTCGCTTTATCAATTGTTGGGGATTCCAAAACGGGCTAGCACACACCGTCCAAGAACTTGGCCGACTTTGGCCGATGTGATTGTTGCAAGCGGCTCGGCCTCGATCCACTTAGTAAAGTAATCTATCGCCACGATCAAGAACTTGAACCGCCTCGGAGCGGGTGGAAACGGGCCTAGAAGATCCATGCCCCACCAAAGTGAACGGCCAAGGTGAGACAAGACTTTGTAATTCGAGGAAGGTGCAATGTGGACATCGCATGTACTTGGCATTTCTTGCACTTCAACGAGCTTCGGCATCCTCATCCATGGTCGGCGGTAAGAATAGCCGCCCTGAGGGCTTTCTTTGCTATGGAACGTGCGTGCCCACGGTGGTTCCCACAAACACCTTCATGAATGTCCCTTAGCACATGGCTCGCCGACCGACGTAGACACCTTAACAACGGAGAGGAGAATCCTCTTCAGATGTACCTTTCCTTCTATCACGTAGTATTTGGTCGCCCAGCCCGACCAATTTAGCTCGCTTCTTGTCGCTTCGGTTCTTCACCTTCAACGATGTACCTTAGGATAGGGCGATCCAACTGAGTCGTCGATTGACACAAAGAACGGCCGATGGATCGTTGGCTTGGTCGACACACACTCGCCGATTTAACGCCTCTGAATCAAACTCTTGTGATTTCCGGAGTCTTGGTACTTGCAAGCTTTGATAATATATCCGCTCGAACATTTTCGGTCCGAGGCATGCATAGCTGGCCTTCGTACCTTGACCAATAGAAGGACTCGGTCGTGGAGGACTGGGGTCGTAGAGACTGGCCGGAACTGCGAGTCTTGGCCGCACGGAAGACCGCCCGGCCACCGTGGAAGGACTGTGATGAAGGACTGGCCAGTCGGGCCGAGGAAGGACTCGCTCGTCGCCGAGGACCTAAATCGGCCGTGGAGGACCCGGGCCGAAACTCGGGTCTTGGCCGCCGCGGTGGTACCGCACGACACTCGGACGCCTAGTCGGTGTAGGTCGCCGGGCGTGATTCACAAGGTGAGATAACGCACTGATGCCATGTGTGAATGGCGATATATCTCGTGAGGTCCCGGCCGCTTTGGGCGGTTTGCGCTGGTCGGGCCGTCGGCCAATTGCTATCGGAAGCTCTTGTAATTGCCGATACACCCCGGACAGTTGCCCCCGCTTCCTAGGTCGCTTAAGAGCGGTGAGGCTTGAATCGCTGCCCCGTGTCGTGTTGTAAGCGCCGGGTTGCATTGCGCAATTGGTCTCCATCTCTTGAAGTGTGTGGTTGCTACCACGCTAAGTCGGCGGTGGTCGCCGCCATCGCCGAGGTGTGGTCGCCGCCATCGAGTGCATGTGGTCGCCGCCATTCATGCTTGCGATAGTTGTAGTCGGCTCTTCCGCCGTGTTCGCAGTCAATGCTCGTTATTGGGTCATTGCTCGACCTCGATCATTCGATGACACCGATGGTCGTGCTAACTCGGTGGCACTTCGACGAGGTCAATGCGCGGGACATTCGATTGGGCCAACTCGATGGCGCTCGATTGGGCCAACTCACGCGCGCGCTGATTGTGGACCGCTCGGGGCCTACACTTGGTGGTGGGTCCTTCGACCCTTGGGCCATTTCGATGGCGCTCGATTGTAGACCGCCGGGGCCTACACTTGTTCTTTGGGTCCTTCGACCCGCCAGGCCATTTCGATGGCACTCGATTGTAGACCGCTTGGGGCCTACTCGCGCTTGTGGGTCCTTCTGACCCTTGGGCCATTTTGATGGCGCCGATTGTAGACCGCCGGGGCCTACACTTGTTGGTGGGTCCTTCGACCCTTGGGCCATTTCGATGGCGCCGATTGTAGACCGCTCGGGCCTACGTTCTTCGTTTGTAGCCGGGCGCCCTACTTGGATGACCCGAAAGGGGTGTAGAACTTCTGAATATAACTTGGAGTTTAACATGAAAGTTGTAGCACTGCATCTCAGCTTTCCAACGCATGCTCACACGCCCCCACCGGATGAACGTGGACGAAGTTATGGTCTCCGTACTGGACAGACCTTTTGGGTCGCTCACGGGCGACCAGCTTTTGGACGCCCCACTTTGGGCGAGCAGAAACGGGTGGAAGACGCCCGAATTGGATTTTGACTTCAACATGAAAGTTGTAGATCTACTTCTCGGCTTTCCAACGCATCCTCACACGCCCCCATCGGATGAACGTGAACGAAGTTATGGTCTCCGTACTGGACAGACCTTTTGGGTCGCTCACGGGCGACCAGCTTTTGGACGCCCCACTTTGGGCGAGCAGAAACGGGTGGAAGAAGCCCGAATTGGATTTTGACTTCAACATGAAAGCTGTAGATCTACCTCTCGGCTTTCCAACGCATGCTCACACGCCCCCATCGGATGAACGTGAACGAAGTTATGGTCTCCGTACTGGACAGACCTTTTGGGTCGCTCACGGGCGACCAACTTTTGGACGCCCCACTTTGGGCGAGCAGAAACGGGTGGAAGACGCCCGAATTGGATTTTGACTTCAACATGAAAGTTGTAGATCTACTTCTCGGCTTTCAAACGCATATTCGTATGTTTCAATCGGGTCAACATGGCCAACGTTATGGCCTGCAGACTAAGGGAGAGATTCCTCCCGCTTCGTTTGCGCTGTTTAGGCGTCTTTGAATTGTCCATGCTCTTTAGGTCGCCCACCATCTTAGGTCGTCCAACATCTTAGGTCGCTCAACAAGCATGGTTGTAATGATGTCTGGGGCGGTCTTCCGTGTAGCCATAGTTGAAGTAGGATAGCGCCGCCTCCCATCGTGGTCGCCAATTGATCGTACCTTGACCAATAGAAGGACGACTCGGGTCGTGGAGGACTGGGTCGTAGAGGACTCGGCTGGAACCGGGAGTCTTGGCCGCACGGAAGGACTCGCCCGCCGGGCCGTGGAAGGACTCGTGATGATGAGGACTGCCCGTCGCCGAGGAAGGACTCGCCTGGTCGCCGAGGACCTAAATCGGCCGTGGAGGACCCGGGCCGAAACTCAGGGTCTTGGCCGCCGCGGGTGGTACCGCACGACACTCCGACGCCTAGTCGGTGTAGTCGCTCGCGAGGATTCACAAGGTGAGATAACGTGCTGATGCCATGTGTGAATGGCGTATATATCGTGGTCCCACCGCTTTTAGGCTAAGTTGCTATACTGGTCAGGCCGCCGCCCAATTGCTATTGGAAGCTCTTGTAATTGTTGATACACCCCGGAACATAATTTTTTCAAGTTTACCCTTTATCAATTAATTGTCACTATTCATAATATGAACTCATTTGGATTTCCAAGTTAGTGAGTATTAATACTACAAAGGAGTATTTTAGTCTTTAGGTATTATAAATTTAGGATTTCTTAATTTGTGTGAAAGTACTTATTAATGGTTGCAACTAACATAATCAGTTAACCCATTTTGGTTGCAAATAAAAAATCATTAAGGCTTATCTCTCACCGTTCTAGCGAAAGTACTAATTAAGGGTTTTAATATACACCTAGAAAGGCCAGCATCTTCAAAGTTTAATTGATCAAAAAGGCATTTTAGAAAACAGGATGGAACTGGCCGGTTCGACGGGGAGGCGTGCGGTGGTCGATCGATTCATTTGAAAATCGACTCATCTCGTAATCGAGTGGGAACCGCCAAACCATCTCAGATCGGTCAAATTTTATTTTTAAATTCTTTTTAAATTTAAAAAAATTAGATAAATAAAATATCAATGTTAACTTATAAAATTACATATATATATATATATATATAGTAATTATTTATCTTAGTTTATAATTTAGTGATATTATATCTAAAATTTATCACTTTATATATTTTATAATTAGTGTCTTTACGGTTTAATGACCGATCCGTTCAAACAAGATTGAACCTTTGAACCTTGACCTCGAGCCTTGAATTAGTGTTTTCACCGCTCAATAACAGTTCGGTTTTGTTCCCGGGTGTATCAAGAATTATGAGGATCGCCAACAAAGCAATTGGACTCGCGCCCACCCCATCACGATCGCCCAACACGCTGCTTGAGCGCACTTCTCGCCGGCCGAAATTCTCGCATAACGGCTCGGACATCATCAGATATATACGCCATTCGCACACGGCATCGTGTACGCTTCTCTAACCTTGTGCTATCTCGCCTCGAGCGACCTCTCACTAGATCGCCGGAGTGTCTTTGCAGTACCACCCGAGGTGCTCAACGCTGCGTGAAGCCGTGGCCTGGTCCTTTCACTCGCTCAACGACCGCCCATCGACGGCAAACCAACACTTCAAATCTTCATTGATCAAGGTACGATCAATCGGCGACCACGCTGGGAGGCCCGCGCGCTATCCTACCTCTTATGGCTCCACGCGACCGCCCCGCACGCGGCCACTTCTCGACTCAATCCTCCGCGTAACTCCAAAGCGGCCAGACCGGGCGTGGCGGCCGTCATGATCCACGAATCTCAAGGACTTCCACGACAAGAACCTTCAGGCACAACGGCCGTGGACCTGGTCCTCCAAAGAGATCCATGCCCCACCAGGCGAACGGCCAAGGTGAGACCAGACTTTGTAATTCTGAGGAAGGTGCAATGTGGACATCGGCATGCACTTGGCATTTCTTGCACTTCTGAACGAGTTTCTTGGCATCCTCGTCCATGGTCGGCCAATAGTAGCCGGCCCTGAGGGCCTTCTTTGCTATGGAACGAGCGCCCTGGTGACTTCCACAAACACCTTCATGAATGTCCCTCAGCACGTGGTCGGCTTCGACCGAGGTGAGACACCTTAGCAATGGAGAGGAGAATCCTCTTGCGCATAACTTTCCTTCTATAACAGAGTATTTGGTCGCCCGAGCCCGACCAACTTTGCTGCTGTCGCTTCTGTTCTCGCCTTCCACGATGTACCTTAGGATAGGGGCGATCCAATCAATCGAATCGACACAAAGAACGGCGGTGGATCGGTTGGCTTGGTCGACACACTCGGCCGATTTAAAGTTTCTTGAATTACACTTCGATGATTCCCGAGGAGAATCCTCTTCTGTACAACTTTCCTTCTATAATGAGTATTTGGTCGCCCGAGCCCACCAACTTTGCTCGCTTTTGGTCGCTTCGGTTCCTCGCCTTCCACGATGTACCTTAGGATAGGGGCGATCCAATCAATCGAATCGACACAAAGAACGCCGCGACTGGTTGGCTTCGGCTCGACACACTCTGCCGATTTAAAGTTTCTTGAATTACACTTCGATGATTCCTCGAGTCTTGGTGCTTGCAAGCTTTGATAAGATATCCGCTTTCGAACATTTTCGGTCCGAGGCACATGTACCACTCACTTCGGTCGAATCGCTGAGCGCTTCTTCACTCTTGCTAGATAACTTTTCAAAGACGTCATCTTTGCATCATACAATTCTTTGATCTCGCGAGACTACGAGCAAGGAATCGATCCGAGTTCAACTCGGCCAACATTGAAGTCTCTCGCGAGCGCAGTCGGCTTATACACGCCTCATATTCGGCCCGATTATTGGACGTATGGAAAGCGAAAGTCAAAGACACCTCCACGGCCAGCCTTCGTAATTTTCCCGCACTGGCCGCTCCACTTCCTTTACTATTAGACGACCCATCTACGCAAGATCCGTGTCGCTCCAAATTTGATCTTCCGGGTAGAGTCATTTCGCTATAAAGTCGGCCAACACCGAGCTTTTGCGGCGATCCGATTCGAATTTGATACCAAACTCACCGAGTTCTACCGCCCACTTTATCATTCTTCCCGCCCGTGTCCGGCCGATGAAGGACTTGCTCGATAGGTCGGTCGGTCCTTACCACGACACGGTGGGCCACAAAGTAGGGTCTCAACCTTACAGCAACTATTAGGAGTGCAAGGGCAAACTTCTCTATCTTCTCGGTATCTCACTGCCCTCGAGTACTTTTTGCTTATGAAATAGACCGGATTCGCTTTAGATCGCTTTCTCTAACTAGCACAAAGATCGAGAACTTCTTCTCGTATGCAAGCAAGTACAGATATAACGCCTCGCCCGAACGGCTTGGTCATGATCGGCGGGCTAATCAAGGCTTGTTTTAACTCATCCAATGCTCGGCGGCATTGCTCTGGTCCACTCAAAATCCACTTCCTTCTTCAAGGTCTAAACAGTGGAAGCGACTTGCGTGCCGCTTTGGGGATGAATCTGGATAGAGCGCCACCATACCATTTAATCGTTGTATTTCTTTTTTCGACGCATGGCGGCCTCATATCGGCGATCGCTTCTACATTTTTCGTGGTTTGCTTTATCCTCTTTCGGTCGGTGAAAACCCAAGAATCGGCTACCTCACCTCCAAAAGTACATTTTTCGTGGTTAAGTCTAAGCGAGTTCCTTCTAGCTTCTTCAAATATTTCTCGAGGTCGCCACGTGGTCCGGGTCGGTTATGCTTTTGATGATCATGTCGCCCGATACACACCTCGAGATGCGACCGATCTGTCTTTAAAGATCTTGCTCATCATGCGCCGGGTAGTCGCTCCAGCCGTTCTTCGCACCGGGGGCATCACCTTGTATTGAAAATTTCCCGATCGGCCATGAAGGCCGCCTGTGGCCGATCGGGCGGATACATCGTGATCCGATTGTATCCGAGTAAGCATCCGTAAAAGACAAGAGTTTGTAGCCCAAGCACCATCGACCGACCTTGTCAATGTTGGGCACAGAAAGGCATCCTTCGGGCATGCCCTCTGCTCGGATCGAGATAGTCCACACACATCCTCCATTTTCCATTCTTCTTTTTAACTAGCACGACATTGGGCGGTGTCGTGTATTTGATCTCTTCTATAAAATTTGCCTTTATGAGGTCCTCAACGGCTTTTGCAAATGGCTTGAGATTTTTCCTCATTTTGAGTCGCGCTTCTTTGTGCGACCGGCCAACTTCTTCTGTCGACCGAAAGTTGATGGCGAGCCACTGATAGGGATACCGGGCATGTCGATGCCGCCATGCGAATGTCGGCATACTCTCTTAAGCAATCGCATAAGATCTTGCTTCACTTGCTCGGTAGGTCGCTACCGAAGCTTCACCGCTTTGATGGGTCGTCACCCGGTTGAACGCCTTCCAACTCTCCACGAGGCTCGGGTCTTATCACCGCGGCTTCGCCGAGCCAAATCACCATCATTGTCTTACGGGTCGCTATCCGGATCATACCGAGCATCCAAATCGACATTGACTTGATGGCCTTCACTAGTGCTTTGAACGCTCGGGCCACGATCTACCTCGCCACATATTTCTTGGTATAGAGCGTGGCTTCTTCTTCGCCGATTCAAGGTCGGCCGCCAGGTAACTACTTGGTCGCCCTTGCTATAGAATTTCATTTTTAGATGCACCGCCGATGTAACGGCCTCTAGCTTACCCAAAGTCGGCTTACCAATAATACATTGATAGCGAGATTTGAGGGGGAGTACAAGGAACGCCGTCCCGACCGGCCCCGCATGCAGTACTATCCCGATGTCGCCACCAAACGTGACCATCACCGATCGTTCCCAACGGATAGTCGTCACCCCATTGAACCCTCGTTAGAGGAGTAGGCTCGGCTGGGAATTATCTCGCTCGATCAACCTTTATCTTGTCGATCAAGCCTTCAAACATGATATCGGCCGAGCTACCTTGATCGACCGTGATTCTCTCGCACTTCGTGTTTGCCATAACGGCTCGATTACAAAGGAACATAGCTATTAGGCTTGCCGTCGATATAGATCGCTATCATCGAACGAGATGGGAGGTCCGCCGAGACCGGTGGTGGTGCCGAGGTGGATGCGACCATCAACAATTCGTCCCACTTTCTCTTAGTGGCTTTATTAGATTCCTCGCGATCCGGGGTTCCCACCATGAATAACCATCGCAACATTACGGCCTCGGATCGCCGAGTGTCACGATCTTCGACGATCCTTGTTTTGGGTGCCTCTATGGCGGCGGCCGCTCTTTCTCCGTCTCGATCGCTTTTTTGGCTTCTTCGAGGCCGGCCGCCTTCCTCCGACCTCACATACTTTCCCAACTTACCTTTCAGACGCTTCTTCAATATCATCTTTGAGGCCATGCGCTCATTGGTATCATGACCCTTGCTTTTGTGGTAACGGCAATATCTTTTGGCCTGGTCGTGCCCCCTTCTTGAGCACGAGTGGTTCAGTGCCGCTTAACTCCCACAAACTCATTATTCGCACTCACTCGTAGATCCGCGCAATGGAGGTGTTGAGTCGAAAGTGCGATGATCGAACTTTTTGTCTCGAAAGTCGGGCCGATTGTCGCGGCGACCTTCATGCCCTCCGCCGCTTGCTTTTTCTTCTTTAGGTCGACGCGACGGCCTTCCTTGCTCGCCGTGGTTTCTTCATACCGCATGTGGACGTTAGCCTTGTTAGGAAGTGGGCCGAGATCCTGTAATGATTCAATGTAAACTCTTCAACGAATCGGTGGTCCTGGCCGGATACCACGCTTGAGATATTTCAACTTGTCCTTGTCGACAAGTCACGAATGAACTCAAACCTCGGTGTTAAACCTGTCGATGTAATCGCCTCAACGTCTCATTATCTCCTTGAACAACAGAGTCCAAGTATTCTTCATACCAGTATTGGCGGCGGTTTGCGGTGTAGTGAGACAAGAATATTCTAATCGTGTCGCCCCACGAGAGATGGTATTGGGCGCAAAGACTCCCACCATTCCAACGCTCGGGCCATCCAACGACCGGGGAAAAGCTCGCATTTCATGGTCGGTCCTAATTCCTGTCAGAGCGGCGAGTAATTATTGAAATAACGGAGATGCTTGTCTCGATCACCTCGGCCGTCAAACTTGTTGAGGTTGGGCGGCTTGCGGAGATCTCTCGGAATCTTATAACGCCCGATCTCCTCGAGAATGGGCCATGTTCATTCTCGAATGCCGCTCGACCCAAAGGGTTGCATTGCGAGGCATGCCTCGCGTCTCCGGCATTCCATAGAATCCTCCGATGGGCCGGTTGGCGATGAGCGAGAGGCCTTCGGGCCGCCGCTTTGGCCTCTCTAGGCCGATGCGAACGCCCCTAATTCTTCCATTTCAGACTCTTCCAGCCTTCTCCACGGAATCCCAAGATCTGCTTCTCGACCGACGTGACCGGACGACTCATTGGAGGAGTATTCGGTGGGCGAGCCGACCGTGTCGATCTGGTGAGCCGGAATCTTCATAGTCATCGGACATTGAACGGCGCTCACGCTGCGTTCTGCCGCCGGCGACTGCGTGCCTCCCTCGCTTCTTCCGCCGAGAATGATGAGTAAGTGCTCTCGGCGTGAAATGCTCCTACGAGGAGGAGCGGTGTCTTCGCGCCGGCCGGCGGCGAGCTGAAGGTTCTCCGCCTTCGCACGCGCGCGGCCGAATCGAACCTCTTTCATACCGGGAGATGAGTGCATCTCGACCGCAATCACCGATTCTTGTTTTGCAAGATCTGCAAAACGGCTTGAGTAACATGGTGCCGCGTAGGTTCCTGGATGCCCGCTTCAATCGGCTCGGGCGGTAGGTCTCCGTGAACGGCCGATGGATCTGCTAGGCCCGCTTTCCACCGCTCCGTGCCAGTTCAAGTTCTTGATCGTGGCGATGATTACTTCACTAAGTGGATCGAGGCCGAGCCGCTGCAAACAATCACATCGGCCAAAGTCGGTAAGTTCTTCTGACGGTGTGTGCTAGCCCGCTTTGGGATCCCCAAAGAATTGATAACGGCATAACGGCACCCGTTCCACGAGACAAGAGATTCGAGAAATGTTGGTCGACTTAGTGGTGAAATAAATAAGCTTTCACCTCGGTCGAACATCCTCGCACTAACGCCGCCGGCGGCCAACGTGGTAATTCTGCGTGGTTTGAAGCGAAGATCGGATGAAGCAAAGGGGAATCGGGTCGAAGAGCTGCAATCCGCTTCAGGGGCCTCACACGGACGACCCCATTCATCGGCCGGAGTCGCCGCCTTCGATTGGTGTATGCAATCGATGCTTTGTGATACCCATAGAGATGGGCGAGCCGAATTGAGGACTTCAAACCCCCTACGCTGGTTGACAACGCATCAAGGCTATCCGAGAAGAGCCGGACTTAATTGAAGAATCAAGCACCCAAGCTTCGCTAAGAGAGCAATTGATCAAACAGAAAGTCGCAGCCGTGTACAACGCCGAGTTCAAAAGAGAGAATTCTCGGCCGCCACTCGTTTCTAAGACGCGGGCGGCGTGGGAAACAAGAACGCCCGCCAAGGGAAGTTCGCACCAAATTGGGAAGGTCCGTGACGAGTCATCACGAAGACCTAAGGGGGGGCATACGAGCCGCGAAAACCATGAATGGGGCGACTATCCCCGAACGTGGAATGCAGTAAAAGCTTAGGAAGTATTACGCTTGAATGTAACCAAGAATTTGAATGTAATAACGACTTAACATATCAATGAAAAGCGTGCAGCGCTTTTTCCCACCGGGTTTTTTACAGAGGCCTGACCTTTAAAAACATGATGTGTTCTTTACTTTCTCGCAAGAATGTATGACCGGTCGCTCAAGATTGCCCGAGGCAAAGGAGCGATCGAAGACTTATCGAGCCACCGAGATCGTCGAAACGATCTAAATCGAAATGACCGTCGAAACGGTCCCAACCGAAAGTGCCATCGAAATGGCCCGAGGTTAAAACTCATGAAACCTTAGATCGTCGAAACGATTCAATCGAGCGACCGTCGAAACGGCCGCAACCGAGCGCCATCGAAAATGGCCCAACAAATACTAGGTCGTCGAAACGATCCGCATCGAGTGCCATCGAAAATGGCCCAAAGGTTAAGTAATAACCCTTCGAGGTAGGCCGTCGAAAACGATCTACCTTAAACGCCATCGAAAGGGCCTGATAGGAGGTCGCCGAGCGATCCAAGGCCCCGTTGGGATATTAATTTATCAAAGAATAGATGCTTTCAAAGTAAGCGCGAGTAACGACCGAACGGTCTTAAAGCTCAAAGACTTAGAGAAAAATAAACATACAAGGCGCGCGAAGAAAAGCGACCAACAACGAGCGCTATCGAAGTGGCACGAAACGGCCGCCGAGCGGCCCACAAATTCAAAATGAACAAGGTGAATAAATGCGAGAAGTACGCAGAAATTGCAACATAAACGGGCATAAATGAAAAGCAAATATTGTCATTACAAATATGGGGCCGCTTGCCGAGCGCCCCACGCCACTTAAAGAACCGCACGGGGCGTAAAAATTGTCGTGCCCGGCAAGTTAAAGTTACAAAATTACACCGCCGCAGCGGGCTTCAAAAGAGAATGGTGGCGGGCGAATGACGCTGCCACCGCTCGTCATATTCCGCAGCAACATGATCTTGTTATTTTCAACGTAGTGCGTGGGCTTCGATCATCTTGTCATCGAAATTGATCTCGCAGATCGGCATTCAACACCCGCGCCGCCAAGAGCGTTGTAAAATTGCTCGATCGCAGCCTCTCCGACCCGCCTTGGCCACCATTTGATCTTCTCCCGCAGCCTCGGCGCTTCTGCCTCCAATCCGCCTTCTCTTTCGGACGGATTCAAGGTCGGCTTTCAGAGTGTTCACCGCCCGCAAGCTCCTTGTTCCTCTTTGATACTTGGCCCTCATCCTCCCCGCTTTGAGGGCTTCCTTCTTCGATCGGAAGAGCTTGTCGTATTTCTGCCGCGCCAACCAAAGCCTTGCCCTTCCCTCGCGAATTCGTGTCGAAGGTTGGTTAGTCGGTCGAATAAAGGTAAGATAGAAATTACAAGACTAAGAAAGTGAAATTACCATCGATTCGCCACCACCTCTGGCCATGACCTTCTCGACCCCATACAGAGAGAAGCGCAGAGCGCCATTGGCTTCCTTCTGTACTCCTCCAGATCGCCGCACTCAAGCTTTCGAGCCGGATGATGGGAACCTCCTCCGCTGCGTGAGCCGGACCCGACAATCACGCTTGGCCCGCTTGGGTGAGCGATCGGCAGGAGGAGGCGGCCACGAGGCCCGCCGACCGGTTTCTTCACTTGGCTCTTAGGGGTGTGGGGCACTGGAGGAAGGTTCGTGATGATCCCCGACCGAGAAGAACGAGGTCCCTTAGCCCCTCCTTCGGGCTTCGGGACTGAGCGGCGGGTTCCGCTTTTGCCGACATCCTTTCTCGCAAAATAACGAGCTATGGGTTAGAATAAAAAGTTCACGAGGCCTACAAAGAAGAATATAAAGAAAAAGTGCAAAGGCGCACCAATCTCGCCTCCGCCTTTTCGCCCATTACAAGACGAAGGGTCGGCAAGGTATATCGCCTTTAGGATCCGGACGCATCATGCTCGACAAATGCTTTAATCATCTCCAAAGACTCGGATCGGCCTCCCCGCATCGCTTGGCCAGAGTAGATGTAGTCGCCTCGCCTCCTGAAGAAGTGGGCTTGCCCACATGATTGGAAAGAATGGGGACCGAGCATCCCATCCGGTGAATCTCGTAAATGGCCATCCCGGCCTCCTTGGTGAACGACCTGGCAGTAGTGGCCTCTCCGTGCCGCACCGAGCGACTTTGGAAAGCCTCAAGAATCGATGATGAGTCTTCGCATTTTGAAGGAGACCTGCTCCTCTTCTCTTTGTTTGCTTTCTCCCGAGCCACCTTAGCTCAAAGAGAGTGAAGAAAAGCATGATCGACACCGGCCACCAAGTCAAGTTAACAAGACTTCAAAGGTTTTGAGGAACGCCCATGCGTCGGATGAAGCCGAGAGGGCGACCGATATGACGCAGACGCCCCGTTGGAACTCCGGTGAAAGGAGGAACGATCTTCATTTTCTCGACCACGATCCGATACATGGTGAATTTCGTAAACCGGGAGTAGGTGGCGATATCTTGGCCGTCTTTCATACCCTCACTCTCCGTACTGGTGAGTCGCGAAACAACGCTCAATGTCGCAGTATGTAATGATCGACCGTCGGCGATACTCCCATGCGCCCAAGAGTGTCGGAAACCCAAGACATATCGTAGGGGTCTCGCCATATCGGTTGAACATCGGCCGCTTCTTCATTCGACCCTCTCCGTCGTTGGCCTCCCGGCACGAGAAACTAGCAATGGGCCGACGATCTCTTCATTAGCCGCTTCATCTCGCCGCCTCCCAGATCGTGCATAACCTCGCCCTCGACTGACGCCTCTTGGTTCTCATCATCATCCGTGTCGATCACCTCGACATACTCGCCTCTTGTTCAAATGATGGGGTATCGACCGATGGTGGTGTAGAGACACTCGACCGGACAAATGTAATGAACGGAAGAGTGGGAGCTAGAGTTGAGCCGCTCGTAGAAGCACCGCCAAGAATCGCATTTTTGTCACCCAAGAAGACGACTTGGAGTCCGCTTCAGGGGTAGTGGGCTCGCCCGCCCGACATGTATGTGGCGAAGTAAGGACCGGGCGGTTTTCGGGATACGGCGCTTAATTTTGTCCGTGGCATACACAAACTCGTGATAAAGGGATCGAGTCGTCGTCGATCGAGCTAAGCACTCATGAGAGGGGCGAGCCGCCATCCTCGACCGACACCCCCTATCACGAGGCGTGGAAAAGCACAAAATACTTTGAAGAAAAAACTAAAGTCTAAGAGTAAAATAGAGCGATCGACTCGCACCTTAAGCGTGTGTTGAAGATCGGCCGCAGCGTATCAAGCGCTACAGATGCGAGCCTGGCGGCAGTTAGCCTGGCCGCCGCGCAGAGCAAATCGAGAAAGTGTGAGATATGAACTCGTCTCGGGCGGGTATTTATAGTGAAGAGACCCATGGCGCCGGGGGGGACCGGAGACGGCGTCGCAACGCTTTCATCTTCTAGCCAATGGTTGTCTCCGCACAACCTCTAAACACCAAACGCCGCGTCTTCAATGTCAGAAAGACCAACCGTCGCGGCAAATGGCCGACGACGGTTGGCGAAGCGGCCGACACCGCCCCACAAAAGAAAGCAAACGGCGCGTCCGTTTCATCAAGAGAACTTCGCCTCCTGGGGGCATCGATTCAAGCCTCACCCATTTCTTGCGACCTAGGCTTGGGGGCAATCGCTCGGGTGTATCGCCAATTATGAGGATCGCCAACAAAGAATTGGACTCGCGCCCACCCGTCACGATCGCCCAACACGCCGCTTGAGCGCACTTCGCGCCGGCGAAATTCTCGTGATAACGGCTTGGACATCATCAGATATATACGCCATTCGCATACGGCATCGTGCACGCTTCTCTAACCTTGTGCTATCTCGCCTGAGCGACCTCTCACTAGATCGTCGGAGTGTTTTGCGTGTACCACCCGAGGTGCTCAACGCGTGAAGCCAGGACCGGTCCTTTCACTCGTTCAACGACCGGCCCATTGACGAAGCAACCAACACTTCAAATCTTCATTGATCAAGGTACGATCAGTTTTCAAAACATTGCATTTAACAACACTCATTTTATACACTCTTATTATGATTGAATGAAGATCCCACTAAATCTAATTTAATTAGTAGAACCTATTTCCATAGTAGTAATATGAATTTTACTTAATCATAAGAAAAGTGTTGGAGGATGAGGGTGAAAGAGAGTATTACTATTTACTACTCCATAGTAAAGTTAGCACCATAGACATGGTTTGGATGAGGATCAATCAAAATCTTATGAAAAACATTCTAGTTGAGGCTGGATCTGAATCATCTGATTATCGATGCAACAGTGACCAAAATTTTCAAAGTATATGATATCCCTTTTTATTCAATTTTGACGTACTTTTATTTATTTTTTATTTTTTGGACTAGACTATTCCATACGACG
The DNA here is from genome assembly GCA_020916435.1 of Oxytropis ochrocephala. Classification (NCBI taxonomy): domain Eukaryota; kingdom Viridiplantae; phylum Streptophyta; class Magnoliopsida; order Fabales; family Fabaceae; genus Oxytropis; species Oxytropis ochrocephala. The sequence goes on from CM037092.1 coordinate 14,050,197, forward strand.
TTATCCAAGATTTCAACTTGTAACTGCTCCTCTTTGCTGAACACAATTTGTTACTAGTAGTTGTATTTCTGAATAAAGACACAAAATTGATGCTATCATTCCCTTCGTCACTATTGTTGTTTACTACTACTAATACAATTACTTAGGCCACCAAATCATTAGCGAACATATTTATTAATTGTAAGAGATGAGATTATGTTTTCTTTTATGATCCCTAAACATAAATTATGAATTCAAGTTTGGATAGCATCATCATTATAGAACAGAGCGCACTCATGGATCAGATAAGGTTCTAACAAATCATCACAAATTTAACTATTTAAATTAATTGTTATGCCAATAATTATAAATCTACAATTACATTTTGTTAGTAATTTTCACTAAATGTGCATCCTTATGTGGGTACAAGACATCTCAAATGACAAATAAATACACGATCTCACTCGACCAACCCAAAATCGACATTCTCACAAGTATGTTGAAATTGGCGATGCAACCCGCAAATCAACTACTTTCTTAATCTTTTCTACAACAAGACACTTGGGTTGGTGCCATTCTTGAGCAAATTGATCCTTGTGATCTATCCAATAGTTATAATCTTCTATCCTAATCCTCATTCTATTACTTATTGATTAAAAGTTAAAACCCTCCTGGCTTGTGCAACCCAAAATAGCAACGAGTAGTCAAAACCACCAAAAGGCAAAAAGATAACATGAAGATACTTATAGATACCTCCTAATTAAAGAACACCAAGATAACATATATAAAAAAACAAATAAAATATGACAACATATAATTCCTCCTCTACAAGAGTGGTTAGAGAGCAGTTGAAGAAACAATATCTTTCTCCATTCTCCACCTTATTCCTCTGTCTTTTCCACTTAGAATTAATCCTTCTACTATATTATACATACACATTTCCAACACAACAAACAAACAATCTCTTCATTTCCTTATTCTTTTCACAACAAAAAATGAAGGAACCATCAAATTCAAAACCATGGAGACCCTTTACATCAAATTGTTGTTCAACTGAGAACCAAACAATTTTTAGAAACTTTAGTAGATGCAAACCTTCTTCATCTTCTGATTATTCCAAGAACATTGCTCCATTACCATCATTTAGGAGAATATCTTTCTCTGATCTTAGTCGGTCCTCGTCGACGCGAATTAATGAGGATCTTGCACTGTCTTTTGGTTCTGATTTGCATGATTTTCAGTTGAGTGAGTTACGTGCTATTACTCAGAATTTCTCTAGTAATTTCTTGCTTGGTGAAGGTGGGTTTGGAACTGTTCATAAGGGTTATGTTGATGATAATTTAAGACAAGGTTTAAAGTCACAACCTGTTGCTGTTAAGCTTCTTAATATTGAAGGATTACAAGGACACCGTGAATGGCTTGTAAGTATCTATATATTTTTCATTAATTGAGATTGAGATAATTGATGAAACTAGTAATTATAGAGTAAATTTACCCAAATTTATACTGTTACATACATGCAATTGTACAGGCATCGATCAATGATTATGATTTTTATTTTGTAATTAGGTCCCTGGGTTTTAATTAGGTCCTTAAACTTGTAAATAATTTATACTCGAGCCCCTAGCCACAAAGACCTAATTACAAATTATTTTAAATTTAGGGACCTAATTACAAATTATTTAAAAGTTTTATCATAAACGGACGCAGTTACAAAATATTGACAAATTGAGGGACTTAATTGCAATTTTTTTAAGAACCTATTTAAAAATTCTAAAAAAGTTTAGGAACTACAAAGTTTTCATAGATAATAAAAATTGTAAAGCCAACACTCACTGGAGAGGCATAAGCTACTACCCTAACATGGGGTTGACTCTGCGCTTTCTAGTTCGATTGGAGCAGACAAATTAGGTGTTGATCGGCGGCGAAATTTGTTCCTAAGACGATGTGAGATTAGTTTTTCATCGAAAGCTTTGGGACTTCCGTGGTAGAAGTATCTTTGTCGCTGAACCAAATGATTTGGGTTGTGTTGCAGGCAGAAGTGATTTTTCTTGGGCAGCTAAGACACCCAAATTTGGTTAAATTGATTGGTTATTGTTGTGAGGATGAAGACCGGTTACTTGTTTATGAATTCATGCCACGAGGAAGCTTGGAGAATCACTTATTCAGAAGTATGTATACAAATACAATCCTTTTTTATTTTGATTATGATTATATATGCATCAAAACATCTTTTCGAAGATATTTTGTAAATTCCTCTCTTTAATGGCACTGCAGGGTTAACATCACTGCCATGGGCAACAAGATTAAAAATTGCAATAGGTGCTGCTAAAGGCCTTTCATTCTTACATGGAGCTGAAAAACCAGTCATTTATAGAGACTTTAAGACTTCCAATGTCTTGCTTGATTCAGTGAGTAGTACTCACTCCGTTACAAAATATAAGCAAAAACTGGTCAACAAAAGTTAATGCATCTGGTTCAAAATTTGGACCAGATACATCAAGTTTCGTTGACCAGTTTTTGCTTATATTTTGTAATAGATGAAGTGATTTATTCTCATTTTTACTCATTCAAATGGTAAAATAACATAGGCTTTTTTAATACACAAGATAGTAAGCTCACCTAGTATTTCTGCATCATTTGGTTCTATTTAAAATAACAGGACTTCACAGCAAAATTATCAGATTTTGGACTTGCAAAAATGGGCCCAGAGGGATCAAAATCACATGTCACAACCAGAGTTATGGGTACCTATGGATATGCAGCCCCGAATACATCTCAACAGTAAACTGCTCAAGGACTAAGTTGATATATTGTAAATGTCGGGGACTAAATTGACTAATAACTAACTCTATGATTGTTAACAGGGCACTTGACTACTAAAAGCGATGTGTATAGTTTCGGGTAGTACTACTAGAACTACTTACAGGAAGGAGAGCAATGGAAAAACAAGACCAAAGATAGAACAAAACCTTGTTGACTGGTCAAAGCCTTATTTAAGTAGCAGTAGAAGGTTGAGGTACATTATTGATCCAAGACTTGCAGGACAATATTCTATGAAAGGTGCAAAAGAGATAGCTCATTTGGCATTGCAATGTATTAGTTTACATCCTAAAGATAGACCAAGAATGGCAACAATTGTTGAAATTCTTGAAAGTCTTCAACAGTTTAAGGATATGGCAGTTACTAGTGGTCATTGGCCTATATCACAAAAATCTACTAGAAATGGAGGTTCTAATAATAAAGTGAAAATCAGAGGAAGTGCTAATCAGAACCAACTAGCTCCAGTTAGGAGCATCAAAACTTGATTATTGGGAATTATTACAAGAGTGTTTTTTGATTAAGTTTATAATATTCTGTCAAGAAATTAAGTGTAAAATATCACATGTGGTATGGCTAGATAGAAGAGTTATTCTTAAGCCACCCTCTATCTATATATATATATATGTAAATGTGCATGCAGTATAGATAAACGGTTGATTGTTATATAATAAAATCTTCCTTTGACAATTGAGGTCTCCTTTTCTTTTCTCTTTTTTGACAGCAAATATGTTCATCCATTCAAAAAAAAAATCCTTACTAAAACCAACACAGTTGACTCAGTAGGATAAGCTACTCTGGGATATGGAGGGTTGACTCGATGCTCCCAGGTCCGATCCCCACATTAGACAAACTCAGTGTTGGTTAGTGTGAAATTTACTCTTGAGCATTAGTCTTTTGTTGAAAGTCTTTATTACTTTGTGAGTAGCCAACAACATGCTACGAACCAAAACGAAAAAGAAAATCTTCCTTATTTGTTCATCCATTCATTCCATGTGATTTGCAAATCAAGAGAAATTAGTTACATTAGCATGTAAATGCTATGTATTCAAAATCATACGCAATGCTAGAGATGAAAAGCCAAGAAGAAGAAGAGTAAACTTTCCAACTGCTTTAAGAATGAGCAAATCCTACAACTACGTCACATAATTTGACTACAATTGGGTATTATACTTTCAAATCATGTAAGCAAAATGCAATATCTGCTTCATTCAACCCTCCTCATTGACTTCTATTATCAAAATGATTGAGTGAAACGGTTGGTTTAATCTTTTACTTTATGCAGATAGCAACTTCTTTAATACAGAAAATAATAAAAGCTAGCTAGTCCTCTAAAGACAAAACTTAACCAGGAATTCAGGATATTAATAATTATTCTAAATTTCTTATGCGTGGATGTTGAGGTAACACCTAATGGAGTGTGCATGTTAAATACAAACTCACGAAACCTTTGTCACATGGATCCACTTTTTCCTCTCATAAGGAGCATGACAATACACATAAAGAAAACCCAACACAACATTCTTGCCTTACTTCTCCCCATAGATCACAAAACTCAAACACATACCAAAAACTTCAGAACCCTTTTAAAGAATGGCCTTCAATAACAAATCCAAGAAGTCTAATAATTCACCATGTAATTTCACTCTTTGTATAACCCTTTTCTTCATTGTCATCTTAACAATACCAGCTATTTTCCTTCATATCTCCACCACAAATTCCACATGTACCACTCTTACAAATTCTTGGTCAGGTGAACTTCCTTTAGCTGAATTTGCATGGAACAAACTTTCCTTTACAGAACAATACCCTTCACCTATACTTTTAAAAATTGCTGTCTTTTCTAGAAAATGGCCTATGGGAACAACTCCCGGTGGCATGGAACGCCACGCACACACGCTACACACTGCTTTAGCTCGTCGCGCCATCAAGTTCATGTCTTTACCTCTCCCCCAGAAGATGAAACAACTTCAATCTCATCTTATCATCAAGCAGGTGCACCTTCTTCGCCTTATATTCATTGTCACGATGGCGAACCGGGGAAATGGCGATACAACAAAGCATGGGAACAGTTTCTAGAAGAAAATCAAAGAGAAACTTTTGATGTTGTTCATTCAGAAAGTGTTGCACTTCCTCATTGGCTTGCACGTAAACTTCCAAACTTAGCAGTTTCTTGGCATGGCATAGCTTTAGAAAGCTTGCAATCAAGAATTTTTCAGGATTTGGCTCACGACCGGACGAGCCGAGATCAACTGATTTCGAAAAAGGTTTACAAGGAGTAATTCCTACAGTTCTGAATGAGATAAGGTTCTTCAGCAATTATGCTCATCATATTGCTATTAGTGATAGTTGTGGTGAAATGTTAAGAGATTTTTACCAAATTCCTAACAAAAGAGTTCATGTAATTCTCAATGGTGTTGATGAGGATGATTTTAGAGAAGATGTAGAATTAGGAAAGGAATTTAGAACCAAAATTGGTATTCCAAGAAATGCTAGTTTAGTACTTGGTGTAGCTGGAAGATTAGTGAAAGATAAAGGCCATCCATTACTTCATGAAGCATTTTCAAGGCTTATAACTAAGTACACTAATGTGTACTTAATTATAGCTGGTTCAGGACCATGGGAGAATAGGTACAAAGATTTAGGGAGCCAAGTTTTTGTTCTCGGATCAATGAATCCTTCGATGTTACGAGCATTCTATAATGCGATCGACGTTTTCGTTAATCCTACATTAAGACCACAAGGACTTGATCTTACTCTAATGGAAGCTATGATGATTGGGAAACCTCTATTGGCATCAAGGTTTCCTAGTATTAAAGGTAGTGTTGTGGTTAATGATGAGTTTGGTTACATGTTTTCTCCTAATGTGGAGTCTTTGTTAGAGGCACTTGAAGAAGTTGTTAAGGAAGGGAAAGAGAGGCTAACAATAAGGGGAAAGGCTTGTCGTGAATATGCAAATTCAATGTTTTCAGCTAGAAAAATGGCATTAGCATATGAGAGGTTGTTTCTATGCATAAAAAGGGATACATTTTGTACCTATCCTTGAGGTTTAGGCTTAGTTAGTATACTAGTAATATTTTTCTTTCTGAGTTTCTTCTGTCATTGCTTTTTTCTGTTTCTTTTATTCAATGACATGACTATGTCATATTTTAAACATTTATCAAGTTGATATTCTGTTCTCATAATTAAGAAGTTTGGGGTTGTGATGATCTTGTAACCATATATTTATTTGTATTATATAACAAAGTCAATCAATTCAGTCTTTCTACCAAGTCTTATTTTTTAGTCGAATTTTATTTTTATAACCTCTAAATCTAGTCAACAAATACGGAAATGATTGAGTGAAACAATGCTCCATGTGCTACATGAATTACATAGGAAATTGAGTTGAGGAAAGCAAGTTAGAATTTCCTGATTTGTGTACTTCATTTCATTTCCTGTGTTTTTATGTTTCTGATTTTCTTTATCTTTTTGATTTTTTCCTCTGATTTTCAGTTACTGATATCGGCCAAAAGTTGATGTATTTAGTCTAATTTAGATTTTTTCCTCTGATTTTCAGTTAATAACATGAGGAGTAACTTAGGTAAATTGTAGAAAATAACTTACAGATTGATAAATTGTAAAACTGAGCTGTCAAATACTAGTTCAGCTGTTTGGCTTTTTTTGCCAAAAGAAAATTACTTGCAAACTACAAAGAAGAGTATTTGTCTGCTCACTTTGATCCCAAGTCCTAGTTGCAAAACTTCATGAAGATCCAGACTTCATCATAGCCCCTGCATCCAAATCTTCCATCCTTGTTTGGTGCATTGTGAATCTAGATCTCTCATTATATCGTAATTCCTCCATAACACATTATAAGCAAAAGTGAGTCGACGAAAGTTGATGTATTTAATCTAAATTAGACTAAATACATCAACTTTTGGTTTACTCGCTTTTTCTTATAATGTGTTACAGAGTAGTATATGTGTTCACCAATACTCACCCTTGTTGTGTATATGAATGGTATTCACATCCTTGCATTGCAGTGCCAAAAGTAAAGTTAAGACAAAGTTGATTGAGCTGAAATCCGGTGTCTCTCAAAATGATCATAAGCATGTTTAGTTCTTAAAAACAACAGCAAACTAGAAGCTAGTCCAAGGACAGATATACATCCCCACAACACAAATGTCCAAAAATAGCACTGCTTTCCCATGCACACTTTTGAGCCAGACATTAAATTTTCAGGAGCTGAGTTAGCATTGGAATCGTAAACTACTGCGGCGAGAAAACCGTAGAGAAGTGAACCGATTGGGATGTTTGTTATGAGAATGTTGTGATTGACACTTAGACTGTTAGGTCCAAATAGCTCAGATGTAACTGCTACAGCTGCTGCAAATATGAAACCAGAACTTAAACCAATTAGTGCTGTGCCTATGTTAAGTGCCATTGCACTGTCTGATGCTGCTAGTAAGATGAATGCAATTGGTGTTGGTATCAGTGCAATTGTTAGCCACCCTGTTCTTGCAAAGTAGAACTTTCTGCAATGCACAAAAAAATAGTGTCATATATCATCATAAGTGTGACAATTTTATCTTACAAGATTCACTCCTAAATCATTAACCATTTGTCTTTTCACTAGATGAGATTAGCTTTATGCTATGTAGCTCTGACACTTTAGATTGAAGGTGTGTCTGGTGTCTAACATGTATCAGTGTCGGCAACTGATCCACACGAGACCAACACATGTGGTTACATTCAACAACTTCCATTTTCTCATACTATTAGTTGTGTCTTCATGATTGTGACAGTATTGTGTCTGATGTCTGTATCTGTGTCGGTGCTTCAAAGGCTATATGAATCAATGATACCATAATTGATCATGTAATTCAAATCAAGAAAGCAAAAAAAAAAAGAGAGTATTTGTATAGAAGAGGAGAATATACTTACTTTCGAATGTAGTCCGGTGTAGCAGAAAGCAAGCGGCCAAAGAAGGAGAACGACGAGTATAGCGTGACAAGGGTAGAAGTAGTTGAGCTGAGGCCTAAAGATTGAGCTATCTGTCCAAGATTATTGCTATAAACAAGACCAATTGTACCTCCACAAAAGTATGCAACATAATAAAGCCAAAAATCCACCCTTTTAACAAGCACAGCAGCTGGGTGCTCTTCACCTAACATAGCCAATTGATCCTGCCCAAAAAACTTCTCACAATTCACATCACTACTCTTTGCTCTCTGAATCCCTTCTCCATTTTCACTCACACCATTACCATTACCATCTCCATTACTGAGATTAACGACACTATTTTGACGCGTAAGTAGTTCTTTATGAAGCTCAAGATCATCAACATGAACAAGAATGAATCCATTAGCTTCGACGCGAATCCTCGAATGAACAGCGCTATGAAACCAATCTCTAGCATATATAACACCAGGTATACATAATGGTGATATCAAAAGCAGAATAGCTCCACCAAAATATAACCTTGCTGTGGCTTCATCAGAACTTGAAGAGGCAAAGATAAGAAGATAAATGCCAGTGAAAATTGCCAATATATTTAGTATGAAAAATACTAGTGAGTTTTTTCTAGCAGCTTGTGGGGAATGAGTGTCTTGTAAAGGCGGTTGGCGAAGAATCGGAGGTAATGCTGCTATGGAAGTTAGAAGGGGAACAAGGGCATTCAAAAGAAGATATAATTTATCTGATGAAGGGTTTATTGAATTTGCAGCAAGTGTGTAGAGTGCTGCACTTACACCATTGAAACTCACAGTGAGTGATAATGCTAAGGGTCTGTTCACTGGGAAATTTCTTATGCAGAGAACAAAACATACTGTGTTGAACCAACATATGCTACATCCACTCAATAGACACAGAAGAAATACCTGCCACAGTAAAGTTAAGCTAGTAATTAAGGAATGCAATGTAATGTAACCACTTATATTAATAATTTCATGTATCTGTTATGTATATTTGTATACTTGTATTGATATATCATCACTCACTGTTGGCTCTAGATTCAAATCAGTGTGTGATCGTGTGATAATGTGTAGTGTTTATTTGTTATTTCGTTTAAGTTGAAAAAAGGAAAATACTTGTTTTGATATTTTTTTAGTTACTATCATTATTATATATATATATATATATATATATATATATATATATATATAAACGTCTTCACCAAAATTATGGGACCACGAGAAGAGAAGGTAGAAAATGAGAGTTGAAATTTGAAAACGTCACGGAAATGGAAATGGAAAAGGACATATAAGATATTTAGGTAGGTGACTATGAAAGTTTTATTTTTTGTTTCGGTGACCGACTAAGAAAGTTATATATTTATCACCATATAATAATTTTAGTATTTAAAAGAAAAATAGAAAATACGTCGTCCATTCAAAACTGTGAAAGACTCTGTTTTTTCAGATAGTACATTTTTAGAATCATGGTAGGTAGAGACAAAATAAAGATTGGAAGAAAGATGTTAGTATAAGCAACTTTTTTAATTATTGGTTGGAAACAAAAAGTGAAGACGTTAACCGGAGGAGAATTGCACATGAGCAAACCCAAGTTAGAAGACATTCATATTTGATGATGGTAATAGTAGTAGCTCAATTCAAACAACACAAGCCGCACATCAACGATATCATTCCTAGTATATTAGTATATTCCTTCCAATAAACAAAACTCTTTTTTTCTTTACAGAATAATATACAATATTTAATAATAATAATAATAATAATAATAATAATAATAATAATAGTAGTACTATTTAATTTTTTTGCACATTATTGCTTCAAAAAATTTTTTGCACATTATTATATTTGTTTGATAAATAAATGTTAGCGAGGGTGAAAAAATATTATTTTCCAGAGTTTGAACTCTAAATCTGCAACTAATTCGTGTCCCTCACCAAACAAACAATATTTTTTCATCCTAAAAACATATTTTTTCCCTCACACACTTAAGTCGTCTTTTATCTATGTCAAGCAATGTCCTCTACTTGTGTGGGTCAGTAGTCAAATCATTAATTCCATTAGTTAGTTGACAGTGGGAAGCTACAACTATACCATATCCGTCAGTCAAGGATAAAACCTAAAGTTCTTCCCATTCCCTTCTCCTCCTTAAAAATCACAACTTCCTTCTTAATTAACTCTCGAAAACACACTAATAAACTAATGTTGATGTGATAGTTACTTAACCTCGTCACAAAATTTCATATTTAAACTGAACATTAAATGAAAATTTAACCAAATTAAATTGAAAGCATTAACTACATAGAGAGAGAGAGAGGGAACGAACCAGAAAATAAGGCAAAGTGACGATATTATTGATGAGAAGCCATTGAAGACCATAACCAATGAAACCCATGAAAGCAGCAATGAACATAACAAGAGAAATTGGAAGATACATTAAAGCTAATCCAGAAGACCAACCAAAAACCTTCCCCATATCACTAGCGGTGGCGAGATAGTTAAGTTGAACTTGAGAGATTTTGAGAACAGATTTCATGGAGGATGAGTATTCTGAGAAATCAAAATTGGTTCCAGTGAATGCTTGAATCCAAATAGTTGCTACCAAAATCATCCATTTCCTAGATTGTCCTGCCATTGTTTTTCTTTCTGTGTGTCTGTCTCGATTCCCAACTAGGAGGAGGAGTAGAACAGTTGTTATGTGTGTATGTGAGTGACAGTGTCTCTACGTGGCTTTCTCTCGTACATCGTGGGGATTGGTTCCTTAAATAAAACAACCCTACAGAATCTTTTTTTCAAAATCGGAATAATTAAATAAACATTCTTTCTTTTTTTTATTTATTAGTACGAGTTAACTCCTAACCAATTGAGTCAACTTTTATTAGTTTTTCCTCTTTTTGTTTTACAAAAATAAGTTAAATAAAGGGCATTATTAATGTAGTCAATTACTCTGTGTACCCTTTTTTTACTTTTTGGAGTCAATATCTTTCTTGAGTTGTAAATTATTAACAAAATTATCTGTCATTATACTAATTTATATTTATTTTTTTAAACAAATGAAAGGGTTATGGAGTCTCGTTAAAACCTTCTGATACAAAACTCTCCTTAGGGAAAAAACACTGTGAAGGAAAGAGTACTCCCCCTAAATTTTATTAATAAAAAAGAGAAAAAACAGGAAACATGGTTCCTTAAATAAACGGCATTATACTAATTTATAGTTACTTTATACTTTATTCTCCACCATTTTACTATAATAATAAATATATTCTCCACAACTAATATACCTAACATTATCATAATTACTTTCGCCACTATAATAACTTTGCACTTTCCATCTATATATAAGTAGTATTGATAGTACTGATCTAACACTATTGGTTCAGTGACTTAATCTATCCTAGGACACGAGTGATTGACTGATTCTACTAGGTTTGATTCTCTCGCGATGGACAAACTCAATCGAAGTTTGACTAGTGCAAAATTTGATCCTAAGCACAAATAGAGATTGGTCTTTTGTTGAAATCTTTGGGACATATTCGTTGTTGGAAACTCAAATCCATCAAAATCTTGGGTAGTGAGAATTTTTCTTGTAAGTGGTGAGATATTAGTTTTGATATTGGTTTCTAGTAAAGACTCGATTATAATGGTCTCTTGATTTATTACGAGTATATTCAGATGTAAACTTTTAAGTTAACATTGTATTTGTAGAACATCAAAAAAGTTTAGGTAAAATTAGAAGGGTAAAACATCAAAAGAAGTAATAGTTTTAGGAGAATTTTATGATACCTTTGAGTTTCGTTGGATATTAATACCTCGTAAACAAAATTAATTCAAAATTTAAATTAATTTTAAAATAAGTTAATATAAAAAATGATATGTCATTAAGTGATTGAATGTTTGGAATCATACACAACAAAAGTTTAGAATATTGAAGTGCTCATCATAGTTTTATGAGAAAAACAAAGTCTATTGATTTTTCTTAGTTTGTATAAAATAATCTTAAATGACATGTAAAAGGAACAAATGTATACACTTTGGTCCAAATTATAAGAAATAAATTGGACCTCTTTTTTGTCCAAATTATAGGAAACAAACATTGAATTTATAATACATTAATTATTAATTTCTACTCTCTCCGGTTCCTATTATAAGAAGATTTTTGGAGTGAATTTTCGTCTCAAATATAAGAAATTATTCTAGTTTTTAGTGTATATTTATTACTTAAATTAAATACCAATTTCACTCTTATCGAATGTTTTGTCTTTTTAGTTTTCAAGGTGAGTGAGAGTAGTGCACATAAATCTATTGAGTTGAGTGAAGAGTGTTTTGGAGACTTAAACTAAGAAGACAAAAATTAAATGAGTTCATTGGTAGTAACAATTTTTGTATTTTCTTTTTATAATATGGACCATAGGGAGTTTTTTTACACCTTATTTAATGCTAGATTTATACCAGATGCACATTTTTTCTATGCATCAACTTTTTATACATTATGGGTAGTTTTGAAAGACAAGCCCAATTTTTAGGAGTATTATTTTCAAGGGGGGAGAACCGGAGTTAGACTCGATTGTTTATCATATTAAAACAATGTCTTGGTCGTGGTTTATTTATGGGGTGGGGTGTCATTCCGGTTATGTTTTAGATTCTTGGTGAAATAACGCTTACCATTGTATTAATCATTTTGTTTGGTAGTAGGGGGAGAAACAGTGGGTTAGGCTTTCCCACTGTAGTGCACTCACAGGGTACTCTTTTTCCTTCCTGAGTCTTTTTCCCAATGGGTTTTGGCTCAGGAAGGTTTTGAAGAGGCCCTCCCCCTTTTTTTCTCTCATTGTAAGGGTTGGGCACCCCTTGTGCTCCTTTCAATGAAATTGTTTATCGAAAAAAACTAGGAAAAACAGATTCCAATACAATTGATTGGTTTTTGTAAATTACTCGCTTTGTTCTTTTTTAATTGTCAGTTTTTTATAAGAAATTTTTTCCTTTTAATTTGTCATTTTGAAAGTTCTAATTATATATTAATTACATGTTTCTCAATTATACTCTTAATTAATAACAAATAATTAAGGGTGTAATAAGAAAAATACTTTTAATTTTATCAAAACAATACAATTTATTGGTTTCATTGGTTTGTGATTTTGTGTAAAAAACCTTAAAAATACAGGGGAGGGGAGGAACGAGTAGTAGGGTATTACTCCTCCGTTCCATATTATTTGACGTTTTAGCTAAAAAATTCTCATTATAATTGTCGTTTTATAATATCAATGAAGCGTTAATACTTTGTTTCCTATTATATCCTAGAAACATTAATGTAGTTTTCTTTTTAAACGCTTAATTATGGGAGCATATTAAGAAAGTATGAGATAATTATCACAAATTCTAGACTCTTATTGCCACAATCTTAAACATCGAATAAAATAAGACGAATATGAAAGGAAGTAGTATTTTTTCCGGAATAAAGTGAGCACTTCTTTTGCGCTAACTAAAAGTCAACTCTTTCATATTAATTAAAACCAATTAAATGAGTCAATAATAAATATTACTTTACTTTAATAAATAATTAAATGACTAAAAGTCAACTCTCTATGCAATTAATGGTTCATTTTCTTTTTATTCATAATTTACACAACTTCTCACTCCTTGAATATATTACCAATAACTGTCATTTTTATTTTATTACGTATAATAAATGTAAAAAAATCATTCAGACCAATGGAGTGCATTGAAATGCACTAATTTTAATTAATGAAACTATAGTTATAATTTTTCTACAAGTAAGCTTTGTGAGTTTGGATCCTCACAAATACTTATGGGACAATTTGGAAGAGAGAGTGACACAAACAAAAAGATAATATATTTATTGTATGTGTCAATTTCTCTCTAATATTGTCCCACGAGTATTTCGAGGATCCGCACTCAACCTTTGTAATGTACATAGTGTCATTTTTGCATGTGAAATTGGAGAGCTCATTCATTAAATAAGAGTAAATATGAAAATGAGCAATTAATTAACATATATATAGTTGAAAAATAAGGTTTTGTTCCTAATATTTAAGATTAAGAAAATAACTTTTTTTGGTCGGCTAAAATAAGTCATTTTGTTTGTTGTAAATAGGACCACAAATTGATAAGTTTTTTTTCTCTTCCTCTAGGGCTTCTTCTATATATCGATCTTATCAATTTGTGAAATTGTTTTGTTTGCAAATGAATCATATACTTTGTTATCACGCTTAATTTGATCTAATTGTTTGTTATATAGATATCACCCAAGAAGGAAGTGGAAAACCAAATTTAGTAAAGTAAGTTGAATATCGTTGGTGTGAGGATTCTCGTGTTTGGTAACTTTGGTTCTAACAAACAAGAAGGAAATTTACTTCTTGATTGACAGACTGATTCGCCTTATCATGATTCTTCCAATTTCTATAGCCACAACTTAGAGATTTTTTCAGCAATGAAATTATCACTTGTATTGTGTAGAGCATTATATTAAGGTATTCAATTCAACTTTTTGATGATCAATTTTGTACTTAGTACATAACTTTTTTTATGCAATATGATTTTGCATATTTAATTTATATATTATGTATAGTTAATTTTAGCGGCCCACTTACAAATTATTAATGTATAATAATGCAATAAATTTTTATAATTAATTCACCATTTTACACATTCAAAAGGTGAACATCAATTAGTTTTTGGACAACAATGACAATGACAAGTATGGTCGCTGTGACAACGCCCAGTAGCATCTATTTCTTTACACACTTTTGCTTTGCAGTAGAAGTAGCAATACCCAGGTACACTAAACCATCCACAATACTTATGAAATATATATTCACATTGTGGTTGGTTATCTGCCTTCAACATTACCATATGATTTCCTGCACAAAATAATATAATCTAGTCAATCACAAACATCGTTTATGAGAGAACCTCAAATGATCATGAAATTGAACACTAAATAAATCTAAATATATATATCAAAGGGGATACCAAAATCAATGGAGAAAATAAGAAAGAGGATGGAAAAATAGACGAGGTTATTCTTCATGTCTTTGTTTAGGAACAATGTTCAGCTTTCAATTGTGAAATCTCAATAAGGGGAGGTCTTGAGTTTTATATGCACCAAATTAAAGGCTTTTAAATCATCAATTTAATGTTTTTTGGACTGGGATAATCAAATTTAATGAAGGAAGTAATTATATAGGGAAGTTTTAATGAAGAAAGACAAAACTTGAATTAAAATTTAATGAAGAGATAAATTGTGACTTTAATAATAATTAAATTAAATAATTTATAGAGAAAAAATATACTAGTATGTGAAACTTAAAAGTAATAATAAATATATAAATTGAAAGATAAACACTAAGGCTCTCTTTGACAAAAAAGAGCATATAGTGGATAAGATAGTGGATAGCAGATAAGCTAACATATAGCGGATGAGCTAAGCTAGGGGATTAAATTTAAAGTGTTTGATAAAATTAACGATTAGACTAGCTTATAAATATAAAATGACATAAATGATCATTTGTCATAATGCTTTTAAATAGAGAGAATATTCATTTAATTGAGGATACATAAGGAATTTTATTAAAACAATAAGGGTAACAATGAGAGAAAAAATGAAACACTATAAGCTATAAGCTCAAACGCTACTTCAAGTAGCATTTCAAAAAACACTATAAGTTTGTCATGCCAAAGACCTACGAGTTTATCCGCTGTAAGTTATCCATTATAAGCTAACGGCTAGGCCTTGTCAAACAGAGTCTAAGTTTGTAAAAAGTAGCTGATAGAAGATGAGTGAATAGCGAATAGTCGATGAGCTAGCGGATAGGGAATAAGCAAGATGATAGCAAATTATATGTTTGGTCAAACTAACGGTTAAAATTACTAATAAATGTAAAATTGATATAAAAAGATATTTAATTAATGATTAAACTATTTAATGATCGATGACAAAATAATAAGGGTAAAAATGCTAAAAAAAAGTGAGACGTTGTACGTTGTTCGCTCAATATTTGAATCCGAGACTTTTGAGTGGGATCTTCATGTAACAACTGTACCTGATGGTTTCTAGTTTGAGAAACTAGATATTTGAGGTTGAAGAGCAATTCAATTTTTGGGTGCCCTAATGGTTTCTGGTTTGAGAAACCAGATATTTGAGATTGAAGACAACCAGGGACCAATTTGTCTCGAAACGCACAGGGACTGATTTGTCCCTTTTTAAAAAAAATTGTAAAATCAGGGACTAATTTGACCCCAAATAATGTCTTACATGGCGTTTAACGTGACACGGTGGCACTTAACTTGCCACGTAGGAGACATTAGATGAGCTGTCAACGACTGAAGGGACAAAGTGACTAACGTGTCCCGTTTTGAAATTGTCAAGGACTAATGTGCCCCGAAAAAATTATCAGGGACCAATTTGTCCCGCGAGGTATTTGTCAGGGACCAATTTGGGTCTTTACTCTTTATTTTTTATAATCTACTAACACTAACACGTACCAAGTAACAGAACTATATTTATTTGTCTACCAAGACATCATGTCACATACATTGAAAGATTTATGCTTCTTGCCATATTATCATTTAGAATTACAGACCATATATCCTATAAAATATAGACAGTGGAAGTTTAACATTTATCCACTTTGCTGACTTTTTCATCTCAAAAACTAAGTTCCTTAGATGACCCTAAGGACTTAAACAAATGCCAATAATATATAAATCTACATATTTGAACTGCTATTTACTGTTACAATTATGCTTACATATATAACATACTGCACAGATGACAGAACCACCTCAAAAAAATAATTGCAAGCACATACTATTGCTTTTCAAATGCACCTATTCTGTGATTACGAGAATATACAATTATTGCCTCACCTATTCAAAAGACCAATGTTGGCATAATGCTGATGTTATTCAATTATCTTGTTGGCTGGTACTACATCTTGTCTCTGTACATATGCAGAAGGAAACCATCCAGCATTGCCCTTAAATTCTCCTTCAGACCATCCATTAGGAGCAACCTAGAAATTAAATAAACAGCTTAATTAAGCGCTTATCATATAAGAGCTTGTATATAAGCTGTTTCTATAATGAAAGATGAAATAATGTTCAACTATTTTTCTATAAGGTGTAAGCTGTTTTCATAAGCTATCTTGGGTGGCTTATAAAAATTGGCTGAAAACAGCTTATGAACATGTTATAAGTTGTTTCCATAAGCTCTCACAAACAGTCACACAAGTGTTTATGCCAATAGATGAACCCAAAAGGGCCTCAAAAGGAAAATGAGAATGCAAGTCAAATCAAAAGTAGCATTAGTAGTTATTTCAACTTACACAAGAAGCTATTGTTTTAAAAATTCATAATCATTGTAAGATTCTTTTCATAGTTTTTCTTTTCATAAGCACTTTTTAAGAAGTTTATGAGTCTAAAGTCTTCAAAGCAATACCTGTCGTACTACAACATAATCATCAACTGATAAATTTAGCTCCCCTTCAGCTTGAGCATCAAATGGATGTATAACCTAAAAAAAGAAAAATGATGAGCATGAATCAATTTCAGAATGTAAATGAAAGATTTCACTTGAGCATGTGGCAATTTAATCCATTCCTTTGTACGCGAGTTACCTTCGCAAAAAAGTATGTGCCCGTTTGACCGTCATGTTTGTAATCAAAGCCATTCGAATTAGCTTTCTCATCCGCAGATTGATTATGTCCATCTTTTGGAAGTGGAGATGATGTAGGGTCTTGTGGTTGTCTCTCATCAATCATCTAACTCCAAGAACATCCAATAGAAGGTACAGGTTATGAATATAATCAGAATATTATGCCAGAAGCCAACATGAAGAATAGACAAAAAAAACTGGGACTAATTTTTCCAATTTGAAGGAAGTGTTGGCTACAGGGTAGCTAACCTCAGCATATAGTTTCTCTAGAATATCAAGGGCGTGCCGATGATAGGCTCTCTCTGCATCCACCTGCCAAAAAGGATATCAAATGAATGAAAAAATTGGTTTTTTCAAAGTTCAAAAACGTAAAAATAATATAACCAATATATTTCCTCTGGTCCCATATATAAGAGAAAAATAACTTTTTAGAATCATCGAATAACTAATGTATCTGATTTATAATATAAACTAGATACGCCGCTTATTCAATGGATCTAAAAGTGATTTTTCCTTATATATGGGACCAGAGGGAGTACAAGTGAAGCAAACGGTACATAAGATACCATATTATGCATGGTGACTACTGAGGACCAAAATTTAGTATCGTGACTTTAGATTCTCATAAATATTTTAAACCCTAGCTACAGAAAATTGATCCCTACAATGTCAAGAAATCTAGTTAATACCTAATACTTCGAGTAACCGAACCCTATGTTTAGTGTGTCTCTTGTATGAATAATAAATACTGACATCTTCAAAATTTTAATAGTTAAGATCCATTCAGCTGTTAGGAATAAATAAAACTGTAAAATTGCACATAAAAGCCAAATCAGCGATTAAATGGCAATAAATTACTTCCACAAGGAATCTAGCAATACCATTGTAGAAAGGCTCTGGAGAGTTATCTGTTGCTGTTGTTCTTCAACTGACAACATAGCAGAAGTTGCTTCTCTACCAAGTGCCGCCAAGGCAGATTTAAGTTCTTTCAACCTTGTTTCTGCGTTTTTAAGCCTCATAGAATTGTCTGCAGAAACAGAAGAAGTCCTCAACTTTGATCGACGCCTCAAAACTTCAGCAGCCTGATGAGAAGATATCTAAGATAAATATCATGCATTGCACACCACTATATGCATGCCATTGTGGCAGTAATTTATTACCTGGGCTTCTACTTCTTGACGAAGTTTGTCATAGTGGTGAGTAAGATGGCGCGCATCCTCCAAAGGAGCTCCTGTTATTTGTGCCCGCAGTGGCTCAGAGATCTATACAAAACCTAAAGCACAATTAGAAGCACCAAAATGCTTTTTTGGGGAGGAGGGTGCAAAATGGAAAACTCAAGATATTATGAGTATATGACATACAACTTTATGTAAACCAAAAAACGATTTAATTTACTAATTGTTCCAAAGAATTGGAACTGCCCCTAAGAAGTACTAACAAGTGAATAGTTCCTTTAAGTTGTCTAAGCGAACAGTTCCAAAGAACTAGGGCATCTTATTTCCTATCAAGCAGAAAGAACTAATATCTAGATATATGAGGCATCAAGTGAACGTCTCTAGTGATTCGTGTTTAGCTTAAGTTGAACTGTACTAAAACTTTTCAAAACTGCTGTGCATCTGATAGTGTTAAACGGGCTTGGGTCTCACTCACAAAAGCTAGCTTAAGGGTATGTTTGGGAGGGGGTTTTGGGATGGGAGGGGAGGCATATTTTTCAATTCTAAATTGACGAAGCTGTAAAAGTTATCTAAACATAAATGAAGTGTGATTAAAAATGTTATATTATTATCTATCATGTTACTCTTTTTATTTTTTTTAAATCTCAAATATATATTAAAATATAGACTAATATTTCCAAAGCGCTCCCCTCCCCTCCCAAACATACCCTAAAGGAGGAGGGGCCCCAACCACATAATATAAGCACTGCACAGCCAGGAAACCTGGCAATGTGAGACAAAAGTGCAACTTCAACAGATAGTAAAAAGTTATTGCAGCAAGATTACAAGTAAATAAGAAAGGTGTAATGCTACGCTAAATAACATTAATTTGCACATTTATGTATCATATCCTCCACTGTAAGGCTGTATTTCACAAAATGAACTCCCAAAGACTAGTAGACTACACTATAGTAAAGAGTATGAAAGAAATTTCCCAAAAGATTACCTGATCACTTAAGATCCCAAGCAAAGTCTCCCTCTCATTTTCCAATATATCATACGAGTTTCCGAATTGAAGAGAAGGCCTTGCAAGGGGGTAATCACTACCTTGATTCTCAGTTCCATACTTACAGCAGTCCTTAACCAACTTCCTCACTGGAGTATAAAGAAAATAAACACCAATTATTAGCCTTGAGACATAAACCAAATTATTTATTATACATTGGCCAAAGAGCAAAAGCAAAGTCACCTATCTCCATCTGCTTAGAACTAACAGAGATGATTCCTTCAATACCACGAACAATATGCCGCTGAAATTGCTGTAAGCATCACAATGGTTAAAAATTTTACCAAGCAAAGCTCTCTGAACTCATTAAATGTGAGTCCCCAGATGATAAATAGACTGATAACAGTGATAAGTGCTAATACAAATACACCTTGGCAGTTTTCGTAGAAGTGTATAACTTTTGAAGCTGCTGGTAACATTCAAGTTCAGATTCATCAGTACTTAGTGGTTCATTGCTAAGTTGGCCCAATTGTCTAAGTATAGCCTGCAACAACAACATCAACATCAACATCAACATCATGACATAAGACAAAAGTCAAACAAATGAAATTAAACCACTATATACAAACACAGCAAAGTGAACAGTTTACAAGCAGAATCCCACACCATCAGTTCAAGGCTGAAGCAAAAACAAAGCCTTTAATCTAACCCCCCAACTTCAAAAATTCAAGTTAAAGTGATGTTATCACTTATCACACCATGCTACAGAAGCAATTTTAACCTAAATGATAAATACTAGCACAGAAATGATTGAACAATTAACCTATTGGCCTACTCCACTCCACCATAGATAAAAAGTAAAAAAGATAAAGGTAAGAAATTAGTAGAATATAGGAATAATAATAACCTGTTGTTGTCTTGCAACTTGCTCTCTCAATTTACTAGCTTGCTTCCGTATAGCATCCATTATTGGAATAAAAATAGTGACTTTGTTGCAGTATAGAGAGAGGAAATGATCAGAGAAACTTAGTGTTGGGGTTTCAATTCGTTGAAGTAGAAAAAAAGGTATTGGGATCAAAAAGTAAGGATTGATTATCTGTTTCCAGAAAGAGAGAGAGAGAGAGAGAGAGAGAGAGAGAGAGAGAGAGAGGGGTTTGCAACAGTTAACAGAACAGAGAGTGTGTAATAATAATGGAATGGAATGGAATGGAATGAGAAGGGTGGGTGGGGTTATTGGAGTGAAAGTGAAAACTAGAATACAATGTTAATAATTAACGAGAGAGAGAGAATCATGGGAATGGGAATGGGAATGGGATTAGGGGAAAAAGCGTCTTTTTGAAGACTACCACCACCCGACACGGACACGCGCTTCACCAAACAAAACGCTGTTTTGCTTTCTTACCAATTTCTATTAGCCAGCGATAACTAAAAAAATACTATTATCAGTCTCCTACACTACATACACCGTAGTGATTATCATTATTATTTTTGGTAGTCATAGTGATTATTATTATTATTATTATAATATAATAATAAAAATCGGATACTTATAACTAAATATTAATATATTCAATTTGTATCGTTTACTTATTGTTTTTTAAAAAAAAAAAAACAGGTCAATTTACCAAAAAATAAATCATGAAAATTACCGACATACCGTTTTTTTTTTTTAAAAAAAATGTTCGTAAAAATAGGTACACTTTGTATAACTTGAATTTATCATTTTTTTGGTCAAAAAAAGTCAATTAATAAACTGCTAATTAAAATTTTCGTAAAAAATGGATACATGTAATATGTATTGCCGATCAAGTCATCGATTCAACTATGATAATATGAGGTCGTGAATTTTTGGTTTTGGAAGACAACATTGTATCGTCCGACTAGGATGATCATAAATGTAGTACACGAGGAGTCTGCAATTCTGAATATGTATTTAGGCTTTAATGTTATCAAACATTGTATACAATAATAGTTGTGATCAGCACTAGTCTAATGAATCATGTTGATGTATGTAGTGATATAGAAAGTATCTACCCCTCCTCCTCATAACAATTGGGATGCATGAGAGATCTCAAATGCTCGAAGAAAACCCATATTGGATGCAATTGGTTTGGAACCACATTTAGTGTAGTAAGAATGCTACTCTCAAATTATATAAATATGGCGGTATATATAACTCCCACACGGATCAAATATGTCTCGTATAAATATACAAACTAGCCCTATTGCTCATCAAGACGACGCCAACATACGATATTTTCCTCTTTGCAAGAAAGACATTGAATACAACTCGTCGTAGGAAGGTCTCTTGTCAAATAAACAGAATCTCTCATGCCTCTAAGTAGGTAAGCTTGGTTGGTAATAAGTGAACGCCAATGGAGTATAACAATGATTCCTCGCCCTAACTAATTAACCATTAACATTTTTCTATAGAAAAAAGAAAGAATCCTTTCCATATAATGTCAACAGAGTGAGCAGATATTAACGGGTGGTCCAAAACGTTAGACTTCGGCCAAGATTCATAGTCCAAAACATTAAAAGACAGGTTATTACCCTTCCCCAACTTAATGGCCTTCTTACGAGAAAAATACTTCATCTTAGTGTTGTTCAAGGAAACTAAAATAGGATTTACGATGATGGGAAGGAGGAATGGACAATGATGTTGACTCGAAATTGAAATCGGAATCAACAAGGAGGTTCAAATCACCTCATAATATTTCACACATGAATAGGTTTTGGCTTTTGGGTGCACGCGCTTCTCCTATGAATTCAACGAAATCCTCCACATTGCTCTCCATACAAAACCCTGAGGGGAAGATTAACACCAGTCATTGATTTCTTTAATCAAGGACCCCTTCCAAAACTATTGAAAACAGTAAAGGGAAACCAAAAAAGTAAGAAAAGAAACAGGCAAGATAAAAATAATTGTAGTCAAGAATGCGAAAGGCCAAGAATACCTACAATGGTAGATATTCAAGGGACACAAAGGCTCTATTTAAAGAAAAAGCGGATAATAACCTAAATTTTTTATATAAATTTGAAATGATACTGATAAAAATTTAATGGATAAAATTTAATGCGGATTGAATTTAAAGTGTCTGCAAGAAAACTAAAGAATTGAACTAGCTTATAAATATAAAATGACATAAATGGAGTAATTTAAATAAAATAATAATACGGGTAAATGATACAGCTTTGGATACTAGAGGTGCAGATAGTAACATTGAGGCTGCTGATCCAGACACTTCCAGCCCATTAAAGCAGCCCACTACAAGGCCCAAGCGTACTATTCAGCTCCCAAACAAGTATCAAGACTATATCACCTACAAATGAGAATAAATTGGTGTTTTATTTCTTTCATTCTGTACTTCCTTTTGTTTCTAGAAGTTGTGTGATTCAACATTCTGTTATAATTGCTGAGCTGTAGAATCTAGCACTAGATTTGGATGTTGCTTTATATTCAGTATTTTCCCTAGTGGAAAGGGATCAATGAAATTTTATCAAAATCATTTCCTCTCTTTCATTATGCTTTAGGAGGCTCTCTCATATCCCTCATCTATCAGTACAAGTGGGAGAAAAAAGGAAATACTATAATCTATGTTCTCAAATCTTCTTGAGTAGAGTTTGAAAAATACTATAAGTTTGTCATGCCAAACACCTACAACGAGTTTATTCGCTATAAGCTAGCGGTATGGCTTTGCCAAACAGAGCCAAAGAGAATACAAATGGCAACTTCTCTAGAAAGTTTCCTTCTTTATTTAACTAGTCCTAACTTATTTCTAATCCAATAGACACAACGCTGCCATATGTTCTAACTTAAAGGACAAAGACCTTTTCATCTCCTAGGTTTCCTTTCTTTGTTGAAATTTTGAAAAGGAGAAGAAGATTACAACTTCCAGACATTGACCTGAAAATTTCAATATCTAGATCAAGTATGTTGAAAAAAAATGTGTTCATACTATAAGTTAGATTTTCACCTTGAATAAGTTTTTTCACATATTCGATTTAGAGCTTGAGAGTTGAATCTTGTGTTCGGTATAGCCAGTGAAGGGCCAACTTGGGAGGCCCAACCCTTCAACTACCCTTAGGGTTACATGTTGTTGGGTATCTCAAGTGTCGTCTCACATCGTTCAATAACGAATAAAATAAAGGGTATAAAAGAGACTATATCCATTAATCTATCACCTTAAGATTTTAGAAACAAATTTAGTCTAAGTCTCTTAACACATCATAAAAATACAAAAATCCAACAAGTAGTACCAGAACCTCATTAGTGTATAATCCAATAACAATGCACAGTCTTCCGCAATCTCCATCTTGACAAGTCAGCATTGTGTCTTGACTAAGACTTGACCACATACATCATCTAGGCAGATGCACAACAACCTCCACTCAACTAATGTGTGATGAGCAAAATATGGAGGAAAGGAGTTACAATCAACCAAAGGTGAAGAACGTAAGCCTCCCTACAACTGCTACCACAATAGATAATGGAACGTGAACTGCTACCACAATAGATAATGGAACGCGACCCTTCACTAGTGGTGAGAGCATCTGAAAGCTATAGTGATCGAGATTTGAGAGTTTTATTTGTATTCTTTCAGTTTTTTGTCATTTTGGGCTTATTAGTCCCCATTTGCAGCAAGAACTGGCAAGTGCCACCTAAACTCATACAAGATGTTCGACCAAAAAAAAACTCGTAAAAGATGTCTCAAGTTCGACTATTGAGTGTGACAAAAACTCTATTAAGAGAGGAGAACCACACGGACCGACAAAATTGGGTACACATGGTTAGCTAAGTTCCTAGATTAGTCACCAATAAAAAATTGAGAACAACCACTACATTTCTATGAACTTTTAAATGGAAAAACAAATATATTACAAAAATAAACAAGAATCACTTGCGGAAGTGGAATTTCTGAAATTATACATATTCATATACACTTAAATTGGAGTGAACAAATGTGACTAAGATTACAAATGCTAACAAAAGACGGGGGAGGGAGAACCACGAATATCACATGCAACTCCATTCAGGAAGACAGAGAAATGCATGAAAGTGTCAAGTGATGAAATCCGTCGAAGAACATCTTCTGTCGTAAAGAAGTGTAATGAAGGACATCTTTCATTAGACACTTACTTTAAGAATGAATGCAATTGAGATGAAAAGTTGAGCTGCAGATTCTGAGCCTCTTCCATAGCTTCTGACTTGCAAACACAACATACCGTTTATTTGTCTTCGCAAGCTTTCTAGTCAGAGTCATAAAAGTCACTTGGGCATGGAGTTACTACTTCTGATTCAAGCAACTGGACCACCCGGTGCATAGTGGGTCGATCCTCTGGACTTGAGGAAATACACTGAATAGCCACAGAAAGCAAGGCATCAAGGCTCTCTACCTGCACCCCCTCGCATAGTGGATCCACGATTTCCCTCGGCCTGTTTTCGGTAATAAGAAAATTCAACTGCAACAATGGCAAATGTGGCATTAGTGGATTAGAATGGGAATCCATTCCCCATTACAAAACTAAGACTATCTTCGCTTTGTAATCATATACAAGCTACCCAACTTATGTGTGACTAGAAGAGGATATAAAGTTTCAATTATTTCACCAACTTCAATTATATAATTAACACTCTCAATCACACCCAGTCTATGCTAAATTATAGTGGTGGTAACCATAAGGAATTCCATTTTATAACATAACGTGACGTAGTCAAAATTTGTGATGTACTTTTAAAAAGTAAAATGTGAGGTTATAACTGTTGATTGAAAAATCAACAATTAAGATTAATGTATTACAAATTATGAAATTGTTCAAATCTAAACTGTTTAGTCAACAGTTATAACCCCCACCTTCCTCTTTAATGTGCACCATACACTTTAGAGGAACCAAATTATTGTTTCAAATTTCAATGTCAACAAAAGGTACTTCAGTAGTGAGTATTTATGTTCAAAAACAAAAACTAAAACTAAAAAAAATAGTAAAGTTATTAAGAAAATAGAGAAGAGATTATAATTATAATTCGCACTAAAAACTAATATTTAGGTGCATGGCATACCCAACCAACAATATTGAGACCCTTTTCAATGAAGGATGCATCTGTCGGTCGTTTTCCACTAAGCACTTCAAGTGTCAGCACACCAAAACTATACACATCAGTCTTCTCAGTTGCTCTGCCACTTTGCATATACTCTGCAATCAAGTAATGAGGCTTGTGTAAACAATATGGAGTTAAAATGAAAACCTAATAGCCTAACAAAAATCATATTTTAGCACACTCAAACTTAACCGGCCCTTTCAATGTCACAATTGTGAAGCACTGAAGCCCAACGCAAATATTGATTATTTTCTTCATGAAGAGAGAAATGGGTGGAGAATGTGTGAGAAGAGAGAAACAAGGGAGAAATATGATAGATTTGAGGTATTGTTGGATTTTACTTGGTATAAGATAAATAGAGAAGAGAGAAACAAAGGGATTTTATAAATTGAGACAACAGGCCATATCTTGTTCTTACCAAGTAAAACTTTTTTGACAGTTACCACGTAAAAATCTTAGTTAATTGATTTAATGTTCTATTTTAATTAATTAAATTACTTGACTGATTTAGTGTATATTTTATCTTATTTTAATTAATTAACATTTTCAACTATCAATCATGCTCCAGCCAGCTATTAATAGAGTGAATATCATATCCATTATATGTACTTCTTACCTGGAGCTAAATAACCAAATGTTCCAGCGACGATAGTAGTGATGTGAGATTCTTCATCCTCCAGAAGTTTGGCAAGTCCAAAATCAGAAACTCGAGCATCCAATTTTCCATCAAGCAAAATGTTGCTTGATTTTATGTCTCGGTGTATGATCCTAGGGGAACAATCGTGATGCAAGTAGGCAAGCCCTTTTGCAGCTCCCATGATTATATTCAAACGTGAATCCCAGTCTAGTTGCTCAGATCTTTCTGTGCAGTGCATCACAAGCATTATTATCTCCCCCAAAAAGATTTAAGTAGAGATTCCTATACTAGCTTCGATGTTAAATTTGGTGGAGAATAAATAGAAAGGCTGTATTTAACAATCAAACTACTAAAGCATAATAGCATCAAATCCCAAGTAGGCAGTTATTGTAAGTTATAACCTAATCTTGACACATTAAAAGGTTCCATAGATCACGGTTCCTGGTTGAATTGGTATTACATATCCAAAAAACATCAAATGGCAAAGAAAAGGTTGCTATTACGTGTTTAATAATGAATGTGCACAACCTAATAAAAAACCTAATTAGGGAATTGGTCAGTTATAGGAAGTAAATGATGATTACCGCATGTAAATAATACCTTACTTTCTAATTATCATGTCCTCTTAAGAGTCTCACTTATACATAATACTATAGCTTTAGCCTGCTACATGTATTAATATGATGATAAAATATAGCAAGTTTTCAAATAAAGATCTCACCATGAAGAACTTCATCAAGACTACCACCAGGTAGGTAGTCATATATTAACAACTTTGATGTAGGTGAATTGCAATATCCTCGTAAGTTCACCAGATAACGGTGTTTGATGCTACCAAGAATTTCAAGCTCCTCTCGAAAAAAACGATCAAAGCCCTCATTCAACTTTACAATCCTTTTCAAAGCAAATTCATTTCCATCATCCATTGCAAGCTTGTAAACAGTTCCAAATCCCCCTACCCCTATTATGTGTTCCTCATTCAAAGTCTCCAGCTTCTTAATAATGTCTTTTGAAGAATACGGTAGGTCTCCATGAAACATCACTATTGAGGCACCTACAAGGACATTATTCCGAGATATTAACTTTCAAGTACTTTTCATTGCATAAAGTAGAATAAAGCTAGTTCAAATATGCCATATGCAAGCCACGAAAAGACAAGGAGCACACCTGCACCAACATCCATTGCGAGACTTATTCTATCATTTTTGCCAAACTTTTTATACAGAAAACAACCCCAGAAGCACATAAGTGCCACCAAAAGTAGTGCGCCCACAGTTGCTGATGCACTTATGAGAAGTCTTCCAGAGTATTTCTTCTTTCCAATTTCACTTTGGTCTATTAAGAGTAAAACAATAGAAGTCAAAATAAAACTGGTGACAACATGATCTAACTGACTGTACTATTTACATTGTCAAAACTGTAGCCGTGAAAACAAAAAATTATGAAGCCCAATAAGGACTGTGCCAAAATATAAGTCAGACAAATACTGTGGCCTGTTAGCTTACATTGTTCAGAAATATTGAAAAAATAAAAATAAAAAGGAATCTCGGGAAAAAATTACAAAAAGAATGGTCTCATTACATTTATGTTGATGAAAACGAAAATAGAAAGTTTCTTTAAACTGCATTTCTAATTCCATCAGCAAAATTAAGAATTTCTTAGCTATGAGCCAATGACACCCTTAGGTGCTTTCAGGATAAATCCTTTCCGGTGGTAAGGTTTTATTGAAAATTGAAATAACATAGAATTGAATTCTAAATTTCTATTTTTATGTTGATTGATTTAGGGGGATATCTTATCCTTCTTAGCTCTCCGAACACGTTCCAATAAAATTTCTTTTATCAAATGAATCATGTATAACATAGATAACAAGTAGTCTAAAAGAACCTGAAGCACTTTATTTAGTCACATTCACATAGTGATTAGTGAAGGACGCAGTCCACCATTTGTAAAACAGAACATATGATAAGCAAAGTATTCACCTCAATATCAAAATTGCAATCATACCTAATTGGTTATTTATAAAGGTAATTTGTATTGGAAGGGGACGTAATTTTTATAGCTTTGGTGACACTTCAAATATTGATTAAAACGTTGTGGTACCACTCTTACACCCTCCAACCAAAAAGAAACGCTTCATCTAAACGCAACAGTTGTGTCGGAGTTACCATCTTTTCTCAAAACGCGTTTAACCCACAATATCAATAGAGCTGAAAGCTTAAATGTTATACTAATACTAGAGGTATCATATATTAAAAGACAGCACATCAATAAAAACAAAGCAACAGAAACAAACAAAGAGAGCAGGCTTGGCATGAGGACAGGATAAATGAAGGATAACGGAAGATCAGGCAGCTTACCCAAGTAGATTGACTATTTGTCCCAGGCGAACCATCATCTTTACATGTTGAATCAATTTGCACACCACACAAACCACGGTTTCCAACAAAACTGCAAAAGTGTATGTTTGTCTCAATATTGAAAAATCAATTTAGTTCCTTCGAGGTAGACTATTACATTAGGACAGTCAAGAATCATATTTTTTTATATAGGACAGCCTAAAATCATTAATCAGCATGGATAAAATATAAACATAATACATTTATTGACAAATTCATTCATAACTTTGTATATCCATACAAATCTCAGCCAGAACAACCTAATAAAGTTAATATCTACATGCACATGGGTTAATATCTACATGGGTTTTTTCATTAAGAATTTATGCCTACAAATATCTACATGCACAGGTAACAAGTAACAATTAGAAATTAGAGTATCAGAAGTTTTGATATTTCTAATTTCTTTGTAACACCGACACTACAGGATGAAGGTGGATCCAAGAGTCTGACACGTATTGGACCCAACACTCGTACGACACGTCAGACACTCCAACTCAGTGTCACAATAGAAAAATGTTTTATTTAGCTCTGACACCTAGTCGGCACTTCCACTTAGTTGGACAGAGGGTAAACTTGAAAGGTCTTAAATTGATTAGATCCTTTTTTTTAACTTTTTGCTGGTAGATGGATGGATCAAAGGCGAAAGACATAGTTCAATAGTTCATCATCCTCTTTTAGAAAAGAAATAAAGTGATTAAATTGTTTAATGATGTATCTTAGTATTTTTTTTTGGTGAGACATACTATTAGATCCTTTTTTTTAACTTTTTGCTGGTAGATGGATGGATCAAAGGCGAAAGACATAGTTCAATAGTTCATCATCCTCTTTTAGAAAAGAAATAAAGTGATTAAATTGTTTAATGATGTCTCTTAGTATTTTTTTTGGTGAGACACACTATTATAGGGAAAATGCAATACTTAACAAAGTCTTTAAATTGTTTAAGAGTAATGTTATATGGACAAAAAGTTTCAGACAAATATAGCCAAAAACCAATTCACAACACCAATTAACCAAGTTTTTTAAGCTATTAACCAACCTGCATTTTCAAAGTTTTTTAAGCCATTAACTAAAAACTTGGTTAATTGGTTACTTGGTTAATAACCTAAAAACCTTAGTTAATTGGTGTTATGAATTGGTTTTTGGCTATATTTGTCTGGAATTTTTTGTCCAAATATCATTACTCATTGTTTAATGACGTCTCTTAGTATTTTTTTGGTGAGACTCATTATTATAAGGAAAATGTAATACTAGTACTACTTAACAAAGTGTTTAAATTGTTGAATGATGTCTCTTAGTATGCTTTTAATGCATAGCATACTACAGCCCAATAATGTCAATGGCGAATGGCGGTTTATGGCGTGAGTCAAAAATCCGCCATTTTAGACTGCCATAACCGCCATCCTTCACAAATTGGCCATGGCGGTTGTCAAGAAATCCGCCATGGCGCCTCCATGGCCGCTATTTGACAACACTGCTACAGCCATTAAAGGAAGATCAATAGAGCTGCACACCAGAACTCGCATGAAATTAGAATATTAATTGTTCATAATCCAATCTCAATCACATAATTTCTTCACCTTAATTTTCTTAATTTCTTCACCTTAATTTTCTTAAGCATCTTTTGGTCAAAAAAAATTCTTTAAGTATCTCTATTCAGTAGTCCGATTACGAGATCCAAAATATTTTATAGTTGTGAAATGCCTTTCGCATGTACTCCATCTCTTGTTTAAAAGTATCTTACAATGATGATCATTGATCAGAAACTTGGATGATGCTACTGGCACTCCCAATTACCTAATCACCTTGCCACTAATAAATGTAATTTCCTAAACTCAAATAATTTCTATTGATCTATTCATTTTTTCTATTGATCTATTCATTTTAGTCATACTCATAACTAGGTATATACTATTGGCCAGTTCTTTTTTTTGGGTGATATAGTATTGGTCAGTTATCATTAACACTCCTAGCTAACATTTTACTCTGATCTTTTAAACACCAAACCTCTTCATTCCTCTGAAAATAAAATCAAAATACAAGGCAAAACCACAAAAGTCCACAGCTTGCAGTAAAAAAATGTCTTAATATAATTAAATTATTAGATTTTCAAAACACGAGATCATCAAATAATACTAGCTATGTCACGTTCCTAATAAAGAGAAAATATAATGAGTAAAGGCATGTTCCCTTCAGCACTTAACCTATAGGAATCTTTTAAACAGAAAAGGCCGTACTTACGAGCTTCCAGTAAAGTTGGCAAGGACACCATCAGATGGTATTGGTCCGACTAGAAAATTGGTTGATACATTACTGCAAAATATCCATTTATAATTAAAAATACTAAAAGAAACAATTCCAAAAACAAATTAGCAAATTACAAAAATGAGCATAAGAAAGAAGAATCGCAGCTGACAAGATATCTACATACAAGTTTTTGAGATTATACAACTTCCCAAGTGATGCTGGAATATTCCCACTAAGGGAATTGCTTGATATATCCCTGTAAACATGGGAGACGTGTTGATGAATATGGCCTATGTTACACCAGAACTATCAAATTTGATTTAGAAGAAAAAAAACAAAAAAAGATTGCAAACTTCGCTAAATAACTAAACTACTGAACATTACGCTCACAAATGCCAGATAAATTGTCTGAAATGTTCCTTTTTCTTTCTTCCTTTTCTCCTAGGCCATTTATTATAGTCCAAATGAAAACAGAATGAACCCATACTATAATATTTATAGTACTTGATCCACACAAATTATTAAATAGAAATTAAAAATGAAGTATAAACTAAAATAAAAACTCACAAATTTTGAAGCTGTGAGAGGTTTCCTATTTCACTTGGAATCATTCCACTGAGGTAATTACCCTGCAAAAATCTGTAATGCCGAAGTTCATTATCTTACAAACATCATCAACTGAAATAAATGTGGATAATATTCCAAGGTAAATAGAAAAACAAAACAAAAATGGAACAGAACTAGGCAAACGAACCAAAGTTAATACATACATTCCCTGCAAGTCAGTGCAGTTTCCCAGTTCTGATGGAATTGTCCCAAAGAAGTTGTTGTTATGAAGAGCACTACAACAGATGCATTATATTACCATTTACATAAGCAGTTACGTAACCTATCAAAATACTTAAAAGGAAATACATATGCAATCAAAGTTTTAGAAATACATACAGAACTTTCAGATGCTCTAGCTTCCCAAGGTCAGGTGATATAGCCCCACTTATCTTATGGTAAGCTAGACCCCTAGAGTACCACCAATGAAAGCAAAATTAGATGAATTCCAGACATGAATGCAAGCAAAGCAAGTCTCCTGTCAATGTTTTGATGAAGATGAAGTACTTTTTTTCTAAGGTTAATAAGTCCTGTAACCGAATTATTGCTCAGATGCAATGTTTCAAGGAAATGCTCATACAAAAACAGAGTATCTTATCCTGCTTTAATGGAACACTACTCCAGTACAAACTCATAAAACAAAGAGAGGGAGGTTAAGAAAAATGGTGGACTCATGGGCGGAAGAAATTTGAATCATTAAGTTACTAAAACATCATAGACTAAAGCAATGAGAAAGTGAAAAGGAAAATTCTTTTATCTGAAATTTACTATCACAACTAGCTCCAAGAATTAGACATACATTTGTTTAGAGAACTTAGAAGTCTAAATCAGAACATAAATGTACCAGACATAGTTTAAAAAAAATTCCCATCAAGCTTCATAAAAGTATGGTTCCTCATACTTACAGCTATACTTATTAATTACAAGGCTAACATGATATAATTTATGTGCCCTCGTTATAATACATGTGATTATATAGACAAGATGATGTATGAAATGCTATCATCTCTAAAAAATGAGTTTTATATCAAGTGCAAGACCAGAAATGTCAAGATCACTATAAAAACTCACAGATGTGTTACTCTCTTGGTTTTTAGATCACATTTCACTCCTTTCCATTTACATGGATCGGGATCCTCTGGCCTCCATTGTAAGAGAATACCATCGGAGCTACTAACTGCTGTCCTGAAGCTGAGAAGTACTTCGCCTATAAATACAGAAGAAAATAACAATCAAATGATTACGCCAGAGAAGAGGACTCGACCCCAGTTAAATGTTATTTTAAACTAAGTCCCATGAGAGAACAAATGCAAGTAAGACGGCGGTAAAGTTCTATACTAGACTTCGTAAAGTTTTGATTTCCTTCAAAAGAATTGTAATAGAGGCATAATGGAACGAAAAAGTCTAGTTTAACAATGATTTCAGTCTAGCTGAGGACTTTACAAATATAATTGTGATATCTATTAAAAAGTTCATAACAAAGTATGACCAAATTTTCCTGAGTATCATATAAATATGAAATATGAAATGTGATTAAATTAGACACAGACTTATATACGGACATTAACTTCTAAAGTAACAAGAATAAGAAATACATGTGTTCATACCATCAGGAGTGATCGCTTCACTTGTATTAATTACAATATCTATCAGCAGAACAAAAAGAAGCCACAGCCATTGCCATTTTATCAGACAAATGCCCATAGCAACACTGTTCAAAAATAATAGGTCTAATAAAAGTCATCTGAGACAGGAGTATCTGAAATGTCTCTCTCCTCCAGTCTCCACCATTTAGTTATCTGATTGATATACACATCAGCAGTGTATACGAACGTAAACACTCCCTGCAACATAAAAGCAACTAAACTGAAATTAAAGCAGACAAAAATCATCTTTATGACAAATTTATTATACGAAAATACACCAGCAAAGGACCAAATTTTATTCTTGCAGTTACGCATATCAGTTCACTGGTCGGCGGCAGTTAGAAACGCTTACAACGGTTACACATATAAGTAATAAATAAATAAATAGACAAAATTAAGTTTTCTATAGTTTAGTTTAAGACGATGCATATAGACAAAACTATAAATGCATAAAAACCGCTATCTATGAAAGAATAATCAAGTCTTGTAATAATCGATACAATATGAGCAAATGCTTCAACTAATTTTCCAAAATTTTCAGTTGAAACGAACAAGCACTTTTCTACCTATCGACAAAAGTAATTGAAAAGTAGCGAAAAAGCTTAATTGAAAAGCTCTCATAAACTAGAAGCTAATCTAAACTGAACCTAGGTAAACTACAAGAAGAGCTTCAAATCCAGCACACTGGAGAGAAATTCAGCATTTCAAAATCAAAAGAGCAATGCACAAACATGAAATCTAGGTCAATTAATCTTCCGGTTCAATTGCACGAAAAGCGATGGTGAATTTTGTTTGTTTCCCCGGAAAATCGAAGAAGAAGAAGAGAGAGAAAAATAAGTAGATAAACTCACCTCGATTTCGATCTGAATGAGATGCAAAAGTGAGAGAGAAATGCAAGTTGAGCTGTAAAGGAATAACAACAAAAACGTCAAAAACCACCGTTATCACTGCGCCTGAGATTTGTGTGACTCCAAAGAGCGAGTGCGCGAGTGTGCGTGTGAAGTATGGAGTGAGAATAAGATGCTCTTTGGAAAAATAAAGAGAAGCTAATGAAAGCAAGGCTGTTCGGCACGTGCGAACAGACACAACGCACGTGCGACCGACGCCTTTGGTCACAGCTCACAAAATTGACGTCTGTTCTCTGTAGACCGTATAGCTTACATTGCGTACAGTACAAACACTTCTTCAGTTCTTCTCCCTACTCGATTTTCTATCTACTTAGTTTTTTCTCTTAATAATGTTATGTAACCAAAAATAGATAAAAACTAACTTACAATATGAATTAATTAAGTTTTTTAGATCATTAACCAACCTACTTTTATTAGATCATTAATCAACTTACAATATGAACTAAGAGGAAGGCAGGCTCTTGATGAAGGGGAAGAAAGGGAGGTTTGGTTCACGTGAACCTGCCGAGTTCCGAGGTTAATGATCCTAGGTTGTCTGTAGTGAAGATGGGTTACATTTTCTTCGGCGCAGAGTTGTTTCACGTGAACCTGCCGAGGTTCGAAAAGGAACGTTTCGAAAAGTCCCTTGCATTACGATGCACAAGCTGAGCTCGAAGGAGATATGGAGAGATAAGCCGAGGTCGATGGCGATTGGAGAGAGGCCAGTCACTTTCCTGGTGCTGCCTCAAATCCGAATCGTTTGAAGTGATAAGTCGAGGTCGAAGGTGATCTGGAGTGATAAGTCGTGGTCGAAGACGTGTTGGAGTGAGGTCGGCATTTGCATATGTCGAGCCTGAAGGTGACCTGGTGTGATAATCTGAGGTCGAATGCGAGTTGGAGTGAGGTCGGCCCTCGTCCTGGTGCTGCTTAAAGACCGATACGTTTGTAGAAGGACGTGCCTAGTCCGATCACTGTAAAAGGATGTGCTTCTGCTTATGCCGAGCACGTAGGCGTTATGGGAAGATATGCCGAGCTCGAAGGTGGTGTGGTGAGTGGGCAGCCATCCTCCTGGCGTTGCCCCAAGGCCGAAGCTTTGAAGTAGATCGTGCTTTTGCTTGCCGAGTGCGAAGGTGTTATGGGAGTAAGCCGGAGCTCGTAGGCGTTACGGAGAGAGAGGCCGGCCATCCTCCCGGCGATGCCTCTAGTCCGAACTTGTGCATAGAGCTCGGTTTAAGGAACAAGATGTTTGGTTGTGGAGAGCAGGAAGGCTTCATGGACGGTTTCTTCGGGTGGGAGGGGACGATGGAACGCATGGAGCTCGGCTAGCAGTGGCTAGCGCAGGAGCGTTATACCCATGTTGGGTCGAGGTATGGCAGTGGAGTGGAGGAGTTGGTTTGGAGGTGGTTCACTGCAAGGAAGGGCGGAAATGCAATGTGTCTTGGGCGGTTTGGTGTTAATTGTCTAGTGGGATGTTTCAATATGTTGTAATTTTGCATTATAAGGCTTGTAGCATTACGAATTTCAAAGGGGGAGAAATAGTGGGTTAATCCTTTTTCTCACTATGGCACAATTTAGTTTGTGCGGGGTACTCTTTTTTCCCACTAGAGTCTTTTCCCAAAGGGTTTGGCTCTCTGGTGGGTTTTGAGAGGCCCTCCCCTTCCTTTCTCATCAGTAAGGGTTGGACACCCTCATGTGCTCCCTTCAATGTTATCTTGATTATCTAAAAAAAAACCTGTTTTTTCACAGATTTCGAGGTATTGATTAAAAACTTGGTTAATTGATCACTTGGTTAATTGATATTGTGAGTTAGTTTTTGTCTATTTTTGTCTAATTTTTTTTTTGTCCAAATAACATTGTTGTTTTTCTCCCGGAGTCTGTATATAATTATGTATGTACGTATTTCCTTTTTTTGACAAAATAATTTTGTATTTCTATTTTGTCATTTTTTACAATGTTAATTATTTTTACAGTTTAATTGCTACGCATTATTAGCGTAAACTTTTTTACTATCACAACCAATAACACTTCATGGTACATATGGTAGACATATAAGTGATTACAAATTCACTAACTTTTTTTTAATAATGTGTCAACTTGTAATAAGTTGATAGTGTAAAAACACTTATAACTTATACACTTATTGTGTATATAAATTAAATCATTATATATATATATATATATATATATATATATATATATATATATATATTTTGATTTATAAACGCTGTCATTATCATGGTAATAAAAACCGGACCAGGGGTGGTTCAACCGGCTGAACCGGGAATCGGACCCCTATCCGGTCTGTTTGAACCCCATAATCGGATTGCTGAAGAACTGGAAAACCGTCCCAGACCGGGAAAACCTAAAGCAAAGCAGGGGTTCAGCGGTTGGGGGCGGTTCAGCTCTTCCAACTTGTTTTTTTAAGACAAAACGGCGTCGTTTAAGGGGTTTTTTAATTTTTAATTTTTTCTTCTCAAAAAGAAACAAAACGCAGAAGAAGCTTGAATTAGAAATAGAAATTAAGGAACTAATGATGAAGATCATGATGCCATTCCAAACATATTTGAATTTGATGGAGGCAACCTTAATGAATTTTATGAGTAGTTGTTTTAAGTAATTTTATGAGTAGTTCTTCAAGACTTTAAGTAATTTTATGAGTACTTCTTCAAGACATTTGCTTCGGTTATAGTTATGTTCTTTTTTTTTTGACAAAAATTTGCTTCGATTTTAGGTGTGTTCTTTTAAGTAATGACTTCGATATGTTGTATTATTATGGTCTTCAAGACATTTGCGGTTTTATGTGTGTTGTTTTATGTAATGACTTGGATATGTTGTATTATTTTGGTCTTCAAGACATTTGCGGTCTTATGTGTGTTGTTTTAAGTAATGACTTGGATATGTTGTTGTTTTGTACTTTTGTTGAACTTAAATTAATTGTTATGGTGTGAAATTATGAGTATTATGGTTTTTTTATGCTTTGTATAATTAAAAAAATTATTAAATAATATATTTAATTAATTCCGGTTGAACCCCCGATTCAACCGGTTGAACCCAAAGAACCTCGAACCACTGCCTCTTCCGGTTCATCCTCCGGTCCGGTTTTAATTACCTTGGTCATTATATAAATACTTTACACTACCGATTCAATAACTAACTACCTTATATGTCACTCATACTATGAATTGTTATAGGTTGTAAGTGTAAAAGAAGTTACATCCACAATTCCACATTATATATATAGAGAGAGAGAGAGAGATATGACGACTCAGGTGAAAACACTTTATTATTATGAGAAGTGAGAATATTTAATTAAAATCGTTAGATTAAAATTAATAATTCAGATTATGTCATTAATTACAAGACCTAACCTTTTTAATTCAACGCTTATAATTAACGGCTCCAATTTTGTCATTGGTTACAAGATCTTAGTACTTTAATTAAAAAGGAAACAATCGTATGAGATTTTATTATAATCTTTATTATATTTAAATAAGAGTTTTTAAAAAAAGCCACGTCACCTCGCTATAAAGCCACGCAGGCATCAATAAAAGCCATGTAATCATGTAAAAAAGCCACATAAGCAATTAAAGCTACATTTGAGTCACCTGATCACACAATATCGATGGCTCACATGCAATAAAATTGCGGCTGTTAATATTAGAAAAAAAGGAAGTCAATCATTCAAATTATTAATTATTAATATAAACTTGGCCAGAATTAAAGCAAGGAATCAAAGAATTAATGTGCCATTATCATATATTTATTCCTAATATATTTGAACCACGCAAATCATATAGGACCGTTTTTAGAGTATTCAATGGTTACAGTTTTTATATTATTAAAGGACAACCATATAATTCTTACGGTTTTAAATATTAAATAGTGTATTTTAAAGGACAACCATAATTTCAGCATACGAATGAAATACAAATCATCATAATAATTATAAATTTTACTCCCTCCATTCCTAGATAATTACATTTCGGTTATACTATTAAAAGCTAATAATATCGGATGTAACATTCAAAGCGAATAATTTCGGGTAATTACTTTTCAAACAGGTGCCTTATTTTTCGCATGGCTTATGGAGGAAGCATTTCGGTTATGATGTGGTTGAGAGAATACATATGATCTGATTTTTTATATTTGTCAATATTATTGATTATTGATAATTCAAATCGAAAGTCAAAATATCAAACTCCCAATTATACCTGTGCTAATATAGTGGATCAAGACCATAAAAATTACACACACGAATTTATATCCGTCTAATAATTTATATCCTCATTATGTAACCTGAGCTTAATTTTTGAATTTATATCTGCTAAAAATTTCACAATTCTCCCACCTCAATCATGAGTAATTTTAGTGCGTCCGGTTTAATTTTGGACCATTTTCATCAAAGGAGAAATTTCTTTAAAGGAATACACCAAGGTCTTCTCTAAGTTCTTTTTGTTTTCCTGAAATTTTCTTGATGTTGTTTATTAATGGTTGCGCTTATCACACTGAACTCTTTAAGTGTTTCTATTTTTACATTTTTGCAGACCTCAAGGAAGTTTGACATTGTTTCTTCAACTGATTTAATTCTCCATTTTTGACATTGTCTCTCTTTCTATTTTTTTTTTGTTTACAGTTCAGATTCTTCCTTTCGGCTTTTCGGTGCTACATCGTGTTTCCTTTTAGAAGGTAATATTGTTCACATCTTCTTTTCTACTTTCGTTTTATTAATTATTTCTACTTTGTGGTTCTCCTGATGTTTTGTTCCATGGATTTTTTTTTTGTATATTGCTTTCAATTTCTAACCTTGATTTTTGTGAATTGGCTTCGTGTTGCAATTGGGTTTTTAAAATGTCTCTGTTCTTTGCTTATTGTTATTTAATTTACTCTATGTTGTCTTAGTCTTGCTTAGGGTTTTTGTTTTTACAGCTTTACAGAACATGTATTTTTTTGAATCATTTTTTCTATTCTTTTAATGGTTGTTATGATTATTTTGTTAACTATTGTTTATAGAAAATACTATTGTTTATTACGTGTTCCCTTAAGATGTTCTATACAAATTATCAATGTGATTAATGTACATAATGACCAAATTAAATTCCATTCTCCCTCCACAAATAGGTATTCGAAATTAGAACATCCAATGTGTAGTATATTGAATTGAAATTTTTACTACTCTAAATAGGACATAAGAACCTGATATATATGTGACACCAACACAAATTATATTGGAATATAAATCATCTATTCACTCAAAATCAAAACCACCCTGTCATTTGCACTAATTTTGAAGTTGTTCATTCACCTTATTCCCACGCCATTCCTCATTATTTCGAGATATCATTGGCACCCTTTCGGTCGTTAACTCTACATGAAGAGGAAGACATTTTGGTACAATACTTTAAATAGTTTATGTCTGTGTTAGAGTGATTCTTACAGTAAATTATTAAAACGTGAGATAATAGACTCATCTCCGAAGAACGGACCCACTCAGAATGAGATCATTAGGCAACAAGTCTCCCAGCAAAAAGCCTATGTTCAAGATCCAGGTTAGTAACGTTATCTATTTATTTGAACAGTTTCAGTTTGAAATAGAATTTATTCTTTGTTTGTTATTACTAAGGTAGTATCTACATAATTATATATGCAGGCTTCACTGGTGCCAGCCAAGTCACACAGCTCAACACAAATGGTATTCACGCATTTTGTTATAATATAATATCAAACTATATGACAGAAATAATATAAAGAGTGGTTAATATTTGAAACTTTGTCAGATGACAGTTGTGTTAAATCTTGCTGTTTATTTTAAGTGATTTTCTCTTTTTTTTTATGCTACAAATAGTAAGCTAAACTAAACACGCTAATATTGCGATTCAAGGTAGCAACAAGGAGACATCCACAATGTCCAACTTCAGATGGCGCCTCATGAAGGTAATACAGACTCAAATTGCTATTCAATTTTTTGAGAGTGATGGACTTTGTTATCGTTAAAATATGTGTTGATTGCGTCTTCTCGCTGCGTAAAAACAGTTTGCAACTGCCGCCCCCGTGGACGGCCAAAGAAATAACATACTAACGAAGAATCAGGTACATTCATAATGGTCGAGAATTTCAATGGAAGTTACTGGTTGCTACGGCACAATAGTAGTCTTCAGTATCTAACGTGTATATCTCAAGTAACTAATAAATAGTGTATATGTTGTTCTGATCAGGATCGAACGCGAATCAAACTTCAATCGAGAAGTTGTCCACCACCCGTGCTAAAATAAGAAGACTACTAGAGGCCACACCCACACCACCCATGGTTCATCGTGTTTTGAGCATTTAACACCCAATGATGTCCACAGTCTTGCGCCAGCCGTACACTCAAAATGGAAGTAAGAAATGCTTTTAGTTCAAATAGAATGTCGTGAAATTTAAAACTTTCATTCACCTTTTAAGAGGCGTCTCGAATTTCTAAAATACACTATATGTTGGCAGGTATATCTCAATTACAAATTCAGAGAACTCACCACCTTTCCCATGAGTCGTCTCTTCCATCTTCATCTACCAACACTGTAGCCAATTTCACACCTACATCTGCAGGTAACAATCACCTCTTCATTGGTTCCAATGGGCACCAAATGTATTTTTTTAGTTTAGTATGTACATGTGTCAACCATGAACAACTTATATTCCACCAACTCACATTACATTGCATAGGCAAACAATTTTCTCACCTATGTGCATGTTGGCTCAATATTCTAATATGCAATGTGATGACTCCATCTTGACAATATCTTCAGTTGCTAAAGTTGGACCCACCGCATTTGTGCGACCAACCAATTTCCATCATAGTTTTGTGCTTCTATATTGTTAATTTCGTATCCATTGTGTTATTACACAGATATCAAATCAAGCCCGGACATCACTGGTTCAGTAAATGACAACGTGGCACAAAGCGGATCAATGTCACGTACCCCTCTTTCTGAGATACAAAACGGTATTTCAGCACTGCAAACCCAAGCCTACTATACTACCAATGCTTTTATAATTTATGTGGGCAATATTGATCAACTGAAAATTTTGTAATTGTGTATTATGTAGTAATTTCGTTGCGGCCTCGAGGTAGGCCAAAGAAGACACTCGATAGCTTGAATCACTTACAACACAAGCACAAACCAAAGACAATGGATCATACACCTCTTGCAGATTTACAAGATGGTAAGCCTTTCTTACAACGTAAAATTGTTTGGCACCAGTCCCCGTATACATGATTTATGCAATATTCATCATGTGATTTTTTCATGTCCATGTATAATGTAGCAAAAAAGTTGCGGCGTAGGGGAAGGCCAAAGAAGACTCTCACCAGTGGATTTCGTTGCAACAAAGAACACAACAAGGTGCAATGGATCGTACTTCTCTTGCGGACATTCAAGACGGTATTCCCGCATTACATATCCCAAAATTAATGAACATCACCATGCCCTACATAGTTTAAATCGTATTTAACATTCGATTTTTCGTATATTATTATTATGTAGCAACCGTGTTAAGGCGTCGAGGTAGGCCAAAGAACACACTTACGCTTGATTCCCTCGGATCATTTGCCACCGGCGGACGGGCGAACCGATACATTATTTTCCGCTAAAGAGAACAAAGATGCCATCCACCCTAAGCAACAACCAATGGAATCGATCCGTGTCGCCATCAACCAAGCACTCCTAGCATATGGCAATTTTGGTAATAACCGACACCTTATTGTTATATCATTTTGATCTAATGTTGGTTTGTCGTCAGTATGACTATAGCGTTCCACCAAATAACCTTTGTGTAAATAGTGTCCTTCTATATGCTCTTTGTGTCAACACATGTGGCCGAAAGTAGAATATCTTAGTTAGTACAAATCCACATTGATAATGCCGGCCTGTCAGATTGATATTTCTTAAAACAACAACTACAATAGGTTTTTAATTCCTTTAGGAGTAGTATGATCTCCAAATGCATACCAAAATTGTTTGGTGCTAATAGCCATTATGCTTATCAAAAAATCAATTTTTAAAATGTTGCTTCTGTTATAATTATTGGTTACCCACGATTTTTTTAAATATTGCACTTACCTTGGCATGCCATAATTAAATACATTTGGAGTAATGTTTGTCGTAGAGTCTGAAAATAGTTCCGCTTTTAATAGCAGATAACTGCACGGTAGGTGCCCAGAAATCTGATGTCACACATGCTGATGCCACACTGACTCACAATGCCGAAACAATACATAGACGTCAAACAGTAGTGAACTTACCAATTCTCAGGTTGGACTTCGACATGGAACACGAAACCAACACGATGACCCCGTACATCGTAACGAAGGTGAGATAATTTAAAATATGAAGCTATGTTTTTGCGTACTTTCCTAATAATCACAACTTTATTTATAACGCATGAGCACAATGGCATTGTTGCACTTGAACTTTCATAGGTTCAACTAGCCAAAATCCGCATACTGCTCATCGCTCGATACTTTACGACAAATATGAATCCCATCGTAAGTTCTCATGTTATTATTACGCATATTGTTATCCGTTTTTAAAAGTAACTGTATTACAAAGATTTGTAGGACTAATGTTGTCTCATATGATGTTATTCGGGATCGCAGCTGCTATTGAGTTTGGTCAACCAACTTATCAATGTCGTGAATGTCACGCTACAATGTGGTTTGAAGAGAGAGCCGTCAAGAGCAAACGTTCAACCAACCAAGAGTTCTCTATGTGTTGTATAAAAAGGCAGGTCCACCTCCCATTACTTAAGGAGCCACCCCGACTATTACTGAACCTTATAAGAGGTGTTGATCCAAGGTCCAGAAATTGGCGTGAAAACATACGAGCATATAATAGCATGTTCGCATTCACGTCTATGGGAGGTAAAGTTGTCACAACAACTAATGATGGAGGTAGTCCACACAGTTCATATTGGGCGGTCAAAACTACCATCGCATAGGGAGTCTGCTGCCAACGGACAGTACTACTCCAAAATATGCTCAGCTATACATATGGGACACCAGAAAAGAGGTTGAGAACAGAATGAGCCATTTTAGGTAGATTACGAAATTTCACAAGACTGTTTCAATTTCGTCCTCTCCTAATATTGTCATGGCTTTTAGTCGTTTTCATCTAAATATGTCAATTTTGTGCCAAGACAGTATTGTTGCTATATGGAATATACACAACTTTGTATATATATATATATATATATATATATATATATATATATATATATATATATATATATATATATATATATATATATATATATATATCTATATTATATATAACCATGAATCGACACCTAGGCATCCACCTAATCACCACGCGTCAATAAATATGTCAAAGACCAATTAAATCCACCTCAAAGATGTTATTTCGAAATATATCAAAAAAGCGTAAGGGATCGAACCCATTCCCCACAATCGTCACCTCCTAATCCCGACCATTTGAGCTACCACAATTTCATGTTACTAAAGCATATTACATAATGTTTATCCTATTATTTCTTTTATTGCAAAACTTTTTACCTACTTTTTATATCTATTTATTATTTATTTTGATACATATATATTTGTTATTATATATTACATTTATATATTATATTTATTTACCATCTAATATTTTGTATCACATTCCATAGATTTTATTCTATATATTTACTAACTAGAATATTATTAAATATGAGTATTTTTTAACAAACTGACAGATTACCCGAATTTATTAATAAAAAAGGAAAAAAGCAGCAGAGAAAAGCGAAGGGGACTAGACCAAAATCTTTGCCAATAGACAAGATCAATATTAAATATGAGTAATTTTATCCATTTCAACCTTTTTAATTCTCATCTTATAAATAATGTTATATATTAAAAATGTTTGTCACATATTTTGGTATTCAAATTTGATGCACATACAATTAGAATCAATATACAACTTTGATCGATCAAGATATTTGTAGTTTATAACGTTTGTGCTTAATATTCT
Source organism: Oxytropis ochrocephala (assembly GCA_020916435.1). NCBI lineage: Eukaryota > Viridiplantae > Streptophyta > Magnoliopsida > Fabales > Fabaceae > Oxytropis > Oxytropis ochrocephala. The sequence continues at coordinate 14,094,304 of CM037092.1, forward strand.
TCTATTCACTACGCCGCACTTAGAAAACAAGTAGAGAGAATAAACAAGATGATGTAAAAAACATTGATCCTACGGTTGTCAACGCCAATCAACTTAGTCAAAACAAGCTACATGTCCTTATGCAAAGGTATATTTGCTATATATTTGTAAGTTACTATTTACTAATACTATTTTAGACCGTATAATAATTATAAGTAATTCCTGTTGTAATAACATCTCAATATGAAAATACCCCTGAAATTATATACACTGTGGTTGTCACTACTAAAGTATTATTTGATTAGTACTTATGTAGTTTTTAAAGTATTTTTATTTATGGGTTGTCACTACTAAAGTATTATTTGATTTCACGGGATCTCAAAATTATAATATATATATATATATATATATATATATATATATATATATATATAAAAAAATCTAAATTTAATTTCCTACTATTATACAAATATTTAAAATAGTTGAAGTAATTATCTTATTGTGTCTTTTTTTTGGTATAAACCGGGTATCCTCTCGCGCGCAAGAATGCGAGAGACTAATCCTCGAGCCGGTAGGACCACAATTGGCGCAAAGCTCTCCTCAAGAGATTTAACATCACTGCATGCCCAAGGCCGGATTCGATCCCGGACCTTGGTTAAGTTTGAAGAGACCCTTACCATCTAATCCAAGTCCGGATTCGATCTCGTGACCTTGGTTATGTATTACTATTTAGAGTTTTAGATATTAATCTTTATATAATCTTAAAGATTTTTATATAAACATTGCATCTACGAATAAGACTAGATTTTTCATATTCTAATAATCCTCAAGTGTTAGTTTGATATTTCCCGCTTATAGTTTCTTTATAGGAATATACAAAATACCATAAGGGTTCTTTTCATAATATATGTACATATATTAAATCAAAATTAACATTTAAATAGTCAAATAGTATATAAAATATTCACTATATATAAAAAAAAATGTATAAACATATATATTATATATATATCATAATGAATTGATAAAAGCCGGTGTACAAAGAAATCGACGTGTCATATAACACACGAAAAATACAACTGCATTTTTAAAGGTGCCAAAAAATAATTTAAAATTTTATGGCAAAATGAGATGTATACCCGTATTGCTTATAACAATAAAATCGAATTCCCACAGGTTCACACGCTTAGAGAAAACAAATTATGAATGATATATTACAAAATAAATGTTCCTTTCGCCATTAGTAATAGTAATGTGCTTTTCTATATACTCATTCAGAATACATTAGATGATAATCATATTTTCATCGGTTTCAATTTTCGTTTGAGTACTTTGTTTGAATACTTTTATATTAATTTTCCTTCATTTAATTATTACAGAACATTATAAGACAAGAAACAAAATCATTTTCTGGACAAAACCCCACATCCCAATTGAAATTGTAATATATAATTTTATTTTATATATATATATATATATATATAAATCTAAATTTAATTTCCTACTATTATATAAATATTTAAAATAGTTGAAGTAATTACCTTACTGTGTCTAAACAAAATGAATTTTGACTCGTCTTTGTATGAAATAAATTATACTAGTATATATATATATATATATATATATATATATATATATATATATATATATATATATATGTATACATACATATACATTATGTACTAAAAATATATATTTATATATGAACAATGTGTGTTAGCGTGTAGCTATTGTCTCACTCAATAAATCTATTTATATATATATATATATATATATATATATATATATATATATATCTATATATTTATGATATATAAAGTATATATATATATATTTATATATATATATATATATATATATATATATATATATATATATATATATATATATATATAGTATGTGTGTCTGTCTTCTAGGTGTTTGTAAGTGTGTCGAATTACAACCTTTGTCAATTAGCCCATTTGACACTATTTAGCTAAAAATATTTTGCGACTTACATTGTTTGTGCCATTGTCCAGTCCAACTACGGGAATAATGTACTTGATGAATCGTTGGTCAAAGATTTGAAAGAAATGGTTGATCAGTTCAATGTGATTGCTTGTAATCTTTGGGAAGTTCGCGATATACAAGAACGAGAATCCGCACGTAAAATCACCCTAAGGTTGATTCGGGATGGTCAAGTGATCCACGAACCCATAATACCCCACATGTGATGAGGTTGCTTGCCGCTTATTATTGGGGATGATTCGCACATTGAGAGAGGGCGTGACATCATCGTGAAACACATGACAAAGTAGTTTGAGAGGGTATATGAAACACACCCACTTTTACTACCACTTCAATACCCTTTAATATTTGCGCGCGTGGTGAGGATGGCTTCCGAGAAAACACTCCACTCGAGCAAAGGGGGTGACTACATTAGATCACCGAAAAGGTCAACAATCACTTTAAGAGAGTTCACCGCATTTAGAATTCAAGAAATGGATGTGGAGTTTGGGCAAATTGTTAATGCACGTCGTTTGTTTCAGATTGGTTAAGTGGTTGATCGCTATACCATGATTGAGTCTACCCATCAAATTCATCCGCAACAACCAACAACCGATACGATCGAAAGTGTTGATCGTTTGCAAGATCTTTAGTAGTAGGAGAAACCGATGCATCGACTATTGGCGACGTGTCATTCTCGCCACCATCGCTTTCTGGGTGGTGCCAGTACATGTTCAACAACCGCCGAGATGCTATGGCAATTTGCAAGCGGTTTGGATATCCGCACTCTATTCATTACTATAACTTTGTAACTCGAGTATGGCCCGAGATAGTTGATTTTGTTAGACCGCGTGGATTATCAGCGTCAGATAGACCCGACATCATATCACGTGTATTCAAGATGAAGATTGACCAACTGATAACCGACATCAAAATTGACGAAATGTTCGAGAAAGTTGATGCAGGTATTTTCATTTCACCCTACACGATGAAATTCTCATGTCAGGTGACATTTGCTTATTATTAATTGATCTCTAACATTTCAAATTGTTTTCTGTGGAAAAATCTCCAACCAAAATTGTAGCGACCGAAAAATCCAGGAAAGGATTCTTCGAAATGGTTCTTTAGGAAGCCGCCACCAAATTTTAGTTTAAGGGCAAATTCGGAAAATCCCTTTAAGTTTTAAGATAAGGCGTTGTTAGGGTTCTGAGTCGTTATGTGTGGGAAGGTATTAGCACCCCACGACATCCTATTGTCTAATTAATTTAGGATTTATTTAATAATTACCCTTCTATTTGTAGAAAAAAGACTTATTTAGGTTTTTGTTTTTTAGTGCTTGACAAGAGTTGAGTCTTGCTCCTACGTACCTCCGGATGCAATGGAGGAATCAAAGCTACGTAGTTCTTCCTGAAAAAGTTTGTGTGTTGGTGTTTTTTAATGTTAGGGTCCTAGGATTCCTTGAACTGCATTCAGCATCGATTCTAGAATGCTAACCCGATTGTACAACCGACTTAGCCCCCTACTTTTTGAAAGTAATTTTAGAGTTTTTGAAAGAAAGTGGTTTGGTGTGAGGTGGGTTCGTTTTAGAATAGGTATTCTAGAACTCTGAACTGCATGTGACTCATTAGTTCTAGAACGACTAACCCGATCAGATAACTGTAGACTTAATCCCCTATTTTTTAGGAAAATGGTTTATTCGTATTTATTAAGTTTGTAGGGTTACTTGAATCATCATGTACTCATTGGCCTAAAAATAATGACTAACCCGATTGTACAACCGACTTAGCCGCTTTTATTTTTTTGAAAGAGTAGTTTATTCGTTAGGTTTGTAGGGTTCTTGAATCATCATACTCATCGGCCTAAAACAATGACTAACCTTGGTTGTACAACCGACTTAGTCGTTTATTTAATTTTGCGAGAGAAATTATTTGTATTATTATTGGAAAAGAATTAAAAAAAAATGAAACAGGGGGTGAACATAGTAAATTGGGGTTTTATTAGTCGCAGGGGTATGTATAAATAATAGGGGGTGCGAGTAGCATTCTGAATAATTAAAAAATGAAAAAAAAGGAAAAGGCCCAATATGTGACCTTACCTTGTAACCGAACCCTAATTCAACAAAACCTTTCCTTCATTCTTAGCAGTTGCGGCGCAGCTTAGAGGGAGAAACCACCGGCGAGAATTCCGCCGATTCCCACGCGAGCGAGAGAGAAAAATCTGGCGAGGTTTGCGCCGGTTTTCATGGAAGTGGGTTCGGGCTGAGAGTGGGTGAAGGACGGCAGGGTTGTAGGCGACGACGAGGTGGCGGGTGACGTAAACGCCGGCGAGAGCAGAGTAAACGTCGTTCCCCTCTGTTCTTCTTGATTCCTTTTTTGGTTTTTTGGGTTTTTCTCTTTGTTCACAGCTATAATTCTGATATGGCCTATGGGTATTTTTTTTGACTTCTGGGTTTGAAGGAAGCTCCGTTCGTGGCCGTGGGTTTCGCTGTAATGGTGGTTTGTTTGAAGGCAGTTTCAGTGGTGGTGGAATGGTGATTGTTGCGTCGGTTTCTGTGAATCTCGCCGGAGTTCTCGCCGGAGAAGACGACCGGAGCGTCGCCACGAGGTGAGTTTTTATTTATTTTTGATTCTGCTTGATTTTTAGAGCTTTCCACAGTCCGGTTCTCCTCTACCCATTTATTCCTCCCTTTATTCTCGCTTTTTTGGCCTGCTGCTTTATGTGTGATTGTATGTCCCGTGTAGCAAGTGAAATTACAGCAAATGAAACCAATTCCTAAATCAAAGCATACAAGTGTTTTTCGAAACAGAACATAGGAATTTTACTAGACACACACATTTTTTGACATAAACAGATTTACAACCAGATTCAGCATATACAATCAGGTTCTTACCAAATCAAAGCATATATATAATTTCTTAAGCATATGTACAATTTCTTAATCTGATTTTGGCATACGCATGACCTTTATTAGCATATACATTTTTTTGACATGAACAGATTTACTAGACACATGAAATTTGAGCATAATTATATCAATTTCAGAACTTAGAACGCATTTGATAAAGCCTACCTTTATTCCAGCCTCTGTTTTGGCTCTTTGTATGTATGTTGGAACGATTGCAACCATCGCAACTCATGGCACGATCGCTGTTGGATCACTCTTCGCGTCGTTCTTTTGATTTGAATCAGTGTTTAGTGGATTAGGGTTTCAATGTGAAACTCTAATCCTATTTTTAGGTGATTTTCGCACTATTTTCTCACATCTTTGAATGTTGTCCTTTTATTTCTTTGATTGATCGCTTATTTATAGTTAAAAATTAGGTCGAGCATTAATTATTTTTAGACTCGGTTTTGGATGATTTTCGTGTCTGATCCAAGCCCAACAAGCAAGAACTGCATAGCTTGGATCATTGCCTGAAACCCTAACTTGCTGATTGTTGCATATTTTCGGATCTGGTTTTTTTGGTTTTTTTGGATATTTGTTTTTTTTGTATTTTTGGACTTTTGGGCTCTTAAGAGCTTTAAAATTGTAAAATTAACTAAATAGCATTTTTTGACATTTTAGACTTATTATACTTTTTTTAAATTATAAATTAAATTAAATTTTTGACATTTTTAGGCCTATTGGACTCTTAAACATTGTAAATTGAATTTTGACATTTTGACATTTTGAACTATTAAGTGCTTAAATAAATTAAATAAACAAAATAAGGATAAAAATAGGCAAAATAGCACCTTGAGGTCCCTTAACTTATTTTCTGCTTTCACTTAGGTCCCTTTAACTTTAAAAGCTTACGTTTAGGTCCTTTAACTTTTTAAAACGTATCACCCACTCCTATTTAACGTTTTAAAGTTAACACCGTTTAACTGCATATTACGTGGCTTTTACAGTGCTGACTGTGAAACGCCACGTCAGCTATTATTTTAAGGGGTCTCTCACTCTCTCTTCATTTCTCTCACTCTCACTCACACGACTTCTCTCACTCTCTCTTCATTTCTCTCACTCTCACTCACACGACCGAAGGAGAAGAGGAACGGCGAAGAGGAAGCGCAAACCCTAAAAGGAACGGCGAAGAGGAACGACGGCGAAGAGGAAGCGCAAACGAAGGAGAAAACGAAGGAGAAGAGGAAGCTACTAGTTTCGTCGGCCATTGTTACTGAAATCGGAGAAAAAAACGAAGGAGAAGAGGAAAACGAAGGAGAAAACGAAGGTATTGTTGAAAGGTTCTGGTTTGGTAAATCACAAAAGGTAAGTATTCTACTATTGTTGATTTGAGTTATTGTGAAACTATCTCTGTAAATTTGGGGTTTTTTTATTGAATGTTATGAACTGTTTAGGGTTTTCGTGGGTTTTTGGTGGGGTTTTGTGTTGTTTCTCTGATTTGTGTTGTTGTTTGGTGCTGAAATATACTATTGTTGCTGAAATATAGTATTTGTATGTGGGGTATTGGTGCTGAAAGATACTCTTTCTATGTGGGGTTAGGGTTTTGTGGTCCCAACATTGCTGATTTGCTTTGACTGAGTATTCAATGTCTTTTTCCAATTGAAAATCAATTTGAATGCACTGACATACATAAAAAGACAATTTTCAATGTACTTTAGTGAATGCTTTGCCTTTTTTAATGCTTTTGTAAATTTGAGGGTATTTTGGTAATTGTACAGGTTAATATGGATGTTTTTTATGTTGATGTACACCACTTTGGTCGGTTTGTGGGTGGGATTTATGAAGATGGGCAAATTGCTAATTGGGAATGTGATGCGGATAGGTGGAGTTTTTTTGAAGTCAAAGACTTAGTCAAGGAAATGGGGTTTCTAGAAATAGTAAGTATGTGGTATGAAGCTTTTGGTGTGATGAAAAATTGGTAGATGACCAGGGGCTATGGAAATGGTGAGTTTGGCTAAATCAAATGGAAAGGTAAATATGTATCTTGAACATCTTTGTGTCACAACCCAATATAATTGATGAAATTAGTTTTGAACCGGATGCACAAATTGAGATCCAAACTGAACCTACACATAGTGTTAATGAGCTTTGAGCACGAAATAGTAGGCGACCCAAGTGTTATTGAGCTCGAGGTGAAATAGTATCGACCCGAGTGAACTCTGCTTTGCCCAAACCAGAACTCGCTTTGCCCAAACCGAACTCACTGCCCAAAATGAGGGTGAAGACGGAGATCAAAGTGATGACAGTAACACTGTGAAGAAAGTGAGGTTCAATGACTCTGATGATGAGGTTGGAGAGAATGATGAGTTTCAACAACTACCTGTAAATGCATTGACTAATGATATGGGGCCTAATGTGGAATCAAATGTGGAACCTAATGTGGCCAAAAAGAGAAAGAAGAAAGGATCGAGTAGTAAGAAAAGAGGTAGGCCTAAAAAAGCAACTGTAGAAGCCAATGTTAATGTAGATGAACGAATTGAGTTTCAAGATAGTGATGAAGATGGTCTACATATTGAGTTGAATGGGAAGAAAAAGGTTACTAGATGTGATAGGGGCATATCTGATGAAGAATATGTGTCTGAAGAACTTGAGACTGAGAATTCAGAGGACTCTAGTGATGAAGAGGGTGCAAGAGTGAAATATCCAAGTTTTGTGATGCCTAAGAGAATGGATGATTACAAATGGGAGCTTGGGTCTTTGTTCTCAACTGCAGAAGAATTCAGGGATGCTGCAGTAACTTATGCAATTCATAATGGAAGGGACCTTGTTTACCATAAGAATGACCAACAGGGGTGAGAATTGGTTGCAAAGAAGAAAGTCGCCCGTGGTACATTTATTGTGGAAGGTTGCCAAATGAAGATACTTGGCAAGTGAGGAAGTTGGTGGATAGACATACATGCAATAGAGAATTTAATGTGAAGTTTATGAATTCTAAATGGTTGGGGAAAAAACTATATTCAGCTGTGAGAGATAACCCAAAGATTAAGTTGATTGACATTTGCAACAAGGCTCAAAAAAAATGGAATATTGGGGTGAGTATGACGAAGGCTTTCAGTGGCAAGAAAAATGTTTATTGACATTGTTGATGGTTGTTTCAAACAACAATATAGGAGACTTTATGATTATTGTCATGAATTGTTAAAGTCTAATCCTAATAGCACTGTCAAATTGAATGTACAAGCAACTGATTTGATGCAACCTACTGAACCTACTGAAGATGTTGAGGCTGAAATAATTTATAGGCCATTGTTACCAAGCTTTCAAAGGTTGTATATGGGCCTTGATGGATGTAGGCAAAGTTTCTTGAAGTGTAGGCCAATAATTGGCTTAGATGGTTGTTTTCTCAAGGGCTACTATGGAGGTCAAATACTTGCAGCAGTAGGTAGAGATCCTAATGATCAAATGCTTCCCATAGCAATAGCTGTTGTTGAAGGAGAAACAAGAGATTCTTGGTATTGGTTTCTTGAACTATTGGTTAATGATTTAGGAGGTCCTCAAGTATGCAAGAAGTTCACCTTCATGTCTGATCAACAGAAGGTAAAACTATTAACTGATTTGCTTTTAATTATGATCAAGTTAGATCAATTTAGATTCTGCCATAGTTACAATTTTGATTGTTTATTTGTAGGGACTATTACCTGCTATGGATGAACTCTGCACCGAGTTGAGCGAGAGATGCATGTCGACACACTGCACAATAACTTCGTAAAGAAGCATCCCGAAAGCGATTAAAGAAATCATGTGGAGAGTCGCCAAAGCAACATATCCACAAGCATGGGAGAGGGAGATGAGAGAGATGCGGAGGATAAATGAACCTGCATTCAAGGATCTTATGAAGATTTCACCAAGATATTGGAGCAAATCAAGGTTCACTGCGAATTCAAAATGTGATGTCCTAGTGAACAACATGTCGAGACATTCAACAATGTCATTGTTGGACCAAGACATAAGCCTATCGTGACCATGCTTGAGGAAATCAAGGGCTACTTAATGGAGAGGTGGGCCTCAAATAGACAAAAGATTGAGTTATGCAGTTGATGATGTTCTTCCAAAGATAAAAAAAGACTTGAGAAAGAGAAAGATCTATCAAGGCATTGGCTTTGCAGGTAATGATTTTTATAGTTACTGCTGTTAGTATTTAGTTTCTGGTTTTTATAGTTCTTCTTTGTTTGATCTCTTTGTTAGTCTTTTAATAACATTATTCTGATTTAATTTTGCAAGTGTGGCTGGTGACAACATATATGGGGTGAGACACATCACCTTAACTGGAGACAAGTACACTGTTGATCTAAAAAATGGAACATGTAGCTGCAGAGCATGGGAACTCACAGGAATACCTTGCTGCCATGTGGTTACATGCTACAATCATAAAAAGCTCAATCCAGAACAGTTGATTCCAAGCTACTATAGGAAGGCTGCATATGTTGATTGTTATAAGCCCATTATTTATCCAACAAATGGAGAGAACTTATGGGAAGACACTCCATATCCTGACATACTACCTCCACCATTGAGAAGACCTCCGGGTAGACCCAAGAGAGCAAGAAGAAAGGATGCAAATGAGAGGATAGATTCCCAAAAAATTGGCAGGAAGGGCATGCACAATAAGTGCAGCAAGTGCAAACAATTTGGCCATAACAAGGCCTCATGCAAGGCACAACCACCTCCCACAACTCAGTCACAAACCCAAACACCAAACACCACTCAAACACAAACCCAAACACCATCCACCACTCAAACACAAACCCAAAATGCCTCCACAACCCAACCACAAACCCAAAATGTTTCCACCACCCAACCACAAACCAAACATGCTTCCAACACTCAAAGACACATTTCTACTACTCATATACAGCCCCCTACTACTCATAGACAGCCCCCTATTACTGTTGCTGCAACACACAGGACAAGATCAACTACTGCTCAAGCATCAACATCCAAGACAAGAGTACCTAAGTTACCAATTAAGAGGCCTTGTAGGCCTTGGAAAAATTAGAAAATTCTGCTTTTGGCTATGTTTTGGATACTCTTAGGCCTCTGTTTTGGCTATGTTTTGGATACTCTTAGGCCTATGTTGGCTATGTTTTGATACTCTTAGGCCTATGTTTTGGCTATGTTTTGGATACTTTTAGGCCTATGTTTTGCCAATGTTATGAATACTTTTAGGCCTATGTTTTGCCAATGTTATGATGTCCGTAAATGTTTGTGAACAACTTCAGTTTTTATTAATTGAATTGTGGCATTTTGTTAGCAATATACAGGTTGTGTTATTCATTTTGTTAGCATTTTGAACAGGAGAGATATAAATAGGAAGTATTTATTGCATTCATGATCATAAAAACACAACTTACAAAGATAACATGATAACCTCAATTTTGACTCCTAATTCTTAATTAGTAGTGAACAACATGGAAATAACCATTGAACATATCACTCCTAATAACAAACACGTGACAACTACAATATTCATTTGGTCCTTTGTTGACTTGTGATGTCCATGCATTTCAACCAAAGCCTTCCTCAATGAAATTAGCTCCATCTCCTTTTCACGAAGTTCAATCTCCTTTTCACGAAGTTCCATATTCTTTTCACGAAGCTCAACATCTTTTCACGACAACGTAGACACTCTTCGTTAGTAACAACATTTGGACACCAATCTTCATACCAAATCATATACCTGCATCCAATGTTAGGGACCTACATTCATAATGGAGCACTTGTTAAAACATAAACACGTAAGGGACTAATTTGTTGCTCATAAAAAACTTAAGGGACTAATTTGTGGCTCATAAAAAACTTAAGGGACCTATGTGAAAAAAAAGAAGAACACAGAACTTCATCTTCCTCACCCCAAAATTCCTGCAACCCCAGAATTTTCTCCCTTTGTTAGGGCCCTCCTTCTTCACTACGCAAACAACTGTGGTAAATCCACAACGACAATCAGGTCCTACAATTGGGAGAACTTCGTTTGAGTTGGATCTGAAGCTTCTAGAGTTAGATGAATTTGTGAAGCCATGACAACAAAAACGATGTCAATTACAATCTTAAGCTTCAGAAGCAGTAGAAAAATTATGGATGTGCAGAAGCAACAATGGAGGTTCTTAAGATCTAGGGTTTTCTAAGAGAGAGAGAGAGAGAGAGAGATAGAGAAATAGAGAGAGAGAGAGAGAGAGATTGAGAGAGATGGAAGGGAACCTGTTTTTTTTTTTAAATCAGACGCTGTCCAAAAAAAAAATATGACGCAGTAAAAAAAATGACGTGCCGCTTTCACACGATCGACCTTTGTAAAAGCCACGTAATATGCGATTAACGGTGTTAACTTTAAAACGTTAAATAGATCGGGTGATACGTTTTAAAAGTTAAAGGACCTAAACGTAAGTTTTTAAAGTTAAGGGACCTAAGTGAAAACAGAAAAATAAGTTAAGGGACCTCGGGTGCTATTTTGCCATAAAAATAATAATCATAAAAGGAGCAAAGCCAAATACAAAAGAGACGAGACCGACCGGACTTGACAAGTGCGCTAAGACTAGACCAAAAATAGAAGAAATGGGCGTGTTAAAAAAAAAAAAAAATTAGCTCGAATCGCGTGACTTCAAAATACGAATAAAATAAACTACTAAAACAAGAAAAAGAAGACGGACAAAATTGGGGTATAACAGTGCCCTCTTTATTAATATTTCACTAGAAAGTGCGGAGCTCTCGAACTTTCGTAGTAGAAATAGGAATAAAGATAAGATAGACGCTAATTTTGTCCGTTTAAAGGAAGTGGAAGGTTTGGGAGATAAGAGGGAGCGGTTAATACTTGGCGCGTTAACCGAGAGTTGAATGAAGGGTCAACAAGAACTCGAAGGAGCACTAAGGCTCGAAGGACCACTCGAGTGTCCGAAAGGAGCGATAAGGCTCGGAGGACCACTTAAGGTCCGGAAGGCCGCTTAAGCCTTAATTGAAGGACCATCGTGGTCGAAGGAGCGCGCAACTAGCTACGGTACTAATTAAACGCGCCTGCGAGGGGGCCTTTATACTCGAAAGCGCCATGATGGGTCAAGATCGTGTCTAGAATCGATATGTTGACCATGAAGGGCGTACACCGTGTCTTAGGTGACCTGACTAGTCCGAAGGACCACGCGGGAGTGCGGAAGGTCCGCCGGGCTCGACTCCGACGTTTGCGACTGGGCCACTTAGGCATCGAAGGAGCGTAGTGCTCGAAGGACCACTCGAGTGCGGGATCACTTCGGTGATCTGTGATACGATATGAGATCAACGCTTAAAGCACTGATATCAGAGGAACAAACTAGGGACTAACACTCATCGTGTTTATTAAAATGAAGGAGCAACCTATGCTTGGTGTATTTAACAATGTAATGAAAAGTATTTGCTTGTATGTGATGTATGCACATGCGATGATTGATATGTGGTGGGATGATGAATGAAATGTGGTATGACTTCTTCTTTTTTTTTTTTTTTTTTTTTTTTTTTTTTTTTGCAATCTCTCTTTTCTTTGTTTCATCAACTCGCGGGACTTCCAATGTGAGATATGAAGCCATCTTGTGTATTTGCACTGCTGGATCGACATGCTGGTGATCGTGAATTGTCATAAGAACTATTCGTTTTCTGCAATGACTGCTTTTTGTAGGAGATCGTGTCATTTTTGTGATTAGCAAAAATTTCGTAATGATAGTAATGCTTATGATTATGCCACATGTTTCACAATTCAGTATCATTCATCATAAAACCTCATTTCAAAGAGAAATGAAAGAGAAGGAAAGTGTTTGATGTTTGATATTGGGCCGAGTATGCGAAGGCACACTGACTGAAGATTACATTAGTAACCGAGTTTGAAAGAGAAAAAAAAATAGAAAAGCCAAAAATACTAAGCAGATTTGTTGGTAACTAATCTCCTTGAGATAACGCCATCGGCTACTCATGTTCACCACCTTGATCCCCTCATTGTCCGACTTTCAGAAGTGTCGTTTGTCTCGGTACCTTGGTCCAATCTTTTGACCCTAATTTTTGCCTGGATCGCCCTTTTGGGTTTTCGATCCATCGGTCCCTTCTAACTTTTGCCTAGGCCGCCCTTTTGGGTTTTCGACCTAGCGAGCTTATTCTTGCTTGGCTCATTTTTTCTCTTTTTTCTATATCGTTCTTTTCTCTTGATTGCATCTGAGTTGGCTGGGAGGTCTTCACCGTCGTGAGAATTACGGCTCTTCTAGAGAACGATTCCTTCACCACGTAAGGTTCTTCGAATTTGAGATTGAGAATCCTTCTGGATAGGTAAGATTTCCTTGGGCACCAGGTTTCTTTCTTGAAATTGTTGAAGACAAACTTTCTTAAGCTTTCTTCGTTCTCATCTGATACGGCTGGTCATGACATGAGGCAATGGTGTGTGGAATATGCCACATACACTTGAGTGCAAGTATACACTGTCCAAAAACAAGTAGTAAAAAGATCGAACCCACAGAGATTGAAAAACTCACTTTTAAATGATATAAAGTAATATAATGCAAAGTCACAAAGTAATAAAATAATTTTGGATTTTGTTTGATGATCACAACTAAGTTAGAAAGAAAGCAAGTAAAGAATGTTGATAGTGTAAAAGAGAAAAGCTAGTTGGAATGTCTTCATCAAGTAATTTACTTAAAAGTGTATGATGCAAGATGTGATGCAAATTTGCACCGAATCTTTGTTGCATTAGCTATGTGCCTTTCGGTCACTTTCTTCTTGAGTTTCATTACCAGCTCTTATGATCCTTGTTCTATGCAAGAAAGAAAGGGGTGTCGCGTGCAATCTTGCCTCCTAACAAGTATCACTTTGCTTAAGTGAATTCACTCTTGTATTTTAAGTACCCACAATTATCCTATGGACTATACTATCCTATGTCTAGGACTTAGCATGGTTTTCACAAAGTTTTCTTTATGTAAAACACTCACCCATATTAGTTCTTGAGTTCTTAATTGTAAGCCATGTCCAGTCATTTACAATTCATACTTATTCTAAGTGATCAAGTTTAAAATAAGTAATAAAAATATTATCAAGCAAGAACTAAAGTACAAACATACATACATGCAACATACTTACTTAAAAGCTCATTAAATGATTAGAACATTCCAACTAAGAAAGGTTTAGCTAACAAGAGACATTGCAAGATATATATAAACCGAATAGACCATGTTTATATATATAGAACTCACTAAAGAGAAACAACAAGAGTAAGGTTACAAATGTTGAAAATCTTTATATGAAGTCTTCTAGCAATGCACTAGCATTACTCCTTAGCACTATACAAACACTATGAAAATGAGTAAAGGAGGATTTGTCAATTCCTTCCTCTTCCTCTAAAAATATAAAAACTAACTATGTATATTGAAATTTTGATCTAACTTATGGATTGTGATCTATTTCCAAATGAAGATGTGAGGTCCTTTTATAGCCTTCAAGTGAGGTGCTTCCTTCCTTCATGTTGAAGTCATCTTGAGTGGATGATAGCTGTAGTTGCTTTCCAGAGGTTTATCCATGTTGCAATCTTTGACTTAATCATATAGGGTGGTTCCATGGTGTTAGAACAAGTGTCCCTATGTTGATGACTCTTCAAAGCTATGCCTATAGCTATGTGTGAATGGTAGCGCCTACTATACAAAGTGTTGGATGGCATCGGGAAGCAAGTAGGAGGTCATCACATTGCATGTGGATGCATATGAAACAGTCGCTTATTCACCAAGTTGCGCAATTGATGCAGGATCGGTCACGGGAGCATTGATGCAGATAACGTGAGATCGCATCAACAAAACATCAAACATACCACAATATATCCAAAATGGCCTATAACTAACTATATCCATTCAATTCACTCAAGATATCATATATCACACTAAATACTATATAAACTCTTTATTATTACTTGAAAGAGAGCAAATACTAAGTTTAAACATATGAAATACTCTATATAAAATAGAGTTATCAGGCAACCATTTTGTTTGATGACTTCTTTTGTTGCGTCAGGTTGCCCCTGTTGAGGTGGGAAATGATGTCCACCCTCCATGTGAGGCCAAAGGGAGTGTTTGTGGATCGCATTCTGCGGGATCTCTTTGATATTCTTTATTTGCTGCCGCAGTTGCCCCATTCACCTTTGGGTGGTATGGGGAGGGGCTGTGACCTGAGGTCTACAAATAGCTCTTCCGTCATTGTTTGTGACGATCCTTTTTGGGAAGGCCGTAACGGCAGACTAAATTCTAACAATCGCAGATCCTGTTATACTGGTGGGCGTTTAATGACGTCGACCCAGTCAGGCAAGATTGGAATGAATTTTCTTGGTTCATTGTCCTTAATTGTTGTATTCTTTTTGTCTCTTTTCGTGCCCAAGCTAGTAGATTCAGTTGTTTCCAGCTAGATTCTCATGGGGCTTCCCAGTTATCTTCAACATTTTCCTCGCTTTGATTAATGAGGTGATCAAGGTTATGATATGAGTTACCGATATTGCTATTTTCAAGAATTTCGATCCGCATTAGTTGGAAGGCAACGGATAGAGGAGAAGGCAAAGCGAACAAATGAGAGAGATATAAGGAGAATTTAGAGAATTCAAAATGCTATTTTATTAATAATGATATCTTGAAATGAAACATGCGTGCCACTTATTGAAATGTCCTAAGGCCTCGGCGAGCCATAGGATTTGCATTACGTAAAATTACTTTGAATTGAAAATCACGTAAAAATCAATAGTCTCTCGCTTCTTGAACTCTTTATCTGCGGGAGAAAAGCGCACATGATTGACGGCACCGCCTCCAGTACTTTGGATAACTCTCACCAACCGCTATTTAATCACCACCTTCCTTAAAGTTCACCGCTTTGTGTCAATGAGGCTTTGAACGATGTGCTTTAAGGGATAACAATTTTCACCGAGTGACCGATCGCCTCACATGGAACTCACACCGGCTTTTGGTCGTGTCCCCTTGGGAATGGAGGTCGAATCGGTCTCATCCGACGCAGGAGAAATCAAATTGTGGTGATAAGTTGGGCCGCATTGTGTCGGTGTATGATGTGGGAATGGGGTCATATTGGGAGGACCCTTGATGGCTTGATCTTCTTTGGAGAATTATAGTGTGAATCTCCTTGATTTTTACTATGGCGTTGACTTCCCCTTCTTCTTATTGAACATTGTAGAGTCCCATCGAAATTATGAGTGATCTTCCCATCCTCATTGCATTTTCTACTCTTCCTCCTATGGTAACCATGTCCGAGAAGTTTGAAGATACTCCCTATCAATTTGTCATAGTAGGGGATGGAAGAGTTTCCATGAACATGACCACCATTTCTTTTTCTAATAGAGGTGGTGCTACTGTGCTGCGCCCAAACCTCTCTCAAATACTGGGCGTATTCCTTGAAGGACTCGTTGTCTCCTTTGGTCATATTTTGCAGCTGTGTTCTGTCAGGAGCCATATCGATGTTATATTTGTACTGTTTAAGGAAAGCATCGGCGATCTTTCCAACATTGGATATGAGCACGTTCAATCAAGCAGTATACCACCAAAGTCGCCTCAATAGACTGTCTTGGAAGTAATGAATAAGCGGTGATCATTGCGCGCAACTCGAGCCATTTTCTGCGCAGTACATAGTCGGTGACTAAGAGGACATGTTGCCCTTGATACTTATCAAAGCCTGGCACTTTGAACTTGTAAGGAATGACCACATTGGGTACGAGACATAGGTCATATGCGTCTCCTATTTCCACATTGGATCCTTCCACCGCTCTTAGACGCTCTTCTAGCATTTGCAGCTTATCTCTTGCTTGAGGATCTTCAGCTTGGTAGCCATGAGAAAGACCAACCCATTGTCAGGAGGAACAGTATGAGTATGATTCTTGAAGCTAGGTTCGAGAATTTGAGAGAGTCCTTTGGTGGTGCCGTGGTTTTATGTTGAATTTGTTCTGTCCCCATCACCAACAATGTTTCTGCTATCCCATCTTGATTACTCGCGCGCAACCCCCGAAATATCTTCTTCATTGACAACACCCGTGGTCGGAGGCGTGTAACCTAGTGGTAGACCCCATTGAGGCCATTGCACGCCCTGAGTGTTGGGACCAGAGTTATGTGGACGGGGTACGCGTTTGTGGCTTCGGTCATTGGTGCCCCACCAAATGTTGTCGTCCGCATTCTTCTCGGTGAGAAGCTTCAAAATCTCGGTCATCCGATCTTTCAAACCCAAAGATGTCCCGCATTTGTTCCTTCCGCTTTTCAATCTCATCCTTCAACACTTGATTGTCTTGGTATTCGCCATGTTCCTTGCTTGAGAACGAGTCCAATAACGATGTTGATGAACCAAATTGCCTTTTTTCATCGCTTTTTCGTTTTTTTTTTTCAATGCATGATGTTAGTATGAAATGTAAATGAAATGGTAATGTATGCGCATGAAATGTGTGTGTATGAGATGTATGTGAATGAGATGATAGCATATGATTTGATTTTATCACATTGGGGAGTTATAAACTTTCATTTGGAGAGTAAAGAACAAAATTTGATTTTGACTTTAGCATGCATGGCTTCTCTCAAAATAAAACTTTTAACTCCCGATGGTCATAAAAATGCATGCAATATAAAATGCTTATTTGTAATGCGAAAAAGGAAAAAATGCATGTAATATACTTTCTAAAAACTTTGCGGAAATAACAATTCTGATTTTTTGTTTTTTGATTTTTTTGATTTTAGTGTTCGTAAAAGACGACATGCACTAATGTTTGTTTTGAATGCAATGGTGTTAAGCTCCTTTATGAACCTAGAAGGGTGCCCTATGGAGTGGGTCTAAAGTTTCTTTTATAGTGGACCTCACAAGGGTAGTTCTAAAGAATCCTACACATGGTTCCTAGAGCCAAGGACCCCAATCAAGAACACCGACCCCAACAATAGGCAAGCTATTAGAAGGGATAGCATCCTCAAAAGGAATCAAACTCTAGGTGAGATTTTCGTGACCACCCAACGAGACGTACGTCCCGCAGGCCATCACTACGCAATCTCGTTCTAACTTAGGTTTGTGCTCGAGTCCGGGTAGAGGACTTTTCTCACGTGTGTGAAGTGTAGAAGTGCAGTGTGTGTAGGAGCGAAATGAACCCAAAGCTGCAAAACAAAACAAACATACATACAAAATATCGTCGTCTACCCTAGGGTTTACACAAACAAATATCATAGTGATTGCAAAAGTAAATAAATAAATGAATAAATAAAAGGGTAAAATTGAATTTAATCCTAAATTAATTAAACTAGGTTTTGACTCTCTAAAAATAAATACGTCCCCAGTGAAGTCGCCACCAGAGCGAATCAAAAAATCCGGAAAGGATTCTTCAAAATGGTTCTTTAGGAAGCCGCCACCAAATTTTAGTTTAAGGGCAAATTCGGAAAATCCCTTTAAGTTTTAAGATAAGGCGTTGTTAGGGTTCGAGTCGTTATGTGTGGGGGGAAGGTATTAGCACCCCACGACATCCTATTGTCTAATTAATTTAGGATTTATTTAATAATTACCCTTCTATTTGTAGAAAAAGACTTATTTAGGTTTTTGTTTTTTTAGTGCTTGACAAGAGTTGAGTCTTGCTCCTACGCACTCCCTCGGATGCAATGGAGGAATCAAAGCTACGTAGTTCTTCCCGAAAAAGTTTGTGTGTTGGTGTTTTTTTTTAATCGTAGGGGTCCTAGGATTCCTTGAACTGCATGTACCATCGATTCTAGACGCTCAAGCTAACCCGGATTGTACAACCGACTTAGCCCCTACTTTTTGAAAGTAATTTTAGAGTTTTTGAAAGAAAGTGGTTTGGTGTGAGGTGGGTTCGTTTTAGAATAGGTATTCTAGAACTCCCGACTGCATGTACTCATTAGTTCTAGAACGCCGACTAACCCGATCAGATGCACCACTTAATCCTATTTTTTTAGGAAAATGGTTTATTCGTATTTATTAAGTTTGTAGGGTTACTGAACTGTACAGCTCATTGGCCCTAAAATAATGACTAACCCGATTGTACAACCGACTTAGCCGTTTTATTTTTTTGAAAGAGTAGTTTATTCGTTAGGTTTGTAGGGTTATTGGCATGCATGTACCATCGCCTTAAAACAATGACTAACCTTGGTTGTACAACCGACTTAGCCGCTTATTTAATTTTATGAGAGAAATTATTTGTATTATTATTGGAAAAGAATTAAAAAAAATGAAACAGGGGGTGAACATAGTAAATTGGGGTTTTATTAGTCGCAGGGGTATGTATAAATAATAGGGGGTGCGAGTAGCATTCTGAATAATTAAAAAATGAAAAAAAAGGAAAAGGCCCAATATGTGACCTTACCTTGTAACCGAACCCTAATTCAACAAAACCTTTCCTTCATTCTTAGCTGCTGCGGCGCAGCTTAGAGGGAGAAACCACCGGCGAGAATTCCGCCGATTCCCACGCGAGCGAGAGAGAAAAATCTGGCGAGGTTTGCGCCGGTTTTCATGGAAGTGGGTTCGGGCTGAGAGTGGGTGAAGGACGGCAGGGTTGTAGGCGACGACGAGGTGGCGGGTGACGTAAACGCCGGCGAGAGCAGAGTAAACGTCGTTCCCCTCTGTTCTTCTTGATTCCTTTTTTGGTTTTTTGGTTTTTCTTTGTTCACGCCTATAATTCGATATGGCCTATGGGTATTTTTTTTTGACTTCCTGGTTTGAAGGAAGCTCGTTAAAGGCCGTGGGTTTCACTGTAATGGTGGTTTGTTTGAAGCGCGCTTTGGTGGTGGTGGAATGGTGATTGTTGCGTCGGTTTACGTGAATCTCGCCGAGAAGACGACCGGAGCGTCGCCGAGGTGAGTTTTTATTTTATTTTTGATTCTGTTTGATTTTTAGAGCTTTCCCGGTCCGGTTCTTCTCTCTACCCATTTATTCCTCCCTTTATTCTGTTTTTTGGCCTGTTTTGCGTCTGATTGTATGTCCCGTGTAGCAAGTGAAATTACAGCAAATGAAACCAATTCCTAAATCAAAGCATACAAGTGTTTTTCGAAACAGAACATAGGAATTTTACTAGACACACACATTTTTTGACATAAACAGATTTACAACCAGATTCAGCATATACAATCAGGTTCTTACCAAATCAAAGCATATATATAATTTCTTAAGCATATGTACAATTTCTTAATCTGATTTTGGCATACGCATGACCTTTATTAGCATATACATTTTTTTGACATGAACAGATTTACTAGACACATGAAATTTGAGCATAATTATATCAATTTCAGAACTTAGAACGCATTTGATAAAGCCTACCTTTATTCCAAATTGCTTTTGGCTCTTTGTATGTATGTTGGAACGATTGCAACCATCGCAACTATCACGATCGATCTGGCGATCACACATCTTTGCGTCGTTCTTTTGATTTCAGAACCGTGTTTAGTGGATTAGGGTTTCAATGTGAAACTCTAATCCTATTTTTAGGGTGATTTTCGCACTATTTTCTGTGCTGAATGTTGTCCTTTTGACTGCTGATTGACGGCTTATTTATAGTTAAAAATTAGGTCAGAGCATTAATTATTTTTGACTGGGTTTTGGATGATTTTCAGGTCCTGATCCAAGCCCAACAGCAGCTGCAGTAGCTTGGACTGCTGTCTGGAAACCCTAACTTGCTGATTGTTGCATATTTTCGGATCTGGTTTTTTTGGTTTTTTTGGATATTTGTTTTTTTGTATTTTTGGACTTTTTGGGCTCTTAAGAGCTTTAAAATTGTAAAATTAACTAAATAGCATTTTTTGACATTTTTAGACTTATTATACTGTTTTTAAATTATAAATTAAATTAAATTTTTGACATTTTTAGGCCTATTGGACTCTTAAACATTGTAAATTGAATTTTGACATTTTGACATTTTGAACTATTAAGTGCTTAAATAAATTAAATAAACAAAATAAGGATAAAAATAATAATCATAAAAAGGAGCCAGGCCAAATACAAAGACGAGACCGGACCGGACTTGACAAGTGCGCTAAGACTAGACCAAAAATAGAAGAAATGGGCGTGTTAAAAAAAAAAAAAAGCTCGGAATCGCGTGACTTCAAAATACTAATAAAATAAACTACTAAAACAAGAAAAAAGAAGACGGACAAAATTGGGGTATAACAAAAATCTATCCAATTGTCCATTTATATATATATATATATATATATATATATATATATATATATATATATATATATATATATATATATATATATATATATATATATATATATATAGAAGTTTTGACTAAAATATTTGTTCTGCATGTGATCAACACAATTGTCACCGATCTTATTTGATAATTTTTATTCTCCCAATTACAAAATTTTAAGGATAAGTTTGGTATTATGCTCCTAACCAATAGTAAGTAAATTAAAACTCATGCTTCAAAAACCCATTTTGGAGTGAATACGTGCTCATAAATCGAAGAACTATTATTGTTATACATATTATTTGTAATATGCTCTATTTCCATAATTTTGGTGTGAAATAAAACTCGATGTTGACCTATGTTATCTTTTGTTGTCACAGTTATGTATATCGTCGAATGGCAAAAAAGGGGGCTTCCTCATGCTCACCTGTTGTTGTGGTTGTCCGCCGAAAATAAGCTGGTCACTACCAGGGACATAGATAGAATTATATCTGCTGAGTTACCGGATCCTATTTTGTATCCAATCTCTACGAAGCAGTGTCTGGATATATGATTCATGGACCATGTGGACGTGCCAATCCAAAAGCTACATGTACTAAAGGCACACATTGTACCAAATTCTACCCCAAGCCATTTCTACAATCAACCAAGATTGATGAGGATGGATATCCATCATACAAACGTCACAACACAGGCATGACAGTTGACAAGGGTGATATTACATTCGATAACAGATTTGTTGTCCCGTACAACCCTCAATTACTGATGAGATATCGTGGCCATGTAAATGTTGAGTACTGCAATAAGTCGAACGCCATAAAATATCTTTTCAAATATGTCAACAAAGGCCCGATCGTGCAACTCTACAAGTTGATACGCGACACCCGATAACCCGCAGCTCCAGCTTGATGAGATCCGTAATTTTTATGAGTGTAGATATGTGTCCCCTTCCGAGGCTATCCGCGAATTTTTGCGCTCGACGTGACATCATAAATGGCCTCTGTTCAAAGATTGACGCTCCATCTACCAAATGAACAAACGGTCTTCTTCGACGATGATGAAAATATAGAGGACGTTGTATGGAGAGCCCAAAGATTATGATACGATGTTCCTTGCATGGTTCGCAGCTAATAGGACATATCCGAGGACGAGAGATTTGACATACGCAGAGTTTCCTTCCGTGTTTGTGTGGAATGCAATTGATAGGGTATGGCTACCAAGGAAACAAGGCTACAACATTGGCGGGTTAATTACGCCCTCCGTGAATTGGTGAGAAATATTACTTGCGGGTTTCTTGACAATCCAAAGAGGTTGCACAAGTTATAAGTCACCGCGCAAGGTCAATGGTAAGGTGGAGCTCACTTTTGAGGATGCATGTTTCAAGTTGGGTTTGTTGGATGGTGATCGAGAATTTGTTGATGGGATCAATGAGGCCGATAAATTAGCATCCGTAATCGATTCATACGCTGTTTGTTTGTCACCCTACTATCTATGAATTCTATGAACAAGCCTCCGAATTTGTTTGGGAATCAACATGGAAGTTACTAGCGAGATGGCATCGTATATATAATGTACGGCACGATTCTGCAGACTCAGTACCTATATGTTTTTTCAATTTAAAGCAACTAAAATGTTATTTACTTAAACAAGCATCATATGATTTGCCAAGCATTGACCAATTGCATACTTAAATGTTTTTGCATTGTAACTTATAATATGCTTCACCTGATTTGAATTAACTATAATATGAATTTTTAAATTGACCATAATGTGCTTTATAAATTTAAGTTGGCTATAATATGCTTTGCTACAACAAGCTGTTACCATTTTTCTATTTTAAGAGATTCCTACAATTAATTAAGTACTTGATTTGATACTTTAATTGCACTACTGTAGTGGAGCAAACAATGTAGTTACCAATATACTACTAAAATCAACTACTTTAGTATAGAAAATCGGCGAGTGCTTTATAGTTAACTAAAATATTTTTTGCTATGATGGGAACTATGCGTGTCTGCAATTTAAATCAATTACAATGTGAATTGCTTAGCATTGACCGACAAGGTAGGGAGATGCATTGCTTAATTATCTTTCTTTTTTTTGCAATTTCACAGGTTTCCAAATAAGAGATGAAGCATTGAAAGATATGTGCCTTATTGAAGTAGAAAAATTGCTCAATCTAAATGGTCGGTCTTTGTCCGACTACTCTATGTCGTTCCCAGAATTTGCTGAGGGATTTGACTACCAGAACAAATTAGTTGCTGATGAGTTGAACTATGACAAGGAGGAAATGGCGCGCATCCATACTGTGTTGCTTAGTAACCTGAATAGTGATCAAAGGAAGGCATATGATGAGATCACCCGGTCAGTTCTGTCTGGTAGGGGTGGTTTTTTTTTTCCTGAATGGCTATGGGGGCACTGGCAAGACATACGAGTGGAATACTCTATCGGCTTATTTTCGTTCTTTGGGGTATATCGTATTGAACATCGCATCCAAAGGTATTGCGACTCTATTGCTCCTCGGAGGTAAGATCACGCATTCAACATTTGGGGTCCCATTGGTTCCTAGAGATAACTCAACATGTAGTATTAGTCAAGGTAGTCCAAGGGCACAACTATTAATTCAAAGCAAACCGATCATTTGGGATGAGGCTCCAATGTTGCACCGAATTGTTTCGAGGCGTTAGACCGCACAATGAAGGATATAATGTCGCCGAGCTGATCATCGCAACAAACACAAACCCTTTGGTGGAAAGACATATTGTTCTTGGTGGTGATTTTAGACAAATTCTACCGACCATACGAAGAGGACTAGATCGGATGTACTCGCCGCTTTCAATTAATTCATCATCAATATGGTCAAGTTGTAAGGTACTTCACCTAACTATCAACATGCGCTTGGTAGTTCAAACGTAGAATCGAGAGAGGTTGAAATAAAGGATTTTGCAGATTGGTTGCTAAAGATTGGGATGGCCCCGCCAAATCAAATGAGTTTGGAGAGACCGATGTGGAGATTCCTAAAGATCTATTAATACCGGATTCACCCAATCCCTACAGCGCGTTGATTGATTTCACATATCCCGAATTATTGGCAAACATGCACACGTAACACTTTTTTGAAGAAAGGGGCTATTTTGGCTCCAACACTAGAGTCCGCTGAGCATGTTAACACTTATATCTTGGACCAAATTCTGGTGAAGTTGTGGAGTACCTAAGCTCGGATGCTATATGTCACTCGGATGAAGACAACGGTTCGAGTGAATGGCTCACCACGAATTCTGAATGATATAAAGTGTTCGGTATCCCCAATCATAAATTGAAATTGAAAGTAGGTGTGCCAATTATGTTGATGAGAAACATCGACCAATCAAGCAGGCTATGCAATGGTACGAGATTGATGGTGGGCCATTTGGGCAAGAATATCATCACGCCTCTTCGTCATAACAGAAAAAACAAAGGCGACAAGATATTCATTCCTCTGATGAATTTAATTCCAAGCGACGCTGACTCCCATTTAAGTTCGACGCCTGCGACGATTTCCTATAATTGTGTGTTTTGCGATGACGATCAACAAAAGTCAAGGGCAATCACTATCTCACGTTGGAATTTATCTACCTAAACCAAAGTTCACACATGGTCGATTATATGTTGCCATTTCACGTGTTAAGGCAAGAAAAGGACTAAAGTTGTTAATCATGGATGAGGATAAGAATTTGATGCATTGCACTAAGAATGTAGTGTATAGTGAAGTATTTGATAATGTTTAGTCAGTATACGTGTCTAAGAATTCAATAAACATCGTCCAAAAACTTATATTATTATATTGGCCGTATTAATTATGGTTATATATTGCCGAACTAGTCAGTAGTATTTACTTAACAACCGCATAATTTTCTAACCATGTAAATATCGCCCGTTATCGTATGACCAAAAAACATATCCATATATATATATATATATATATATATATATATATATATATATATATATATATATATATAGTCATCATTCAAGTGTTATCACGTTGCACTCATCATGCTTGAAAATATATCGGTTTTTTTTTTATTTTTTTGAGCTAATTCTTAGACCAACATTTTACACAAAGTAGCTCACAAAGTTTGTACATTGTTCTTTAAAGTGTTGCTTTAATTGACAAATTGACCATTTACACTTTTTTATCAACACTGTTTAATGAGCAATAATGCAGTGGTTCTCATTGTAAATTTGAATCACACAAACTCAATCCAATATGTTTGTTTTAAATCTTAATCCAATATTTCTGGAACACATTAAACGTAACTAATTTTGAATTACATAAACTCAATCTCAATTCAATATTTCGTCCAACCTTCGATTAACATAAATAAAATGACATATTATTTACATGAATTATTTATATCATCTTCGTCGTGGAAATACAATAGTCTACTATATAACCTATTTCCCAAAGATTTCACACAATGTGGAGATTTGATCCTCGCTGTGTTTTTGTCCAATACTGACCTCCTAATTTTCTAATGACTTAGATATAAGTAAAAAATTATATTTCAGCTTTATTTCAATATTGTCTCATTTATATTTGTTGACAAAGTATAAAATTTGACCTTTGACACAACGCAGATTGTCATTTGTATGTTCTAAGTTGTCTAAAATAATTCTGAATGTATATACAATTAACGACTTTTTAAACCACACGAATTTCATTACCTATTATATTCTAAAGTGGGAGTAAAGACGCCATTTTTTCGAAAAACGCGTGTGCATCACATGAAACGACTAAAGACGGCAACAAAAAATTTGTTAACGACACAACTAACCACCAAACGACGCGTTATGTTCACATAAAATGTATTCTCGCTTTGTACAGACGTGTACATACTAGTTAATAATAGAATATGAGCTGTTAATTTTAATTATAAAAACGGATTGTGTAACTAATTCAATTAGTAATATATAAAACGGATTTTTTTTATTAGATACTCCTGTCTCAGATGACTTTTATTAGACCTATTATTTTTGAACAGTGTTGCTATGGGAATTGTCTGATAAAATGGTAATGGCTGTGGCTTCTTTTTGTTCTCTCATGGGACCTAATATAGAACTTTATCGTCTTCTTACTTGCATTTGTTCTCTCATTGGACTTAGTTTAAAATAACATTTAAGTGGGGTCGAGTCCTTTTCTCTGGTGATTATTTGATTGTTATTTTCTTCTGTATTTATAGGTGAAGTACTTCTCAGTTTCAGGACAGCAGTTAGTAGCTCCGATGGTATTCTCTTACAACGGAGGCCAGAGGATCCCGATCCATGTAATTGGATTTTTTAATAGATTAGTGTTGCAAAGCTGATGGTGTTAATTAATCACCTTTCATGTTGGTCCTCGCAACCACAGCTCCCCTCTTTGACTCTGATACCATATTGAAGAATATGGTATCCATAGAAGATAGGAGAGAAAGAGTTAAGAAACTCTAATATTCATCAAAGTGAAATTGACACAAAAAACTATTGATTACAATGAGAGTTTGGTCTTTATATATAGATCCAATCTCACCTAACTAATATGTAACAAAACTAAGAACTAAAACTAACTCTAACCGAATTACCTAACAAACTAATAACTAGAAAACTAAATCTAACTAAATTACCTAACAAACTAACTATATTTTTAATAGTCTCTCGCAAACTAGAAGACATTCACAAGGCTTCTAGCTTGGAATGAACAATACAAATTTACATGATCAAATCAAAAAGAAAATTACAACAAAACAATCAACAAAGCCAATTGCAGTGTGATGATCGATCATCCTGGGAAACCATGTCTCTAAGCTGCAAAAGACACCAATGCAGACATTTTCCATCAAGAAATTCCAAACCAATGCAGACTCTTAACACCTCCTCCACTTTGAGTCAGACCATAGCCCACCCTAGCTATTAGTAAAATCACAATAAAAATCTACTAATCCAAGTGTCTAAGCACACACAGAGAGGGTTAGCAAAAGCAAAACAAGAGACAAACTAATAGAACTTAACACGATTGAAGCACTAAAATCAATCGAAGGTATTCTTCCAAAAAAATTATATAACCTAAAATGAAAAAGTTAAGCACATACAAAGGGAAGATGTCGTATGACTCTGAGTAATTCCACCACTTCTTTGTCAAACCTTTTGTGGATGTTATCCACCGCTTCTTTGAATTATGATAACCTCACACACTATTTCAATATGGTTGGGGCTGGGTTTAGGGTTGAGATCTGGGGGAGGGGAGCGTCGTAGGTTAGAGCGGAATAGGAATAGGGTTTTGGGGAATGGCACGATAATGAAAAGAAAAGAGGAACGAATGGAGAGAGCGAAAGTAATTTGGACTAGTAGGATTTTTTGTCGTACACTAGTAGAATACCAGTGCGAATTCATTTCTACGCATCGGTTAAAGCGAAAATGTGAATAAAATACACTATTTATTTAGAAAGAAGTTAAATTTTAAATCTATTAACAATTACTTTTTTCCTAAAGTAGAAGACAATTAGTTGATGTTTTTAGTAAGTTAAACTATACCGTCATAATGTAATGTTTTCTGAAGACCGTAAAGTAAAATATTTATTTCAATATTAATTTTTTTTAACAATCGTATAGACAACAAAATTTTACTGAAACTTTGTAATGTTTTTCCGTAGGGACTAAAAGGCAAAATAAGGAAGTAAATGAATTGAATTTTTGTCAATACTTCATATTTAATATTTCATATTTTTGTTAATAATATTAGATGTAGTTGAATTATTCATGTGAATATGGGGTAAATAAAAGTAATGAACTTGTTGAAAGAATGAAATCAAAAATTAGTAGAAGGAAGAAAATGAATAACTTTGTTTTTGTAAAGTTAAATCAGGTGCCAGGTATAAAAGATAATCATATAATTCCCGTGCACGTATTTCCGCTTTATTGCGCTATAGTTGATATTTATATAGTCGTACTTTATAATGTAATGTTTTTTTATTATAAATTTGTAACCTTTATAAAAGGTCAAATGAAGCGGTTATTAGGAGTTTTTTATTTATGTATTGATTATTATGAAAGAGCAGTTATGAGTGGAGAAGCAGTTATTAGGAGTTTTTTATTTATGTATTGATGTATTGATAGGAGTTACTAATAGGAGAATGGTAAAGGCGGTGGAATGTGACACGTGTAGAGTTGGGAGAGGAATGTAGTGACTTTTCTTATATTGATTAATTGATAGCGGCGTTTTTTTAACCCCTTGAATGAATTTGAACAACTTATTTACACAATAAATATATTTGTCGAACTCCGCTTTTAAAGCGATGATTTGCGGGAGTTTTTTAAAACCGCCCCAAAAAAATTGCCTCAATATAACGTTCTTTTTGTAGTGAGTTACACATTTATTTAGTATTAGTACTAACCAATGATCAAATCGTAAAAGAAGTTTCAATATATGGTGTTATTGCACAGTGATAAATTTAATCATAACTGTATACTACATGTAACGTAAGCACGTAACCTGCAATATATAAAAAGAAGCAAAGAGCAGAGAATTAGAGAGACTTTTGTTTTAGATTTCACCAAAGAAAAAAACTAAGAAAAAATATATACATAGAATGGAATTTTGGTTCTATTTTGTGGCATCTATTTCTCTATACATTTTTTTCCTAGCTTTTCTTAGTGTCATTCGTAACAAGAAGCTACCACCAAGTCCTCCAACTATTCCTTTCATAGGAAACATTTTTTGGCTTCTCAAGTCTTCAAAAAATTTTGCTGACCTTGAACCAATTCTTCGATCTTTACGTTCTAAACATGGTGACATAGTTACCATTCACATTGGTTCTACACCTTCTATTTTCATAACATCTCATGAAGCTGCTCATAGAGCACTTGTTAAAAACGGTACCGTTTTTGCTAACCGACCTCAAGCTCTTACAACTATGAAAGTTTTCTTCCCTAACCAACGTACCATAACAACTTCATCATATAGTCCAGTTTGGCGCTCTTTACGTCAAAATTTCATGCAAATATTTCAACCTTCTAGGTTAAATTCATATTCTCATTGTCGTAAATGGGCATTGAGTATATTAAAGAAAAACATTTCACTTGATCTTGAATTAGGCAATAAGTCTATACCAATTAATGATTATTTAAACCTAGCTTTGTATGTTGTACTCTCATACATGTGTTTTGGTGAGAAACTTGAGGAAGATACCGTTAAGGTTATTCAAAAGGTACAACATCGTTTAGTTAACAATGTCATAAGGTTTAATGTGTTGAATTTCCTACCAATGTTGACAAAGGTTGTGTTCAGAAAATTATGGAGAGAAGTCTTGGAAATTCGTGAAAATCAAGTGGGTGTTTTCCTTCCTATGATAAAAGCACGTCGTGAGAAAATAAAAAGCAAGGTTAATAACAATGAACAAGATCATCAATTTGAGGCTTATGTGGATACACTTTTTGATATGAAGCTTCCAGATAGTGGGAACAAGCTAACAGATGAAGAGTTAGTGAGTTTGTGTTCTGAGTTTTTGATAGGTGGAACAGACACAACAGCTACAACGTTGTTTTGGGTAATGGCAAATATAGTAAAATACCAAAATGTTCAAGAGAAGTTGTTTGATGAAATTAAGGAAGTTGTGAAACATGATGAAGATATTGAAGAGGAAGATTTAAAGCGAATGCCTTATTTGAATGCTGTGGTTTTAGAGACATTTAGGAGACACCCACCAGCTCATTTTATATTACCTAGGAGTGTCACACAAGACACAATTTTGGATGGTTATAATATACCAAAAAATGCAATTGTGAATGTTGCTGTGGCTGAATTAGGGTGGGATCCAAATGTGTGGGAAAATCCAATGGAGTTTAGACCAGAAAGGTTTATGAGACATGATGAAGGAGATGAAGAATTTGATCTAAAAGGGTTTAAAGAGATTAAAATGTTGCCTTTTGGTGCTGGGAGGAGAGTTTGTCCAGCAATTAGTATGGCTATGTTACACCTTGAATACTTTGTGGCTAATTTAGTAAGGGATTTTAAATGGACACTTGAAGATGGGTGTGAGGTTGATATGAGTGAGAAGCAGAACTTTACTACTGTATTGAAAAATCCCCTAAGCCCATGTGTGTCTCCAAGAATTACTTAATTTATATATATATATGTAATTGAGGGAAAAATGTAAGAATGTTTTCTTTAAAGCTTTGTCATTTTCCTAGTAATTAATATGTAAAAAGTGACATTTGAGGGAAACAAAAACAAATTAAACGCCCGTATGTGTAATTCTGGAACAGAATCAGACCTGCACTTTTTTTTTTTCCACAGTACCGAAGCTGTATGGAATGCTACAAGTTGTGCATCTGATGTCACTCATTTTATGCAGCAAAGTGCAGATTTTTCAGCTTGTTTTTTTCCAGCTGCTGAATGTGTTAACTCAGGAGAAGCTGAAGTATTTTGCTATTGCTATTTGGGCTATTTGGAAGAGACAAGGTATGGGAAGGACTCGTTAAACCAGCCATAATGGTATTACAAAGTGCAAATGAACAGCTTTATGAGTGGGGGGAAGTTGCGAGGAGGAAATATTAAGAGTTAAACTCTATCTATGAATTGAATATAAATTTTATTCAAATGAATGGTGAAGTAAAAACTTAATACAATATGAATAGGTAATCACTATCTATAGTGCACCTTCTAGTGAAAGTAAATACAAAAATCCAACTAACTAACTAACTAAGAAAAGTAGTTACAATTGAAAATTAATTTAACTAACTTGTAAACTAACTTTCTAATAGGAAACCGAACACTTATAGTGAAGTGATACAAATTTAGCTAGTAATCAAACTCAGATCTCGTAGGAAAAACCAGCAGCAGGCTCACTCAAATGCAATATTGATGTGGCGCTATTTAAGTCCGAGAATAAGTACGACATTGGTATGTGTATTCAAGATGAGAATGGTAACTATATGGAGGGAAAGACTATGTGTTTTGAAGGGACTCCGGAACCTGATCAAGAAGCGAAATCAATGAGACTTTGGCAAGCATTGAATTGTAGGCTTGGAGGTAGTTGTCATTGAGATGGATTGCATCTAAGTGGTTTATACGGTGAACAAAGCATCATCCAACGACTCTAATTTTGGTGTCATCATTTCCCGTTGTATTAACTTTATCTCTCTATTTTCAAGCTTTATAGGATTAGGCTTTTTATTGGGAGAATGTCGAATCTTGTTATTCATACTATTCAAAGGGCATCAAGACTCTACCTATGCTAGCTCCCAAGTGTATTATAGTACTCCTTTGTATGTAACAAACATTATTGATATTGAAATGACATAAGTTTGTTTTGGTAAAAAAAAAAAAAAAACACCCCCATATAGTAGATATTGGTCAAAAAAAAACTAGTCTAGTGGTCATGCTGAATTTTTGAAAAATGACAAACTTTATTTTTAGGGAAAGTTACACCCATATCTCTTCAATCCCCTATATATTAAGACACTAACGTCATTTAGGCGGCAAATTTTTAGGCAATTTTTTTTTCCTTTTTTCTTTCTTTTTTTTTCCTTTTTTTTTGACCAATTTTTTTTCTTTTTATAAGTCTCTTTATGTGTGTTACTCATGTATGTGTTATAGTATGGTACACTTTACACTGGCTACTTTAATTTTTTTTAATAAGTCCATTTATGTATGTTACTTAGTCATGTATATGTTATAGTATGATACACTTTACACTGACTACTTTATTAATCAATTTTGGGAGGCATTTTTTGATAACATTAATTGTAAATAATACAAACTTTATGTCAATTATTAATCTAGCAAAAATTAATATCATATATAAAGACAACCCTGTTAACATAAAAATTCTATTCTATGTTTAATTGTAAATTATCAATTCGTATCAACCACTAAGTTTGTAATACATAATTTTTTTTTAAAAAAATTCACAACTTATAACCACGTCCTGTGCATCGCACAGGTGTAGAATGAGTCATCTATATAATGAGCTTTTGGACACGCCTAGACTCCATCCCACCAAGGGTTATTGTTGCCTTTTCGTCTTATATATATGTGTTGCGTATTTTTATGCCCCCTTATAAAATGTTGATGTTTTTTTGAAACTACATCTGTAGCTGTTTGGCTGCTATCAAGAAGTGTGGTAACCGGAAATAGGACGAGGGACCTGAAGAGTCGATGACTCTAAAATCCTCAGATATTAATACACTAACGCATCTTTTCACCATTTGGGAGGGAAATTTTTTCCCACCATTTACCAATATACCCTCATTTTGTACCCCACTGCTTACCAATATACTCCTACTCTATATTTTTGGACCGACATACCCCACTCTATATTTTGTGCCCCACCATTTACCAATATACCCTCATTTTGTACCCCATTTGTTTTACCAATATAACCCCACTATATATTTTGGACCGACATACCCGACAATTTTTTTTTCTCCAACACTTTTTTTATTATTATCAAAATGTACCCTCATTTTGTACCTCACTGCTTACCAATATACCCCCACTCTATATTTTTGGACCGACATACCCTCGACAAATATTTTTTTGTCCAACACATTTTTTTATTATTATCAAAATGTACCCCTCATTTTGTACCCCCTGCTTTACTAATATACCCCACTCTATATTTTTAAATGACACACCCTCAAGAAAAATTGAACCAACTGATTTATCTCTATATCTCTTAATTAATACACAATCGTTGACTTCCTACTTTCTGTGGGAAAATTTTATTCCCACCATTTACCAATATACCCTCATTTTGTACCCCACTGCTTACTATACCCCACTCTATATTTTGTACCCCAAAGATTTACCAATATACCCTCATTTTGTACCTCACTGCTTTACCAATATACCCCACACTCTATATTTTTGGACCGACATACCCCGATAATTTTTTTTTGTCCAACACTCTTTTTTTTATCCACTTTTGTTGGAAAAATTTTATTCCCACCATTTACCAATATACCCCTCATTTGTACCCCACTGTTTACCAATATACCCCCACTCTATATTTTTGAACCGACATACCCCACTCTATATTTTGTACCCCACCATTTACCAATATCCCCCTCATTTTGTACCTCACTATTTACCAATATACCCCCCCCTCTATCTTTTTGGACCAACATACCCCTGACAAAAATTTTTTTTCCAACACTTTTTTTTATTATCAAAATGTACCCCTCATTTTGTACCCCATTGTTTACCAATATACCCCACTCTATATTTTTGGACCGACATTGTTGCCTCATCCCACCAAGGGCTATTGTTGCCTCTTCGTCTTATATATATATATGTGTTGCGTATTTTTATATCCCCCTTATAAAATGTTGATATTTTTTCGAAACTACATCTGTAGGCCTGTTAATTCGTATCAACCACTAAGTTTGTAATACATAATTTTTAATTTTTTTTCACAACTTATAACCACGCCCCGCATCATCGCATACGTGTAGAATGAGTCATCTATATAATGAACTTTTGGACACGCCACACTTCATCCTACCAAGGGCTATTTATTGCTTCTTCGTCTTATATATATATGTGTGCGTATTTTTATGCCCCTTATAAAATGTTGATGTTTTTTCAAACTACATCCAGTAGGTGCCTCATAATCACCTCCCGCACATGATAAGACGGCGTGCGTCCTAGTTCTAATTAAACGACACATACGTCCGATTTATTTTGTCGAAGACACTTACTTTCTTAGATTATGCATGTCTTCCCTCTATTGTGTAAGAATAAAGGGGATGTTTTTAACATTTAAACAAAACTCAAGGGAAATCAATGAATCTTTCTCGCAAATAAGGGCGGTTAGTTTTTATTTTTTTAAATAGAGATCCTATAAATGGGTGTAAGTGAACATAATTTCCCTTTTAGTCCCTCTTTGATAAAAGTAGTAGACATCAGTTAACTTAGCATGTAGTGTATAAACCATGGATAGGTACTGAGCTTTGTAACAACATCTAATAGTAGAAAAACTAATGTTGAAATAAAAGTATTAATTTGATAACATCGGGAAAAAAAGTGTTTGATAACATTGAAAGGTTATATATATATATATATATATATATATATATATATATATATATATATATATATAATATGACATAAAAGACATTTTTAATAAATGATAGATACTTTTATAATTAAAAAAATGATAGAGACTACAAATCTCTTATTCTTTTATTAGATGATAAACAAGAAATTTTATTTAAATGATACAGATAAAATCAAGAGAAGAATTATACATTAAGTTATAAATCTAAAGACTATTTCACTCAAAAAATTATTATTTTTTAAAATAACATCTTGAAAACTACTATAATCTTTTTTTTACACGACAAATACTATAAGATTTTTTTGGTTACACAAAAATACTATAAGCTAACAATTGAAAATATGAGTAGATAAAAAAACTATATTTTTTAGTAGTTAATGAATTAAAAAAGACTTTGTCATAAAAAATTGAATTAAAAAAGACAACTCTTTTAGACAAAAAGACTTTTTATGAATATAAAAAGAGTATAAAAAAATACAAAAAGAGAAGTAATCAAAATTAGAGTTTAATTACCATGTATAGTTGCTGTAAACTTTTCTACACCAAAAACTAATAATAATTCAAGATATGAGTGACATATAAGATATTTTCTCATATCAACTCATAATTGTAAAACTAATAATAATAATAATAATAATAATAATAATAATAATTCATTACATGTGTGTGGCTTGTAAGATGATTTTCAATCTTCTCACTTCTTTTTAATGACATATCAACTCATAATTGTTTCATGGTATAAAACAATTTTACAGCGACGACAGATATATTTTTTTATCTTTTAAAAGAAATAAAAAATAAACACCATACACACTACCACCACTCACTCTCGAATAACATTCTCGTATTGTTAAAATTGTCAAAACAACCAACACGGAAGACAACTGTGCATTTAAGTTAAATTCATAAAATAAAAATAAAATAAATAAATAATGTGGAGTAACGCATGGTGGGCCCCACTCAGGTCTTTTGTTCTTCTTCATATTTCTTCTTCTTCTTCAGACTGTGTGGGTGGTGGAGTTTCAATTCAATAATCAAGACCGTTCGATCGCACGCTACACTACACACTCTACAAGATGACGCGGGGAAAACAGAAGATCGAAGCACAGAAACGAAACGCAGAGAAGAATCAGAAAGGAAAAGGTTCTCAGCTTGACGCCAGAGCCGTTGGTCTCAAAGTCACTTGTCCCATTTGCAAGGTTTTTCCCCCTTTCCACTCTCATCATTATCATCTCTATATCATGCGATTAAAAAATTCAATTTTGAATATTGCATACTTGTGAATTACACTTCTTTTTGCAACTTTATTTGGTGATGGATCTTCTAATTAGCAGATCTGGATTGTGGTTCTTTCTTTTTCTTTTAATTCATTAATTTGTGTCTTCTAATGTGATTGGATGGGTTAGTAATAATAGGTGGTTTGGTTCTTGATGATGATTTGAAAGGGGAAGCCTTATTGATGCAAGTGTTGTTAGAAATACTATTTGGCTTCAAGTGATTCAATTATTGATTGATTGATTGATAATTATTAGTTATTTTGAAGATAATGTTATACTCCAATTTGTGCCTAGTTGTATTTCTGTGTCAGGTTGCCAACTAATGGTTTGTACTTTAGCTATTGTACCCATAACTTTTTCTGAAATAATGTATGGTGGAACTTGGAAGGCACTTTATAAGATGTTCAAGTATCCTATTAAGATGCTTAATTCAGTCTTAATTTTTTTGTGATTTATGACAATCTCATGAATAATTGAAATCAAATTATACATATGATTTTGCAAGGTTTCCCATCCATTGTTAGGGCCATGACCTAAAGCTAGATGAATGAAACATTTGTATTTTGCAACCGTTGCTGGGGATTCGGTTGCTGGGGATTCGATTAGTTGTTGATGAGGTGATACAGTCCTCGATAAACTATGGCATTGAAGTTTCACTTGTAGAAGGCTAATTCCACGGCTCGTACCCATGACATCCTAGTCACACAATAATACCTTTAACAATTTCAGCAAGACTTCATTTTATAAAACTCAATAGAGATTAGAGACTAAGTCTTTATATTCAAAGGTTGTGCACACTTGATCTAAAGAAAGAATATATAGGAATGACTAAATCATTATAGTAATTGTGGTATATATTTATTTTTCCTCCGCTTCAACTCCTGTATAAATCAGACTTTGCTATATAAGTAGGAATTGTGAAGGTTGAAAAACTTTTGGTGAATTGGTATCAAGAAATAGCTAAATCTCAATAGTCTTTTTTATTCATTGAAAAAATAAAAGAGGGAGCATAGGGAGTTTTCTGTTGATGAAATGCTGTTCAAATGCCAATCATATGTTTCCTTTAGATTAGATGCTAAGTTGTCAAGCATGCCTGCATATAATGCCTATACAAGTCTTGGTCTTGGGTCATAACTCATAAGCACAACTGCATGTGTAATATGTATTTGGTAGAAAGAACGCATACCTGTACACCTAGATAGAGGTTAGGTTGTGCTTGGTTTGATGCAGTTAGTTATGCCTAAATAGATAAATTTTACACTTCGGCGGTGTGCAGTGCGAGAAATCTTTTATGCCAGCCCAAGTAGACCACATTCCTAGGAATGATGACACTCGTGCGAAAATTTTGAAATATGTCTGGTTATTACTCAACTTTCCTGATCAAAGTCTTATTCCCATGTTTGGTTCAATTGAAATATTCCTAGGATTAACTTTTCCAAAAATATCCCTAATAGCAATATTACTACAAAATAATTTACTTGCTTATTTTACAAGAAAAGTTACGGATCATGCTTAAGATTGACCACATTACTTTTAATGTGTATATTGGGTGTCTTGCATATGCAGTGTTTTCTAATGTGAGAATATCACTGGCAACATCAATCATTTTTACAGTTTAACTTATGAAATGTCTGGTACTGATCATTGGTGGCTATGATACTTTGTTACATGGGTTAAATGCCAATTCTATTTAGATGCTTTTCTGGAATTTTTCTGATGTTATGGAACTATGAGTTTGTGAAGATCTTTTGCAGCATTAAATATTATGTTATAGAACCTTATAATATATTGTTTGTTTATATATTCACATTCTTCATATGGTTAATCTTTTTCAGGCTCAACTTGCAAATCAAAACCAGCTTAATGATCATTATGCATCCAAACATCCGAAGGAGAAACCTCCTGCAGAGTCAAGTTAGTGATCCTTAGAGCAAATAGTACAAAAAAGTTACATAAGAAAATTTGCTCTCTTGGTTGTCTCTATTTTTCTGATGTAATTCCCTGCCTCCAAGTCAGATTGCAGCATGTTTAATTTTTCTCTTTGATGTGCATTGTTGTAAGATCATAAAGGATGATAAAAACGGCTGCTGCCATTATGAGAATGTTATCCGGTTTTATCAGTGACTAACTCAAACCTTCAGGATACAATGAAGTTTCTAGAATTGGCTTGCATTCCTAATTCGAACTTAGCGAAAACTATAGATGACAAAAATAGTTCAAGTACTTTCCTTTGCATATTATAAGAAAAGAAAAGAGAGAAAAGATTTGAAATCCTAAAACTGTGATGATTTCATGTGTTTTTCTGGTACCAAAGTGGTTTTATCTAATATCACAAATCTCCTATGAAATTACCAATTTGGATCTCTTATTAACATGACACATATATAATTTAATGGTAAAAGTGTCATTACTCACTTTTTCTCTCTTTTTCTTCTTACACTATTTTTCTTACGTTTTTTTCACTTTCTTCTTACACTCTATTTCTTTCTTTTCACTTTTCTTTTACACTCTCTTTCTTCATTTTTCTCTCTTTCTTCTTACACTTTCTTTCCTCCTTTTCACATTTCTCCTACATTATTTTTCTTCCTTTTTTCATTTTATTTTTCCCATAAACAATTATTTTCTTTCTCATATCACTTCACATTAAAAAAAATCATCACCTTAAAATTTTAACTTTTCTCTTCAAAATCGGTTTACACTCTTATTGAAAATCTACTATCACCTCTTATTGGTAATCTACTATCAATCTTTTACTATCTGTTACAATCTACTAATCAACTAAAATAATCAATTGAAACTCCGAGATAGCTGCAATAATACATAAAAAACACGGGATAACTGCACTAATATATATAAAAAAAAACACGAGATTAATATTTGTCATTGCTAATTAAATTTTTTGAATACTACTACTGCAAACCTACTATCTAAAAAACAAGAAGACTTAATGACTATTTAAACAACTAATTAATTTTTAAAATAAATATTTCTTATTAATAATCTACTATCTAACTTTTACTATCAACTATAATCTACTAATCAACTAAAATAATCAAATGAAACTACGAGATAACTGCACAGATATATATAAAAAACACGGGATAACTGCATTGATATATAAAAAACACGGCATTCATTTTTGTCATTGATAATTATAATTTTGAAGACTACTATAAACCCACTATATGAAAAAACAAGAAATCTTAATGACTATTTAAACTGATTAATATTTAAAACACGTGACATATTTTTCACTAATACCTAAAAAATGACAATTGTCACTGATATATTCATCGTTTATTATCTACTATAATCTACTAATCCACTAAAATAATTAATTGAAACTACGAGATAACTACAATGATATATAAAAAAACACGGGATAACTGCACTAATATATCAAAACACAAGATTAATATTTGTCATTAATAATTAAAATTTGTGAAGACTACTATAAACCTACTATCTTAAAAACAAGAAGATTTAATGACTATTCAAACTACTGATTAATATTTAAAACAAATATTTCTTATAGATAATCTACTATCTCTCTTTTACTATCTACTATGATCTACTAATCAACTAAAATAACAATTGAAACTACAGGATAACTGCACTGATATATAAAAAATACGAGATTAATATTTGTCATTGATAATTAAAAATGACAAATAATTGTCACTAATACCTAAGAAATGATTGCACTGGTAATTTAAACACAAAAAAACTGAACTGATAATTTAAAACACGTGTGACAAATATTTGTCACTAATACCTAAAAAATGACAAATAATTGTCTCTGATATATAAAAAAACACGGGATAAATATTTCTTATTAATAATCTAATATCTATCTTTTACTATCTACTATAATCTACTAATAAACTCAACTAATCAATTGAGACTATGAGATAATTGCACTAATACTTAAAAAACACGGATAACTTTTTATCGATATATAAAAAATATGGGGATAATCATAATTATATATATATATATATATATATATATATATATATATATATATATATATAAACACGGATAGTTAACGATCGATATATAAAAAAACACTTGATAACAACACCATTTGATATATAAAAAGACATCAGATTGATATATAAAAAAACATGGGATAAATACATAGATTGTTTTTAAATGATACTTTTACACTTTTATATTTTAATATTTATCTATTTTTTTATTTGAAACTCTTTTTTTATCTACTTTAATTTTGTCTTTTATTTTCACTTGGGTAATGCTCGATTATTTAAATACCGCATGTTATGCTCATTAATAAAAACACGAGAACACCCCGTGCGTATGCACGAGTATTCCACTAGTATTACGTCCCTCAGTGAAGAGAGTTAAAACTTTAAAGCCTTGTGACTTGTCTCAACCTTTATGAATGAGTACATATCTTCTTTTGCGTGTATTTTAATAAATAGATACAAAGATTCGTGAAAGGATACAATGTTAGTCACATCTATTAAGAGACACGCCATTTGGCACGTGAAAAATGTGTACCTGCAAATGCGCTTAGGTGCTTGGTTTAGCATTGGCGCACCCGATACAAACTCAAACAAAATGTGGTTTGCCACATCATGACCTGGACGCATTATTAGGCACTAAATTGAACAACAAAAACTATACTTACGCACATTTGTTTTGCGCTTGGGTGCATCTAAATTGTATTATCCCCATACATTGCCTTGTTTGGTTTTCTTAGATTTCTCTTATTTTGAAAATCCCCAACAATAGATAGAAACAATTGACAGATATAAATTTTTGTTATAATGAACTATACTACAACCCCCCCACCCCCAAATAAATTTAAACAACTCATTGTACCTCCGTAGTCTGCACCATTATCTGGTACAAATTTTCCTCTCAATCACATCGAGATACCTCCATATAATGGAGAGATATTTCATTTTTTTTCAATTAGAAAACAAATTGTAATCTTCACATATATCTTTCATGGAGGGAAAAACGCAAATATATAATGTATGTACAGAAATAAGGAAATCATACAGACCAAAACCCATACCTATTTTTATGCGTCA
Organism: Oxytropis ochrocephala; assembly: GCA_020916435.1. Lineage (NCBI taxonomy): Eukaryota > Viridiplantae > Streptophyta > Magnoliopsida > Fabales > Fabaceae > Oxytropis > Oxytropis ochrocephala. Next base: position 14,134,773 of record CM037092.1, read on the forward strand.
AAAAAAAAAACATACCTATTTTTAGTTACAGCATTTATATCCCTGGACTTAATGCCAGAGATGTGTATCTCTATAATAATCAATACAAAACGTTCTTCCTGTATCAACTCCAAAAAGAAAATGTTCATATACTCCTATAAATATAGTATTCAAATCCTCTCTTCACTCCATTCACCAAATACTCCTTCTTTCCAAAATTCTCTGTAATCAAAAGCTGCTATGAAAGTTGGTTAATTCTCGCCAAACTTAGAATCATATATTAAATGGAAACAACAAAGAAATTAGCTACGAAGGACATTTGCCTCGTTTAGTTGGATTCATGAATGAGTTTGTTTAAAAGGGTCGTCAACAAAGCATCCCTCCTCTCCGCCCTACTCTCTTCTCTCATTCTCCTCTGCTCTTCTCTCTCCCTCCATGCCTGTTCAATCATTAGTCTCTCCCTCTCAAGTTTTTCCATTGTCTGCCGCCATTCCTGTTCAAACAACTGTCTTTCATGGGCACGCCTTTCCATCATCTCCCTCCACTGCATCTCCATTGTTAGCTGGTGCTGGAAAAATTCCTTGAGCATTTCCTGAATACTACTAGTGTTAGTATTGTTTGCATTGTTTGCCCTTGAAGACTTCTCCGTTGCAACTTTGGGAGTTTTCCTTTTACGGGTATTGCTTCTTGCAGGTCTCTCCTCTTCACTCTCATTTTCTGCATCCTCCTCATCTTCGGAGAATTCCTCCGAGGATCGATCTCCACTTAATCTTTTCACCCCTTTCTTTGTTTGAGCCGATCGAGTTTCAGATTCAAGAAGTAACCGTTGCATGCTATGTGCTCTTTGGGTAAAGACTGCATGCAATTCTTCAAAAAATGGACATTGCCTGCCATGCTCCGGATCAGATGTCTCTTTTCCCTGCATAAATAGTATCATGTCATTTACAGAGCAAACTGAAGTACTGAACACTCTCACTAGAAAATATGGCTTCTTCTGCATTTTTCCGAATAAAAGAAAACTCATGCACAGTTGCATACCCAATATTATAAACTCACAATTCACAAACATGATTAGACAAACTAACAAAACCATACATATTGATTCCCTATAGGGGTTTTCCGGCACATGCAAAGGGGGGGCCAATATGCACTAGTATGCTTGTTTCAGCAAGTTCAATGAGCTATATTGGTAAGTTTCAAGCATATGGGTATATGAAACTTTGCACATGAGTTGGAGGGTCTTTCTTAAATTTTAGCCTAAACTAGAAAGCACACCCCACATGAGGGTGTGAATAGGCCAGGCCGCCTAACATGGGCCTACGGCCTAGCCTACGACAGGCCCAGGCTAGGCCAGACTTCTTTTTTAATAGGCAAGGCCAAGGCTTTTTTAAAAGCTTATTTAGCTAAAAAGGTCAGGTCACTGGTCATCGAAAAAGCCTTTTAGGCCTACCAGGCCGACCTATTTAAGTAAATATAAACAATATTTTTAATTACTACTACTATTATTATATAAAATTTTCTACTTTGTGTTAAATCATTAATTTATTAGTATTTTTAGTTAATTTAAACATATTGACCTCACCAATTTTTGACATATTTATCGTTATTATTATAAAATAGAATATAAACAAAATGTCATATAAAGACATTAATTTCCCAAAAAAAAAATTGTTAGATCTTAAATTAGAACTTAATCTTATTGACCTATTAGCTGGTTAGTTTATTTACAAAACTTTACACCATTAAAAGGTTGAACGTTTTCGTAAAATAATATTGAATCAGACTTTTAAATAGACTTTCAGGTCTTACCAGACTTTCCAAAAGGCCAGGCCAGGCCTAAAAGTTGGCCTATGATAGGCCACAGACCCAACATTTTCGATGCAGGTCAGGCCCAAGCCATGCAAAGCCTAGCACGGCCCAACCTATTCTCACCCAGCCACATCCAAATCACATCATCACATAAATCTTCATATCTTAACAAGGTTGTTTCGGGGAGGGGTGTATTGTTAGGTATTAATTAGGTATTAATAAAAGATATGGCAATGTAAAAGTGAATAAACCTTACTGGTTTATCACCAAAGGAAAAAGGGATTTGACTTGGTCTTTGTTAGGTTGTTAGGGGAGTTAGTTATATTCTGTTAAGTAGTTAGTTGTTGTTTAATACTAGTTAGTTAGGCTGGTTGAGATCCTATAAATAAAGGCTTTCCCCCCTTACAAAGTATCTTTTGCCAAATTTTAGTATTTTGAGTGGTGCATAACCATTGTAGGAGAGTTTGACTCTCTTGGTGTACCTTTCTTTCTTTTACTTTCCTTTTATTTCATAAATAAATAGTACTCCATACAAAAATCGCACCACATACTTCATTTCTGAACTACTAGAAATAAATGTCAGATATAAAGGCAGATACATTATTGCTCCCATTTGCAAAACCATCAAAACTGAACAGGAAAAAAAAAGGTTGCATTTGCAATCTTAACAAGAACTTTAGGTCAAATCATAATGCAAGCATATATCGATCAATTATATATGCTTAAAAACCCTAAAAGCCCCAAATTTCAAATGAAAACCACACATAGAGAAAGAGAGGGACCTTATAGCGATTAACAAGGTTCTTCCACTTGCATTTGCATTGTTCAGGGCTTCTCCTATATCCTCTCTCCCTCATCTTAGAGCTCACCACTTCCCAAAGCGTCTTGTTCCGCTTCGACGCAGTGAAGTCTCTCTCCAGCTCCGCGCGAATCGCTATGAAATCTCTAGTTTCCTGTTGGCTCCACTGCGGCTGAGCCGGAACCCTCTCCTCTCTCACCGGTGCCGGGGACAACTCGCCGGAAAACATAGACGATGTCGCCGGTTTCAGTAGCGACGGTTTTACTATGCCGAGGCGTGCGGCTAGGCCATCGTCTCCTCCTCCACCACCGTACATTTTCCTTCTGCCACCACGACGTCGTGTGAATTGAAAGAAAGTGAAATTGGGATTAGGGTTTTGAAATAGTAAGTGCTACTACACCTAAAACTCGAAACCTCGGAACAAAAGAGAGTCTTTTTTTATTTTTTCCCTTTCCGCTTTCGCAAGTTATCTTTGTCGACAAGAAAGAGAAGAATCGTTGACTATCGTGGACAATAGACAGTGACTACGAAAATCTCAAAACGCGCTTCTTCAAAACGGTAACGTGGTGGTTTCTTCGTAAATATGCGCCTTCCTTTAATTAATATATCGGTGTAGAACTTACTACTAGTACTACACTTAAAATGAGGCGGTGTGAACATTGGCCTATTGTGACAACAGGTGTTCGCGGTGCGGTGCGGTTTGGTTCGGTTTTGAACAAAAAAATGCACCGAATCGCGAGGTGAAATTAGATGCGGTTTGGTTTGGTTAAATTTCATGAAAAAAAAAAAACCAACCAAAGCGGTGTGGATTGGTTCGGTTTAGTTCGGTTTTTGTCAACAATTAAAATATTCTACCAATTCTGTTAACAATTAAAATCAACAACATATAAATTCTGCATTCTCCACATAATTCAAACATAAAGTCTCCCACTCTCCACATAAATTCTCCAAAGGCATAATACAACGTAAAGTCTATCATAATTCAATAACATAATTCAAACATAATACAAATACATTAAAAACATAAAGTCTCTATCTTTCAAAAATATAAAGTCTCTATCACTCAACAACATAAAGTCTTTATCCACTCTCCACTCCACTCCACCAAGTGTCCTACAAAGCCATTCGGTAAATAAAATCAGTAACTAAAATGAACAAAGATAAAGTAATAAAATCTAACAATATTCAACAAAATTCAAGTACATACCTACAAAGCCTTTGAACTATTATGTATTTGCTCAATGAAGACAGTTATGATGGTATGATAGTGTTGAAATTTTTGATCAAATAACATTCTTTTTTTCATCAAGGGCATTGAAATTAGGTAACAGTTCATTAAGCTGATACAGATCAAACAAGTCAACATCCCATTCAAAAAAGCACTTAGCACCACCACTCCAAAAAACCTCTTCTTTCATTGTTCTGGGTTTGGGTTTAACAACAAACCCCACTTGAGAGATGACTACTGGTGCATTAAATACAGATATAAACAAATGAAGACTACTGGTTTTCAGGATTTTCACAGTCACTTTTTCATATACAAGATTTATAGTTCAAAGTAGGGGTGTTCGCGGTGCGGTTTGGTTCGGTTTTGAGACAAAAGTGAACCGAACCGCAAGGTAAAATTACATGCGGTTTGGTTTGGTTCGGTTGGCTTACTAAAGTAAAACCGAACCAAACCAAACCAAACCAATGCGGTTTGGATTGGTTCGGTTGGTTCGGTTTTTTCCAAGACAAAAATTATTTAAACTGAGTTAAAATTAAATAACATAAAAAAGGCTAACATAAATCTTTAAAAAACATCTACTCAAATATATATGTAGTATATAAATCACTCTTTTAATTTTTTTCAAATAGCTAAGACAATGTTTAAAAGAATTTGAATTAAATATTTTGTTGTAATTTTTAAATATAGCATAACAATATAGATTGTTTGTAAGTGAGTCAAAGAATTAATTGGATTTGGGCTAGTAAGTGAGTGAGAGTTGGGTTGTAGTTGTATTTGGGTTAGTAAGCTAGTAAGGAAGGTTGTAATTCAACAAACCTTAGTGTTACTTGCGGTTTGGTTTGGTTTGGTTCGGTTTCGGAAATCAAAACCGCGAACCGAACCGAACCGCGCGGTGCATTGAAAAAAGAACCGAACAAAACCGATCAAAAGCGGTTTTTTGCGGTTTTCGGTTTGGTTTGGTTCGGTTTGCGGTCTCTCTATTGGTTTGGTTCGGTTTTGAACACCCCTAGACAACACTAACCATTGACTACTTGTGAACGTTTAAGAAGGTAACTGATGGTATATTCGTGCATACGTACGAGTGTTATCAAGTTATTTTTATTAGTTCGAACATTATCCCGTGAAAATCAAGATTAATTTAAAGAAGATAAACAAAAAATTTCAAATAGTAATTGAGTTAGTTCGAACATTACCCCGTAAATATTAGAAAATAAAATTGTATTAAAGTTTCAAATTAGAGACTAAATAAAACTTATCGATAAAGAAAATGGAATATTAAATAGTAATTGTGAAGTTTGATAACTTTAGGATATTTTCTTCAATTGACATTTTTAATTGTTAGGTAATTATCAATCATGTAGTAATAATGCAACCCCATGGCGAATAACACAAAATTTATTTTATCAACAAAATTATACCAACATGTAATATTTTCCCGTTGTAACTCAAAATTAGAATAATAAAATTAGAAATGTGAACTGAGTGAGTGGGGGAATAGAGGAGGGAGAGATAGAGAAAAAATTGAGAAAGAAAAGAGTGAAAGAGGAAATAGAAAAATGTGTTTTAAATGTGAGATGAAAAAGTTAAGAGATAATGTGAAAAGTGATATCCACAAAATATAAAAAGTGAGATTAAATAATTGAGAATTGACATATGTGTCTTCAAAAAATTGGTTTTAGATAAGGGTAATTTAGTATTTTTGGCAGTGGTTGTTTTAGTTAAAGATATAGTTGAAGTTGATTAAACATATAGTTGATAATTGATTGATTATCAAGGATAAATAGGAGAAAGAAAAATAGAGATATTAGTAGTGAGTATTTTGATTAAAAAGATTATAGATTGATTAAACATATAGTTGATGATAGTTTATTGTTGAGAGTTGAAGAGGAAAGAGAAAAGTGAGGTTTAAATATGAGATTAAAAGTTAAGAGATAATGTGAGAAAGTGGGACCCACAAAAAATAAAAAGTGAAATAAAATAATTAGAAATGACATATTTGTTCTCAAAAAGTGAGTTTCAAATAATGATAGATTAGTAATTTTGGTAGTGGTTGTTTTGTATAAAGTTATAGTTGATAAAGTTATAGTTGATAGTTGATTAAGGGGATTAATAAGATGATGTCAAAAAGAAATGGGATTAATAAGACTTAATACAAAACTTATCAGATGCAAATCGTGTTATGTTCTACTAGGCGAATTCTTTGAGTTTTAGTGACTATGTAATGTAATTTTTCTTGAATCACAACTTATGTTTTGTTCGGTGCGTCCTATCCAGCGGATAACTGATGAAACTAGCAAATGAAGAGTACGTGAATTTGGTAAGTACAAGCATTTAACGTTTTTCAGAATAGTGTTTAGCGTTTTTTCAGACTCTACTTCAAGTTAGAGTCACAAAAGCGACCCATGGCCCCAAGCCCAGCCCCTAGTAAGCCCCAAATATTTATGGCTTTTACTTTTCCCACACCCCCTCCTACTCAAAACACACCCCCTCACCCTACACATTTACCAAACTAACCCCACTTACAATTCAATTCCCCCCTCTACCCATCTCCCTCTTCTTCTCCTACAACAAACACACTCCCTCTCCAAAACCCAAACCTCCCCTCTCTCCACTCCAAAACCCACCCATTCTCAACTTCATCATTCACTATCATTCAACTACCCAACATTGGCAACTAGCTAAAGGTAATAACCCAACCAAACTTTTTTCATTTTGGTTCTGTTTTGAGTTTTTAACGCCATTTTTTTTTTCTGCAAACGCGCTCAGTTCGAACAGGGTCGTTCGAACATGTTCGCATGAACGTGTTCGAACAGTGTTAATCGGGATGTGAATTTGCTTTGTTCGAAACGACCTTTCATTCGAACTCTGTTCGCATAAGGCCGTTGACAGCGTATGACAAAGAATCGATAAATTGCGAGGTTTGTGCGAGGTTTTTTGTTGGTTAAATGGATGAAAATGAGGGTGCATCTGGAGCAGTTGAGTTGTCAACTTTAGCAGCTGAGATGTCAACTGTCGCAGTTGACATGTCAACTGACGTCGTTGAATCCCAAGACTTTACTAGTTCGTTCAAAACTGATACGGTAAGAATGAATTAGTTGTTTTAATTTTAGCGAACTATTCAAATTATGTAACTGACACTTAGTAATTGAATTTCGATTATTTCCTACTCGTGAGGAGCTCACGACTTGGAGTGCGTGCGGTTGGGAAATCTCTTGGAATGGTGATTGTTATAGGAAGATCTGACACCGGACGACGATCAGGTAAACAATACTGCATGTTGATTTGTGATAAAGCTGGATCATATAAGACAAATGTTGAGGAAGACACAAACACTAGAAAATGTTGTTGTCCTTCCGCATCGAAAGGAAATTTATTAAGAAGCTTGGAGGATGGATTTTGAGGGTTATGAATGGAACTCATAACCATGGTATGGCTACTTATCATGATGGACGTTCGTACATTGGTAGGTTAACTTCGTAAGAGAAGGAACCAAAGTGGCTAGAATGACTAGGAATCATACTCGGCCTAAATTGATCCTTAATGAGTGAAATTGATGAAGCTCGATGATAACTATACTGGTTGTGAAACAAATATACAAGCGTCGCAAAGGCAACGATCGGCTATGCGTGAGGTAGGATCGAGCTCCAACAACCGATGTTTTATTTGCAACGCGATAATTATGTTTCTTCGGACTCGACTTGCGCGAAGGAACTACGGTTGTGAGAAAGACATCTTTTGGGCCCATCCAGATTCTATTGAGCTTCTAAACACCTTCCCAATTGTTTTGTTGATTGATTCCACATATAAAACCAACCTGGCATGCAGTATCCGTTGGTTGAGATCGTTAGTGTAACCTCAACCGAGAAGACTTACTCTGCTGCATTTGATGTGGAATACTAATAGGGCACCCATAGCAAAGGTTGAGACTCGCTTTTTATTAGCCGCATGCAAAAGTGGAAGTGTTTGCTCATACAATCACAACCCCCCATCCCCTTCCTTGTGTAGATTAATTTAAGTAAAGATAGTGATGATAGTCAATGTTAAGTTAGGTTTTATAATTTTGGTACACAATGTTGTATAACTCTTGAGTGACATATTTTGAAATGACAAAAAACCGTGTTTACATTTACGGTTTATTAAGTTTCGTTTACGCACAACACTCGTCAGATATGCAACCATTCGAACGCATGTTCGAACGCTATCCTTCGAACAAGTTCGAATAAAGCCATTCGAGGCAGCAATAACACACCCTCACACCATCAATTGGCAATATTCCTTAACACGCATGAGTTCTTTCGAACATGTTCGAACGATGTCGTTCGAACAACAAAAATTCCTTATCACAGACAAGGTCGTTCGAACCTGTTCGCACAACGTCGTTCGAACAGTCATTTAAATCGCGCTGCACGAGCGCACGCGAGGTCATTTTTGGAAAAAAAAAGTTTAGGGGTGTGCGATGAGTAGGAGGGGGTGTGGGAAAAGGAAAATCCATATTTAAAGCCCCTTATTTAGTAGACTTATTTTAGCCCCAACCCACACTTTCAAATTTTTTAGTGGGTTAGGGCCAGGGCTTTGTGGGTTGGCCCTTACTTTTTTTGTCTCATTCTTTTCTCACCCCCATTTTCATTCTTTCACCCCCCTTATCACCTCTCCCTCACTATCACCACCATCACCACTACCTCCTTTTCTCTCTCTTCACTATCACCACCACCACCACCACCACCTCCTCCTTCTCTCTCTCACCACCACCACCTCCACCACCACCACCTCCTTTTACCTCTCACCACCATCACCATCACTACCACCACCACACCTCCCACTCACCAACACCACCACCTCCCTTTCACCACACCACCTCTTTGTCCCTCTCACAACCACCACGACCTCCCTCTCACCACCACTTCCCTCTTACCACCACTACCACCACCACCTCCCACTCACCACCTCCTTTTACCTCTCACCAAAACTACCACAACCACCACCTCCTCCCACCCACCAGCGCTAACTAATTGTTTTGGCTCATTCTTTTCGCACCCCCACTTCGATTATTTCACCTCCCTTTCCTCTTCTCCTTCACTATTACCACCACCTCCTTCTCCCTCTCACCATCACCACCACCACCACCTCCCACTCACCACCACCATCACCTCCTCATTTTACCTCTCACCACCACCACCACCTCCCACTCACCACCACCAACTAATTTTTTTGGCTCATTCTTTTCGCAGCCCCACTTCTATTCTTTCACCCCCCTTCCTCTTCTACCTCACTATCCCTCATTATATATCCATTTTATTTGCTATAAGCAAATAGGGATAACTAAATGCAATACATTTTTTCTTAAAATGAGCCTACTATTTATTTATTTAATTATTTATTTATTTAATTTCTTAGAAAATTTTCTATTTTATCCTAGTTTTTTATGCAATAACTATATAACCATGCTATCTGTAACATTTCCAATGGAAAGGCTTTTGGACCTTACTCGTGTATATCTTGACTACAAGACCTGTAATGCTATATTTCCAAATTTTGTGGGCCTATGGGCTGGCCCTTGGCCCATAGGGCTTTTGTGAGCTTTGGGCCATATGGGGCTTCTAATTGTGGGCTTTTTTGGCCCCATGGGCTTTCGGCCCTAGGGCCATGTGGGCTTGGGGCTGGGCCGCCCACATGGGCCAAATTGACAGCTCTACTTCAAGTAGCGTCTATTCAAACGCTAGCGGATAGCGTTTCACTTTTTTTAAACATTTTTATCTTTTGTATTTTTCTTAATTTACTTCTCTTTCTTCATTAAACATTTTGTCATCATTAAATAATTTAATCATTAATTAGATGTTCTTTTATGTCATTTTACATTTATCAGCTACTTTAACCACTAGTTTTACCAAACACATCATTTGTTTTCAGCTAACTTATCCGCTATCTGCTAGCTCATCCGCTATTCACTAGCTTATCCGCTACTTTTTATCAAATAGAGCCTTAATTAGTAGTGACATTGATTATTTCACGTAAATTGAGGGAAAATATAAATGAAATAAATAGAATAGTAATTTTACCATATTACTTTTGTTACGTATCAACCTATCCACTATTATCATAACCAACACCGTTGACTCATTGTCTTAATCTACCTTGAGAAAAAATTCGGTATTGGCCAGTACAAAATTTGATCCTAAGCACGAGAAAAAATTGGTCATTCGTGAATGCGTTGGGATTCTCCATAGATAGTTAGCAATAGTCTGAACCAAAAAATATCCACTATTATCATAAGAGTTTAACTGTTACACATTGTTGGTGCACAATTCATTATATGAATAATATATAGCTTGTCCTCTAATACCCCCAACATGAATAATATATAGCTCGCTCTCTAACTCAAACTTGTCTAATGCATCCTTGTAACGTACAAAGTCGAAACATCTTCCATATTTATCTACTTTAGAAGGAATAAAGACATCCCCCACAATCACATAATGCGAACAAATCTTGCACATAGACGACTTTGGTGAAGATATATGACATTGAAATACAGAGGAACTTCCTGGCATACCCTTGTAAAGGATTTTTTTGGAGCACTTATTGAACCCTTTCCAAGGCTCTTGAGAAAACTCCCTTAATAGATCCTTGATACACCAAACTTTCTTATCATTGGGGGCAAGAGCGCGAGAAGAAGAAACATCCTCTCAACCTTCTTCCCTTCAAACAAATTCCTCTTAACCTTTACCCATGCCAAGTCCTCAACATCAGGTTCACCCTTCCCTCGTCATCTTTTTGTCTCTCCTTGTTTCATTGTCCCCTCTCCTCCTCTCTTTTTCACATGCTTGAGAACAAAGTTGGCGCTCTGACCTAACCTTTTTAAAAGCGTGACACGATTGAGCGTCGTAGTGAACAAATGGGATGAGTATCACCATTGTGCACACGATCTTTCAAAACTTCAATGATATGACTATTAATCCTCGTAGCATAAGCTCGCGATATTACTCACCATTAAAAGGAGGACGAGGTGGGTAGGATTAAGAAGAGGAAGAGTATGGGACAAATTGGAACCAAGGTAGGATGAGGCGGGGTGGCGTGGGTATTGCTAGAGAAGGCAAGATAAACAACAAAAAAGAAAATGATGCGATGGAAAAAGTAAAAAAAAATAAAAAATAAGAGGTGATAATAGTAATGCTCACCTGCCATTTATATAATGTCAAACAGATCAACCATCGTAGTGGGCCCATTTTCATGCTACACTAAAAAAAACAGTATTAGCGAGAAAAATTAATATACTCGCTAAAAAATCATTACCGAGGGAATTAGCGACGGCCTTGCGTCGCGCGTAGTCAGTCAATGGGCGGGCTTGGGTCGTTCGCCCAGCCCATCGGGCCAAACGATGTATATGGGCGGTCGGGCGGCCCAATATTCGGATGGGCTGCAAAATGTAAGGCCCAAGCCCGCCCAACACCAGCCCATGGGCCAATGGGCCAGCCCAATGGGCCCGCCCAACGGGCCACAAATCAATGACTTTTTAAAATTTGTATAAATCAAAATTAGAATTTCCAACCACTATGTCTAGAACTTCAAACACAAATGCTTGAACTTGCATATCAAGTTGATTTCATATATATGAAAAAAATGTGGAAAGTTGATATACTGTGATTAAATTCTCATGATATTACCGACTCAAAATTTGAGTTACCAAATCTTATTCGCTTTGCCTCTAATTTATTTGTTTCTTGAGTGTGATTCATTAGGATTAGGATTAGATTAGGATGTTGGTTGCCTTTATACCGAATTGGTATTTTTTTGAAATAGGACAATTTCAATAGAAAGAAGACAAAGACATCTCGAATAGCTTATGGATCGGTATTTGGTGGTGGTGTTTTTTTTTTGAGTCGAATCGCTTCAAGAATTTATGAATGGAGTTGCAAAACGGTTTGAAGAGAAGACGAAAGACGATCCTTTAAGCTCCAAAATCGAAGGCGTGGAATAAATAATTGAGTTGTCATATTTTGATTGGATAACAGTAAAAACAGCATGTATAGCACTTGTCATATTTTAAAATTAAAAAACAAAAACAAAAAACAAACGGGCCGCCCATGGGCCCATGGGTTTGGCCGGGCCCACTAACAACATCATCGGGCCAATCGGTAGGGCAAAAAAAAACATACCGTTGATTTTGGGCTACTATTTTTAGAGCCCAAGCCCGCCCAAAATATCGGGCCATTGGGCCGGCCCATTGGGTCGGGCCCAAATTGACAGCTTGACCGTCGCTAAAGAGGCGCTAGTTTTTTTTAAAAATTCTGTTGCTAAAACTCTAAAAATCCATCGCTTCGCTAAAACTCTAAAAATCCATCGCTAAATGTTCCAGCTGTAACCCACAATAGTTACTTTTTAAAATCTGTCGCTAAAAGCTGCAAAATCTGTCGCTAAATACTGCACGTTCTAACATCATTATTGTTGGCACAGATTCCGTCGCTAAATGCATAGATTATGTCGCTAAAAGTTGTCCCTCGCTAATTGCATTAAATCCCTCGCCAACTTTATTAAATGCACAGAACCACTTTTCTCTCCTCTTTAGCGACATATTTTGGTGTTTTAGCGAGGGAATTTTGTGTCGCTAATCATGTGTTTTTTTGTAGTGCTATCACTCCAAAGAAGGGACAAGAACATACTTGTCAGCATTCAGGAAGATGAAGGCAATTAGCATGAAGGTCACAATTTGATTTTCAGTGCAGTGTTGTCTCACTTTGGTAATGTTTACGAGTTGATACCACTGAAGGTGTGGAAGTGTGTGTGATCATGGTTCCTTGCTTAGTCACCACTCGGATGTATGAAAAGTTATTTTCCCCGGTGACTATGGAGGAAGTAAAGAATGCTACATTCTCTATGGGCTCCTTGAAAACTCGTGGGCCCGATGGACTAAATGAGTTGTTTTTTCAAAAACAAAAAGGGAGGTAATCGAGGACCAAGTTCACTATCTTTGTGTTGGAATTTTCAATAATGGTAGCTTACCTCTATTGTGAATGAAAGCTGTTGTGGCTCTCACCCGCAAAATCCCACTCCTTGAGGCTACCTCTCATTTAAGATCCATCACCGATGCAATTTTATTTACAAGATTATTTCGAGGGTCATTGTCTTTGAGACTAAAGCCTATATCATGGGTGATACTATCTCCGCCAACAAAAGTGATTTTATTGGAGGTAGAATGATTGAAGAAAACTTGATTTGTGACACATGAGGCTTTTCATAGATTGAAAACAAAGCAAAATGGACTCAAGAAGGTTGTTGTGTTGAAGCTAGATATGAGCAAGGCATATGATAGGTTATTTTAGTAGTTTTATCTGATGCATTATCTATTTACATGCGGGAGAATGTCGGCACTTACTTGGGGATACACGGTGAATGGGAATCTCCAAGGTGAAATCCTTAAGTGGATCGAGGATACGATCTTAAGCAAGATAGATGGTTGAAAGGAAAAGTTGTTAAATCAAGCGGGGAAAGAATATCTTATCACGACTGTGATTAAGGCTACCCCCTACATTATGTCTATTATTAACTTACCAAAATCCTTTTGTGGAAGCTTGTATTCCCTAGTTGCAGGGTTCTAGTGGCGTCATGATGGGAGGGATAAGTGTATCCATTGTACATCTTAGGAGCTTCATCCTCAAATAAGTCTGAAAGGTGGTATGAGTTTGTGTTTAAAGGAAATGATCTCAATCCTTTAGGCATCCTTCATATGGCTAAGGCTTATACATTTGAGATTTTAGAATCTATGATTCCTGTGCCTGAAGGTTCTCACCCCAGTATCCCTATCTCTAAGTTTCTGAGTGTTTGGAGACCTCCTAGAGCATGAGTGCTCTAAATTAACTAAGATGCCAGTTTCATCGCCCAATATAGGCGAGTGTTTGGGGGTTATATAATTTGTGGTCATGGTGTAAGATGGTTGTTGGGAATACTTACAGAGGTGTAGCTATTGATGCTCTCATGGTTGAAGTTGTTGTGCTCCGAAACGCCATTGCTTTCGCTGATAGCCTTCAAATCTCGCACATCACTGTGGAATCCGACAATTTAAACCTCGTCAATGCATGCAGAGGAGATGAAGATATTAGGGGTTTATCAAATGTGCTTCATGATATCAAAAGTCTCAGATATCGCTTCCACTTATGTGGGATTACCTGGGCGTCTCGTGAAGCCTACTCATAAGGTGGTTGAGTTGTTGTGTTCGAATGCTCTTTCTTCAAATTGGGTTGATTCTCCACCTCCCGTGCTTCTTGATACGCTTAGACATGACTTAATTTGGGGTTCCAATTGATCTGGTGGTGGCTTTTGGGTTCGTTTTGTTCTTTCTCCGATTTCTGGCGTTGTTCGTGTGTTGTGTTTTGCTGAAATTCATTTTTCCAAAGTAGGGTTATTTTAATGTAGTTGTGGTGAAGTATTTATGACATCTAGCTAGTTACTTCCGTGTTAGTAGGTGACACGTGGTTATGTCTCTCCATTATTCTTAGGCGCTTGCTTTTCCCACACCCCCTCCTACTCAAAACACAACCCATAAGGGTGTGAAAAGACCAAAAGGCCAGCCAAAACCTCTTTTTTTTTTTTTTTCACGAAATTTCACCTGTTCGAACACGGGCCTTCGAATAGGTTCGATTGACATCGTTCATGTGTGTTAAATCTTGACTTCACACCCTCTTGTGCGTAATTTCACTTGTTCGCATGGGTCATGCGAACAGGTTCGCTTCGCATGAGGGTGTTCGAACACCCTATTTTATTACAAAAAACAGACTCTCACACCACATTCACCTTTTTACCTGTTCGATTGACCTCAACCGAATATATTCGGTTTCCCATCCCCGCACGCACTCTACTTAAGAGTATTTTTGGAATATTTGGAGTTAAAGGGTGTGAAAGAGTAGGAGGGAGTGTGGAAAAAGCAAAACCCTTATTCTTATAACTCAAACTCCATTTGGGCTCTTCTAAGTTTGTACCACACTTATGTGTAAGGCGTTTGCTTTTCCCACACCCTCCTACTTTTTTTCACACCCTAACAAATTTTATTCCAAAAATAACCTCGCGAAACGCCACAGTGAGGCGTGTTTATGATCGTTCGAACGACCTTGTTGAACACGTTCAAACAACATCATGCAAACGCAATAAAAAGGTGAATATGGTGCGAGAGTCCATTTTTTGTAATAAAATAGGGTGTTCGAACACCCTGTCGCGAACTTTATTCGCATGACCCCATGCGAGCAGGTGAAATTATGCACAAGAGGGTGTGAAGTCAAGATTTAACACACACGAACGATGTCATTCGAACTGTTCGAAGGCTCGTGTTCAAACAGTGAAATTTCGAAAAAGAGAGGTTTTACCGACCTTTTGGTCTTTTCACACCCTTATAGGATGTGTTTTGAGTAGTAGAGGGGTGTGGGAAAAACAAACACCTATGTGTAATTGATTTGGGCCTTGTCCACGAATGAGATCAATCACATTTGGACCCAAAAAAAGGAAAAAAATGAGGATTTGTTTTTTTTTTTTAATTTTAAAAAAGGAGGATAGACTTGCAATGCAATTTAGTACACTAAATATTTTTTTATTTACTAAACTAAATAAATTTATTGAAATTAATGAACCAATTAAAAAGGAATGTGGAACAATTTCATGATGAGTTTAATTAGTATACACATTATGTGTAAAGCTTATTACACTATCCACCAATCACAATACATGGTAGGCATGACACATCAGGTGGTTACTAATTGAGTAACTTCTTTTTAATGACTTGTCAAACTATCATTAGTAGATAGTGTAAAACATGTATACACAGTTTGTGTATATAAATTAAACTCTTTTGGTGATTTATTATTAAGAAATACCGACTTACCGAGCGCAGCATAAAGAAAGGAAGTCTATCAAGAAATAAAGTTGTCTGTGTGCTAGGGTTTCGTTTCATCTTTTCCCCTTCATCCTTATCCTCCTCCTCCTCGGCAATCTACCTCCGTCGTAATGAAACCGGGATTCATTTAATTCCTCACTCAACTACGCCTCTTATTCACTCTCTTCAATTCTTCACCCTTATTCGTTTTTCATTATCATGAATCCAATCTTCGTCGTCCAAAACCTTCGCGTCTTCGGTCCTGGCTTGAATCCCTTTGCACCATACTGCTTGGCCAATCATTCCCTTCCAGCTCGCTAATTCTCTTTCCCTGCCTAAACCTTTTCGTTTTGTAAACCCTCGTATTGAATTTGATTTCTTCTTCAAACTCATGTAAAATCGAAAACCCTTTCTAATTCTGTGTTTGTTTTTGGGGTTTTAGTTCCCGGTTTCCGATAATTAGACGGAGGATTCTCGCTTAAACCTAATCTGATTGTGTTGAAACCAAATACCCGTTTGGATTCTAGGGTTTGTGTTTTTGTTTTTTCTATTTTTTTTTCAATTGTTATTACTATAATTGTGGTTTCTGCGTTGATTGCTGAGAGAAATGCTTGAGGAGCGTCCAATTTCATTGAGGAGCAGCCCTTCGAGGAGACGGTTGCTGAGACCTGGGGTTGATACCGATGACAGGGGTTGGACTTCACTTCACGTTTATGCTAGAAAAGGTGATATTAAACTGGTAAGTACTTTTTTAATCAGCTCATTGTTTTCATTTTTTAATACAGATTTAATGTAGATCGTAGAAAGAAATGATGTTTCACAAGGGAAATTTTGATTTTGAGATGCACAAAGACAGGATTATGTACAAGATAGGAAAACTGAAGTTTTTGCATTGCGTTGCTTTATTTAAAAATGTTTATAGGTTGATTGATTTTGAATTCAAATGATTCTGGCATATTGTGAAGGATTTACATTTGGTTTGGGAGGCTTCAGTTTCGAGATTGGAGGCTTGGGTTTCCAAGTGTTAACCGTGTTTGTTTTGTGTAGAGGTTTTGATTGATTTTGTCCCAATTTTATATGGTTCCTTGTAGATCCTTTGTTTGTATGGAATTGACTATGGCTACTAGTCTTGAATTTAAAACAAGTCAAGGGGGGCCAGGCCCCCAATAATACGAGTACCTCTGTCTCTGTTTACAATCGCGCCACATACATATCTTCCCATTTTTAATACCATATGCTTTGCTACAGAGAATCAGGAGAGGACAAATAGGCAAAAAACTAAACGACCGTAGGCTTAAATCCACATTTATTTTAGAATAAAAACAAAAAAGTCACTACAATTTATGAAGATTGTAAAGTTGTAGTAAGACACAACCGAACCCTAATCATAATACACCCCAAAGCTGTCTGTGATTGCCAACACTCTATTGACATAACTTCTGGATCTACAATAGTTCAAGCCAAACTAGGTATAGCAGCCTTACAGATATAGTTTTCATAAATGTCAGATGCAAAATTTGTTTTATTCTGTTATTGGACATAATTTGTTCAAGCCAAATTTAGTCTACTCTACTCTGTTATCCTTTTTTAAGAAGGGTTGTAGAAAATAGTATTCACTTAGAGTGGTGGTTTTTGTGATAATATAATAGCATGAAGAAAGTTGATAAGGTGTCATTTTGATGGTTAATAAATAAGAGATTTAGGCATATAAAAGTTCTTAACCTTTTTTTTATTGCATAATCCAGCTATGCTGTCCACATGATGCTATATGTAGTGTCAAGTATCTTATGATTGAAAGCCATAGAGTAGAGTGAAGCATTGATGGCAGTTGTGAGTAGCACATTCATGGTGGAGAGTTATGAGTGAAGGTGGAGGGCGGTTGGTAGATTTTTGAAATGGCTTAGTTTGTCAGACCTCTAGTGTTAACAGTTGTAAGGCGTTGGATTGTGCAAGTTAAAGTCGCTACTTGCTTAGCAATTCATCTAAGGATTTAAACATAGTGCAGATGGAAGATTATGATGGATGACATGTCCATTTGATGTGCATGTGTGTGTGGCTTGCAAGAATCAGAAAAGGAATCTGCACACTTTTGTGCGTATAATGCTTAGAGCAATGTCAACAACGAGGTTACTTGCCTAGTGTCCCAAGGGAGATGGTAGAAGTAGAAAGAACAATAGAACTGTAAAATGGAATGAGGAGATGGTGAATTTAACTACAGAGGAATGTTTCCTAGTGTCCAAGAGCAAGGCTCCTATAGAGAACTTAAGACTCTATTCATAACTAATTCTTAGATAAAAAGATAGAAGATACCTCACCTCACTCTCCCACTATCTACATAAACATAATCAACAATTCTTTGATTTCCTTACTCACTACCTATGTGCCAGCTCACTCTAATTCTTCTCTTGAGTTACCTTCTTTGCCGTCCTAAAATATACTTTCCATCCTATGGGCCCTGGTGACAATTGTTGAGCCAAAGGTTGGGCCCTAACAGGCATATTCCTGGTTGTGTAAACAGCCATCTTGGGGTATGGATTCATGCAACCTGCTTCCTTGCTACACATGAAAATTAGTCTAACTTTTGCTGCTAATTTCTTTAGTGTTTGAATCTTTTTCGTTGCTTGAGTCATGAACTGTTGGATTATTCATGGTTTATTATTGTCCCTTAAGAAATAAGATTGATTCATATTTGGAGCAAAAAGGTTCTCAAAATTGTCAAATATTGTCACATCCAAGCAATCTGCTTATAATGTTTCTGAACAGGTAAAAAAGCTTCTCAACGAAGGAATGGATGTCAATGTGACTGCATGGGGCCCTAAATCTAAAGGGGTGACCCCTCTCCACCTTGCTGCCGAAGGTGGTCACGTTGGGGTGATGGATGAACTACTTGAGCGTGGTGCCAACATCGATGCCCGAACTAAGGGTGCTTGTGGCTGTAAGTTTCTGTACTTCTCTCGCAGACTTCAATACTAGTATCATAGTGTGCCTGTATATATCCAAAATTTTAAATCTTTCATGAATATGTTGTTCTTCTTAAACCAGGGACACCACTCCACATTGCAGCTAAAGAAAGGAGGAGGGAGGCTGTGAAATTCTTAGTAGAAAATGGAGCGTTCTTGCCACCCGAGATGAATGATTGCAGATTTAACCCTCCTCTTCATTACTGCCCAGGACTTGAATGGGCCTATGAGGAAATGAAGCGACTTCGACACGATGAATCATCTGCAGGGGAGACATCCTGCAGCTCTGAAAGTTAAACTCGCCTTTTAGGGATTTGGTTAATGTTTGGCTCTCTTGTGCGAATAAATGTTGAACTGACATAAACAATCTACTATGCACGAATTGCATAAAGTATGGGGATGTGTCACTATTTTAATATCTTGGATGGAAACAATGATCTACCATTGTTGATTTGTATATTCATAATTCATGGTGTGCGCACAGATGCTTTTGCTCGACTCCAATGCCAGCTGTGAAAATGCTGTTCTTATGGAACTGGAACTTTTATACTGTACTTTTCTATGAACTGAGTGTTACAGTCGTGCAGATTTAAAACATGTTTGATTTTTAAGAATCATTTGGGAAAGCTTTTCTGGTTTTGATATTTTTTTAGGGTTGAGCGGTTAACTTATTGAACTGATTGGCCTTTTTTCCCCTTCTTATTTAGGTATCTTTTTTTGCAAAAATATATATTAACTAACTATTGAATCCTTATTTAGAGCAGTGTTGTAAAAGTCGGATCAGACTAGACAGTTCAATTGGTTGATCTAGGAATCGGCCAATTGGACGATTGGAATTGGCCGATTGGATCAAGCTCAGTTGGACCGTTTGTCTTGTACGGTCCAAAGTGAGTTAAACTTTTCATTTTGCTTTTATTTTATTTTCTTAAAAATAAGATGTTTATTTATTTGTGATCCGATCTAATCATGATTGAACTATATCAGTCAATTGAATCAAAATTCAAAATTTGGGCGGTTCAATTTTAAAAACTTGATACCGGTAGGTCTCCCGATAGGGGTGTGCAAATGGTATGGATAACCAGTCCAATTGTGCTAACTAGACCACACCACACCAAAAAAATTCAGAACCATTTATATGGTTTACAAACCAATCCTATTTTTAAAAGTAAATCAGTGTACCAAATTTTCAATCTATGAACCGGTTTATTACTTTCCATCCATTATAACGGAATATGGGGTGTTGCACCTGAGAGAAAAAAAAGGCCTCGATGATCTGCCTAAGCTGTATGAACAATGCCGTGAGTTATTATTATTGTTTCAAAGTTCAGACCATTACTAAGTTACTAATTTTTTTTTTATAATAAGGTATTCAATCTTTTATTCTTGTTTTAAATTAATTTAGTAATTCTAGTCATATCTATCTTATGTTGCCTCTGACTACTCGACCATATGAGTTATGTAGTGTATACACATTCCACTAAACACGTGATGAAAAATCAATGTTTGGAAAATTGGATTGGTCATTGAACCGGTGAAGGTATTAGTTCAAGGTTCAATGATCTAACGGTACTTGAACTAGACCGGTCAGTGAACTGGCAAAGACACTGATTATATGGTATATTAAGTGATAAATTTTAGATATAACTAAATTATAAACTAAGATAAAATAATTATTATATGTATTTCATAGGACTAAATATTAATCAAAATGATAAATAAAAAAACTATGTATATGTAATTTTATAACTTGTCATTGACATTTTATTTAACTAAAAAATTTTTTTTTTTTTAATTTAAAAGTAGAATTTTTTATTTTTTAAAAACAGACTGATTAAACCCAATTCCACTAAAAAACATTTGACCGGTTCTGAGACATTTCAGTTTCGCCAGTGAACCAGACCAGTTCCCAATCCCAACCGATAGCTTTGATTGGTTGATCAGGTTCTATAAACACCTGCAAAAACCAGAAATTTTGTGTCCTACGGTGACTCTAATTATCTTTATAGTTTACATTACATTTTTATTTTCACTTTATCCTTGTAAACTCAGAATTGCAATTGGAAAGAATCAAATCATCTTCATTGATAGAGTTGTTTTCCCTTTTAAAGGGTCAATTACAATTGAAACAGATTAACAGAAACTCTAACAAACTCTAACTGTTGCAACTATAGAGAAACTAACTAAGTTGCCCTATTTACAAATTGACCCCTTAACATTTTATTATTACGGACCAACTACTCTCTATATTCTATATTACAATTAACATCCTCCCTTAAACTGAACTGCTCACAAGCATTCCGTTTAATTTCGATCCAAGCATCATTCCCAGCTGCGTTCTGAATCCTTCAAAGGCTTCCAACTTGAGGGCTTTGGTCATAATGTCAGCATTCTGTTCTTCTGATGCACAATACTTCAATTCCAATGCTCCTTTCTTGTTAAGCTCTCTCAAGAAGTGAAAACGTACATCTATATGTTTGCTACGTCCATGCAGCACTGGATTTCTTGAGAGCTTAATAGTTGATGTATTATCACAGTGAATCAACATTTTGTTCTGCAGAGATATGCCCAATCATGCAGAGTGCATTTGCCAAATGCCTTGGCAAGCACACACACAGTGCATTATGAATTCAACTTTTCACATTTGTTGACAAGGTTACCACTGGCTGTTTTCTAGAACACGAAGATATAGCTCCATTTGCAAGTAGAAACACATAGCCCGAGGTGCTTCTTCTATCATCTTGGTCCCCTGCATAATCACTATCAGAATAAATTTCCAGAACTTCTGATCCTCCTCTCTTGTACAGAATGCCATACTCAACTGTCCCCTGCACATACCTCAAAATTCTTTTTGCAGCTATCAGATGTTTCTCCACTGGTTTCTCCATAAACCGACTCACAAAGCTCACTGCAAAGGCAATGTCAGGCCTAGTTGCTGTGAGGTACATTAAACTTCCAATTATCTGCTTATACAGAGTACTATCCACTGGTTCTCCTTCATCATGCTTGGAGAGTTTAGTTCCTGCCACCATAGGAGTCTTCTGAGTTTCTTTGTTCGCATCTCAAACCTTACCAGCACTTCACGAGCATATTTCTGTTGGCATATGAAGATGCCCTTACTGTTTTGGACCACTTCAATGCCTAAGAAATATCTCATCCTCCTAAATCAGTCATGTCAAATCTCTTCTTCATACACTCCTTGAATTCTTCAAACATTTCTCTATGATTACAGTGAATATAAGATCATCAACATATAAGCTTATAATCGGACAATTTCCATTCTTATCATGCTTAGTGAGCAGTTGTATGCTTATATGGACATTTCACAAAACCTTGTTCATCAAAGTAAGATTCAATCTTGCTATACCAAGCTCGTGGAGCTTGCTTGACCCATAAAGTGCTTTTAGGAGCTTGTACACTTCATTTTCTCTCCCTTTAACAATGTAACCTTGTGGCTGATCCACATACACATCCTCCAATAAATCTCCATACAAGAATGCACTCTTCACATCTAGTTGGAACACATCCCAACTTCTTAGGGCAGCCACAGCTAGAACACTTCTTATGGTATCCCAACGAGCTACCGGAGCAAATACTTCATCAAAGTCTACACCATGTACTTGAGAATACCCTTTCACAACCAATCTAGCTTTATGTTTTTCAATTTCCCCTGATTCATTTAGCTTGGTCTTATACACCCATTTTACACCTATCTTTCTTGCACCACTAGGTAGAGTAGTAAGTTTCCAAGTCTTGTTTTTCGCTATGGAGTGCATTTCAGCATCCATAGCTTTCCTCCAAACCTCATGAGGAAAGGCTTGCTCATATGTTGTAGGGTCTTCCATAGGTCCAATTACTGCTAGATTCATCAATTGGTCAGCTTCACTGCTGATTTCACCAAAGAAACTGGTTTCATAATCACCTAGCCACACATGTGGCTTTCTTACTCTAGAGCCAGTTTCTTCTTCTTCTTGATTCTGTGATGAACTTGCTCCTACATTGGTTGGAGCCTCATTAGCTACTTCTTCCTGATTTTGCTCAATTTCAACCACCTGTCGACCTTTTTCTCGCTTGAATTTCACTTTACGTACCACTTATCAATTTCTCGCAAGTCTCTGTCTTGTGATTCCCAACTCCATCTTTCATTTTCAGAAAAAATCACATCCCTGCTTACAATCACTTTCCTTAGAATAGGATCATATAGTCTATAAGCCTTTGATTCATTGCTTATACCTATGAAGATGCATTTTCTACTTTTCTCGTCTAGTTTCTTTCTCATAACAGCTGGAACATGAGCATGAGCTATGCAACCAAATATTCTAATATGACTGACAGTAGGTTTCTCATTACTCCAAGCCTCTTGTGGAGTAATATCCTTCAAGATCATAGTAGGACTTCTGTTTATTAGATAGACAGCCCAATTAACAGCTTCTGGCCAGAAGTTTTTAGGTATGGACTTGCCTAACAGTAGACTTCTAGTCATTTCAATCAAGGTTCTATTCTTTCTTTCAGCTATACCGTTTTGTTGGGGACTATATGCAGTAGTAAGTTTGTCTTTTAATACCATTCTCGGAGCGAGAAATTTTCAAATTCGGTGAGAGTAAACTCACCTCCTCTATCAGTTCTAAGGCACATTATATTTCTACCACATTCCTTTTCAACTAGAGCTTTAAACTTCTTAAAACACCCTAGTGCAACTGACTTTTCAACTAGAAAATAAACCCAAGTTTTTCTACTGTAATCATCAATAAAAGTCAGAACATACCTCTTTCCTCCACAAGACTCTGGTGTAATTGGGCCACAGATGTCAGAATGAATCAATTCCAGTTTGTTGGCTGCTCTCCAACTTGATGCTTTTGGAAACTCCAATCTGTGTTGCTTGCCCTTCAAGCAGACTTCACAAGTCTTGTTCAAATCATTGATTTCAGGCAGCCCCTTAACCATATTCTTCTGTGACATTTCCTTCAGACTCCTCATATTCAAATGCCCAAATCTCTGGTGCCATAACTGTGATACATCTTCCTTTTCTGTGTACAAACAGGCTGAACTTACTGCAGTAGCAGATACTGGAAACAATTTATTCTTGGTCATCTTGGAAGATATAATCAATCCTTTCTCTGTGTGATACATCTTACATTCATCTTGATGCAAGGAAATTGACAATTCAACGTTCTGTTGCAATTGCCCAAGACTGAATAGATTGTTCTTCAGTTTGGGTATGTAATACACATTGCTCACTACAAGGAGCATACCATTTATACGCATCTTCACAGTACCTTTCCCTTCAACTATGATCTTGGAACCATCACCAAGTCTAACCGATTCTCTGAATGTAGTGTCCAGTGCTGAGAACCACTCCTTTTGACCACACATGTGGTTGCTACACCCTGAATCTAGATACCAGATCATTTCTAATACTGCCTCAATTGCAGCCATCAGAAGCACTTCCTCTTCATCATCAAACTCAGCATAGTGAGCTTTATCCTCACTATTTGGACATTCATATTGGTAATGTCCAAGTTTCTTACATCTGTAACATTCTATAGAGTCTTTATAGGAAGGTTTACCTCTGCCTCTTCCTCTAGTGGTAGAAGCTCTTCCTCTTCCCCTTGTAGAACCTCTGCTCGTGCCTGCAATCTTCAAGACTTGTTCTTCCTCCTTCTGAGGATGCATTCTCTGTTCATGAACAAGCAAACTCCCTTGAAGTTCGTCAATCGTCATGTTCTCAACATCATTGCCTTCATCAATAGCAGCGACCACATAGTTGAATTTCTCACACATGGACCTCAGAATTTTCTCCACAATTTCACTCTGATCAATCTTTGCACCGAAGATCTTCATCTTGTTGACAACAGATAGCGTTCTTGAGAGATAGTCAGCCACACGCTCATCATCTTTCATACCAAGAAGCTCAAATTCACTCTTGCGACCGCATGGCGAGATCTTTTCACCTTTGTCGTACCTTGAAATTTCTGTTTCATGGAATCCCAAATTGCTTTCGAAGATTCTTTGTTCAAAATTGTTTCAATAATATCTCGGTCAATTGATTGAAAGAGATAGTTCCTAGCCTTCAAATCTTTCAATTTTCCTTCCTCGTGCGCCTTGGTGTTCTCCGTCGTGGTCGGTGTTGATAACGCCGGAACTCCACCCTCGACGATAGTCCAATATTCTTTGGAGCGGAGAAGGTTCTCCATCAGCATAGCCCAATGGTCATAGTGACCATCAAACTTGGGAATCGAAGCATGCATGTAATTCCCGTTTCCATTGTTCTCCGCCATTGACGATCGCCTTCAATCGATTGATTCACACAGGTCCCTCTCGTTACAGCTCTAGATACCAATTGTAAACTCAGAATTGCAATTGGAAAGAATCAAATCATCTTCATTGATAGAGTTGTTTTCCCTTTTAAAGGGTCAATTACAATTGAAACAGATTAACAGCAACTCTAACAAACTCTAACTGTTGCAACTATAGAGAAACTAACTAAGTTGCCCTATTTACAAATTGACCCCTTAACATTTTATTATTACAGACCAACTACTCTCTATATTTTATATTACAATTAACAATCCTTACACCCATTGGATACTTGCATCCCTCATAGAAATCTCAAATACAATGTATCCACAACTCCAGATGCTATTTATGCAGCGTATGTGGGTTCATTTATTATTATTATTATTATTATTATTATTATTATTATTATTATTATATTTTTATACAATCAATAAATAAATATAAAAAAGTACACGAAGAAAGCTACGATGGATATATATTATAGTTAGTACCGGTAATTAATTTAGTCTACAATGGATACAAGCACACAAAGAAGGTTGGAGCTAACAACGTCAACAAACCCAAAATGTGACACCCCGTACTTACCCAAACCAATTCGGTAAGAAAATCTGGTTTTCAAGGGGTTTGAGTAAGGAAACCGGTTTTTAAATGCAAACCGGTTAAAAACCGGTTCGAAACCAAACCTAAACCAGTTTGAAGAGAAAACCGGTTTTTTACAGAAATGGTTTTGTGAACCAAACCAAACCATATATATGGTTCAGTTTGGTTTGGTTCTTAAACCATGCACACCCCTATCTCCCGATCTCCAATTTCAAAACATATGAACTAGTCGGTAGTAGCCCGTCGATTTTTTACAATAATTGATTTTGTTATTGGTTTTTTTTCTCTAATTGTTGAAAATGATAATTGTTTGCTGTAATGTTATTATAATTGAATGAGTCGTTATTTTTCCAATTTATAAGTTTTTTAACACATCTTTATTTGACTTTCAGTTAATCGAGTCTTTTTTTGGTGAAGATAACCGAGTCTTAGAATATGGTATGTTTAACAAATTAATTGAATATGCTTGTTATTATTAAAAAGTATTGTTCAATGCTTAAAGAGTCTCTCACTCAAACTCCAAGTTTGGATGTATGTTGCCATTTAAAGAGATGATTTCAGTTTGTATCCGAGTGTGATCCCCAAAGATGGAACAAATTAGAGTTAGATTTTCTTTACATAAAATCCGAACTTTGGATTAGCTAGTGCCCATTTCTCTTGGACATTAGATCGGGGGTCAAGGACATCTAGACCAAAGAAAGAGTCTCCCGTTCAAACAAATGCTTAAAGACTGTTAATGGGTGTACTTATCAATTGACAAGATCGGATTAGTAGTGACATTTTTATTGTCTAATATTTATTTTGTTTGCACACATAGTGAGAAGTACCACTCATAAACTCGTGGAGATCGAGTTCGAACTTAACTAACCACGAAAAATATTCAGTTTGACAATTAGTTGTGTTTAACCTTACAGATGGTTAGTAGTGATATTTGAACCCAAAATCATTGTTGGCAAATTTTAAAACATATTTAAAGACTATTCATTTTCTTACGAAAAATCATAAATAAGGTATTTTTTTTAAATAAACAAATATTTAAACTTTCTTTCAATTTAGTAGGATACCCGTGCATACGCACGGGTGCTGCCATATTCTTTTCATGAGCGAACTTAGACATAATTTAAATAGTTTGAAAAGTACTTCGTGAAAAAAAGACAAATTTAAAGTAGTTAAAAAAGGAGTCCCAAATAAAAAATTAAATAAATATTAAAATCTAAAAATATAAAAGTATCATTTAAAAACAATCTGTGTATTTATCCCGTGTTCTTTTATATATTAGTGTCAATGTTGTTATCCCGTGTTTTTATATATCGGTCTGGCTATCTCTCGTGTTTTTACATACATCATTGCAATTATCCGTGTTTTTATAATTCAATAAAGTTATCACGTGTTTTTAATATATCGATGAAGTTATCTCATAGTTTCAATTGATTATTTTAGTTGATTAATAGATTATAATAGATAGTAACGAATATATGGTAGATTATCAAATATTTCAGTGAAGTGTTTTTTATATATCAGTTCAGTTATCCCGTGTTTTTATACCTATCATTGCAGTTATATCGTGTTTTTTTACATAATAGTATAGTTATCACATGTTTTTATATATCAGTGCAGTTATCTCATAGTTTTCAATTGATTATTTTAGTTGATTAGTACATTATAATTGATAGTAAAAGATAGATAGTAGATTATCAAATATATCACTGCAGTTATCCCGTGTTTTTTTATATATCAGTATAGTTATCACGTGTTTTAAATATTAATCAGTAGTTGAAATAGTCATTAAGTTATCCTTTTTTTATATATTAATATCGTGTTTTTTTATATGTCAGTGAAGTTATCCTGTGTTTTTATATATTAGTGTTATCTCGTAGTTTAGATTGATTATTTTAGTTTATTAGTAGATTTAATTTGATTTGAATTTCGAAATTTGAAAAAAAAAGAGGGGAAAGTTAAAAAAGTGGGAGTGAGAAGAAAGTGCATTGAGAGAAGAAATTTGAAAAATAATGTGATAGTAAATTACAATGCTACCCTTAGTTAGATAAGTTGTCAAATAAATAGGGAAACTTGTTTGAGTAATTTAAGTATGATTTGTTTGTATAAATAGATATTAGATTAGATTAGTAGATATTGGTAAAGAAAGTTGGTGAGTTTGATTTGAATTTTGAAAAAATAAAGTAAGAGAAAGTAGGAAAAAAGTGGGAGTGAGAAGAAAATGCATTGAGAGAAGAAATTTGATAAAAGTATGATAGTAAATTACAATGTTGTCATTAGTTAGATGAATTGTCTAATAAATATGGAGGCTTGAGTAATTTAAATGTGGTTTGTTTGTATAAATAGATTGAGTGTATTTTGTTTGTATAAATAGATAAATAGATATTAAGTTAGTAAATAGGAGTAAATTGTAGATTACTTAATATTAATTTAATTATATTAGATTATATAGTGGATTAAAAAAATTAGGAAAAAAAATATTTTTAAATAAAGGGTGTGGGGGCACTAATAATAGATGTGTAAGAAGTAAGAAATATTGGGAAATGTGAGATTGAAAGGGAGAGTGAGTGAGAAATGAAGAGAAAGTAGAATTAAAAAATGATAAAAGTGGTGATGTGTTAAAAAAGTAAGATGTCTAAAATTGTAATTTTATAAATTGTTTGTTTGTATAAATAGATATTAGATTATTGTGTATAATGTGGATATGGATATGGATATAATTATATGCTATAATATTCATTATGTTATAAATAAGAGATAAAGGCAAGGAGAATGATGAAGAGGACAAGAAGAACAAGAACAAATATTAAAGAGATAAAAGCTTTTTTTTACTATTCTCTTTTCAAGTACATTTATACGTACATAAGAGTGAACCGTATTTATAGGGTGTGGATTGACAAAAGAGTGGTCAATCATAAAATGCCACTACATAAAGGAGTAATGAGAAGACGAAAGAAAGATAGTAGACATCCACTAATATAATATTCTTAACACATTGAATATATTATATCAAAATCAACTATAATTTTGTTGGTTAATGCAGTTCATACATGTAGCTAATGAAGTGTTGGAATTGGTTAGCGAATATAACATGGTCTTGCAACTCCTTCATAGCTGACTGAATTTCATTAATCACAAGTTTAACGTTATTAACAACAATTTTTAAGTGTTTAAGCATAACTTACTACTTGTATAAATGAATATCCTAGAGGTGTTGCCACTCGTTCATAGTAAACTGAATTTCATTAATCACAAGTTTAAACATTATTAACAACAACTAGTAATATACCCGTGCATCCGCACGGGTTAATCGTCACATATGTGGTACAATTAGTGCTCAAACCAAAATATATCTGGAAGGGCGCATCCCTTATATATAGGGAATTGATAGAAGAAGAAAATATAAATGATAAATTTGATATCTTATTCAAAAGGAAACGTAGCAAAAGTATTTTGTGAAGTGCATATGGTGCTTCAATGACACATAAGACAGTTCAATACAGTAAATAACTTTGGCTTTGGCAGTCCACTAAAAATATTGGTTCATGAACCAGGATTTGGAAGGTGAGACAGAAAAGAAAAGAAAAAACATTGAAGCACAGATCATACATCAAGAACTGCTTTATGAACTTATTCCAACAACATCCATTGCTGTCCTTGTATCATAATAATCTTTAAGCTCACCAACCCCATCTAACTCATAGAAGTTTGTTGATTTAGATAATGAAAATGTTCTTGGGTTTCCTAATTTGTACTTGTCAAGAACCTGGCAAAAAAAAAGAAAGATCAAGAAAAATGAAGAAATAGAATCAAAATTATAAATAAACTCAATACTAACAGGTACAACAGCACGTGTTATTATAATTAAGCCAAAAAGAGTATGTACAAACGTAAGTATATAAAATGATGAAAGTAAAAGAAGCCAAATCTTGTTTTTCTACCAAACCTTTATATAGCTCCTTTGCCAGACAGTTCAGTCTGATAGTCGGTTACTCAATTCAGGATTGGATCCAGAAACCAATTAATGTACATAACAAATGCTTTTACATTTACAAATCAATTCTTTCAAATCTTTCTGTGATCTTACTTTTGATTCAATGCAAAAGAAATTCAATTACCTCAAGGCGCAAAGAAAAAGCATATAGAAAGAGTGATAATTCCTCTCTGATCCGATCTTTGGCAAACATGTGATTTTCCAATCAGAGAAGTTTTTATAGCAGCTCCAGGAATTCTTCCCTTTTGGTCAATGCCAGGTTCTATTGTCTAAATTCCAAAACAAACATATATACCTTTAAAGTAGCAAAAATCACATTTTAAGGATTAATAGAAAAGCAACACAAACAACACAAAAAGGATAGGTATTGAGTGCAACAGAAATGAAAAAGGTAAACAAAGAGTCTGCAAAAGGTAAAATGTTGAAAATATATTTGTTGTTATCATGGTGTGCTAAATTTTGATTCCAAATTGAGAAAACTTGACTTGAAGCTGTAACAAACCCTAGAGTTAGTTGCTAGAAGTTAGAATGTGTACTGTTGAGAAATGACATTCATATCTATTGCCTATAAATCAAGCAAAACAGCTCGGCAACATGCAACTTGCACCAACTCACGGCCTATATTATGCCCTGTTAGAAGTGATCAGTTATTGTTAACTTGCTTAAAAGAAATTTATCTTGTATACGAATGCCTATCTATACCAGCAGTATTAGGTGCATAATATTGTACGGATGCAAATAAACTTCATGAAGATACATGCATGTAAAGAAGAAAAACTCATTCTTAGATTTAATGAAATGAATTGAATAATGCGATCTACAAAAATAAGCAGCATATCTCATTATACCAATTATACAAATTTAAAAGAAAAGATAGATCATATATTTAAATGAAATAAATCACTTAATACATGCCAGCTTCTCAGCCCAATTCATATCCCCTGCAAAAACAACTAAATATGGTAGTAAGGCAAAAATAAAGACTAATTCTGACAGACAATCTCCTTGTAAGCGCCTTTTTTGACAAATTTTTACGACACATTTCGGCCAAACATTATTAGTATTCAGATTAGTCCAAAAGATTGACCGACTTGAATTAAAGCAAAGTATGCAGCAGATATGTGCCAAAACAGTAAGATACATATAAAGATCGAAGCATGTAGTGTAGCTTCTTTAGTTTGAGACATATTAAGACAACCAATTAAAGTTATTAATGTTAGGAGCCATGTAATGGTCCAAAGAGACATAATGGAGGCCGGAAAAAACTTGTGGCAGCATATTAAAATGGCCATCAATGACAGCACTGAAACTTGGTGGATAAATGTGGCCATAATGCTTTAAACACCAACTCTGCATAAACATAGGGACGCTGCAAGACTTGAATAAGTTTGCAATTGCAAACTGCATAAGTTTGCATGATGAAGAGATATTATCTATTTGGTTAAAGTTATTGAGCATCTTTGATATGCTCTAATTTTCATCTTTGATGCTCAAATGATAGTCTTGATGATAAAGTTCCAGAACACAAACATTAAAAAACTACAAAGAGAATATGCTCTAATTTTCTTTCTCTCCTTGCTCCCTAGTCACACACTCCCTCTGTGTTTTGTCGAAAGCTAAAAGCCGAAATCCAGAAAAAAAATATAAAAGTAAAGATAAGAACTCATGGAAGAAGGAAACTTAAATACAACCAATCAAAACTTGAGTATCACACACTCCAGTGTGGATGGTCTATCGAAGTCTACTCAAACCACACAAAAAAATACATTGTTAAACTCGATGCTAATGATTATGAAGACAATCTAAGTTTATACCTCACCACGTGTCTACTTCTCCCTGCTTCCTCTGTAATAATACAAATAAAACCAAGTTAAAATCTCAAAATACAATAAATCAGTTCCCAAAGGCACAAAGCAAATATAAAAAAGAAGATGAATATATAGTAGAACAGTAAAAAACTTATAAGGTTATGAATATACCCTTTTGTTGTTCTAGATGCAATGAAAACTTAATTATAAAGCTTATAAACTGTTACTCACCCTTCCATAATCTTCACACAACATCAGCACCCTGAGATCCGGCTTTGATAGGCTCCCGTCGCTACTTCCCGTCGCCGCTTACCATCACCACTTCCCGTTGCCGCTTTCTATCGTCGTTTCCCGTCGCCGCTTTCCCCCTCAACCTTGATTTTAAGCAAAACACAGGACTAAATATGCTTCAGTTAAATCCCTAAATGGAAGTTAAAATGAAAAAACATGAAAAAAAAGAGCATAAAATCCCTTAAAAAATGAAAAAAACCATAATCAGAAAAACCTAAAATAACAAACAATACCAGACTCTTAAAATCCCAAAAAAAAAACTATCATCAGAAAACCCAAAAAATGAAAAGAAAAAAAATGCAAGAAAGCATAAAATCTCTAACAACAAACAAAAACAGAATCTTAAAATCCAAAAAAGAAGAAGCTATAATCAGAAAAACCCTAAAGGAAGAACTTGAAATCAGCAATGAAGAAGGGAGAAGAAAGAAAAAAACACAAAGCTTAATGTGTGACACACATCGCGTTATGCCCGTCAATGCCACCGCCGCCGTGAGCGCTGCCCCCGTTGCCTGCACGTCACCCAGCCGCACCTTTTCTCTCACCTTAGTGACCTCTCTATTATCTCTTTCTTCATCACACTCTCAAATCTGCAGTTGGAGAATATGCTTCTTTTTTTTAGAAAGTTAGAATGATGGAGGGAGAAGATAGAAGCTAGAGAGAAATGGGTTCAAAAAATTTTGAATTTCATCGTGAGAGTGAGAAGGAGAAATGGAAAAAAGATAAAGAAAGAAAGAGAAAGTGAAAAGCTGACATATTAAGAAAATCTGTCAATGTGTCAGGTAAGTGTGGAGGGTTTTATTGGTAGTTTAAGAGTGTATTATTTAATTTGAAATTTGAAAGATGAATGAATGTGTGGGAAAATAATGTTGTGTGATCAAAAGACAAAATTAACTTTTGGTTTTGAATTTAGTTGTAAGTAAAAAACACTTGTCAATTAGTGTAGGAGGTTAATAATGGTAGTTCATAGGTAGTGTATTAGTATAAATAGATATTAGATTTTTAAGTGTTTAAGCATAACTTACTACTTGTATATATGAATATCCAAAAATTATGATTTGGTGACATTCAAATTTGTGATTAGCGAAGTTTAGTTGATGATTAATAAGTTATGATGCCTTAATATATCGGTTCACCAAGTTTAATGTTTCATCAATAAAGTGTGTGGTGCGGACTGCATTAATCTCGAAGGAACTTAATGTTTAATTTTTGAGATAAATGTTGTCACAATCAAAGTTTGTGCTGTATAAATGCACACATTCCTAATATAAAAGATTATTTGAAATTTATTTATTTTATGCACCTAAAACTATAATAATTGACTAGCCTCCCAATTTTTTATAAACTAATCCTCTACAAATAGGAATAGTATCAAAAGTTTGTAAATTTTCTTCTTTTAGTTCTTACTCTCTCCGTCGCAAAATATAAGACCTTTTTTTTATTCATTTTTACTTGTCTCAAAATATAAGGCCCATTACAACTTTCAAGATGAACTTATTACTCTTTTTCTAAACATATCTTTATTAATAGTACTATATTGTGTTGGTATATGAAAAGTTAACATTGAACGTTAGTCATACAAAATTTCAACATATTAATTAGACCACCAACTTTTCTCAATAACTGTGAAAAGTGCAATGGGGTCTTATATTATGGTACGGAGGGAGTATAAAGATGGCTGCCTCATACAATTTTTTGTGTCTAGAGCAGAATAGAACTAGGAGCTTTTCTCTTTTTACTTGATGTGGACTATGAAACACAGATGGTTCGCAGGTTGGAAAAATATTTGTTGGGAAAAATTAACACCTTAAATAGATCTCTGATACTTCGAATGATTAATCTCCATAGTCGCCGCGGATGATACCTTATTGGTTTACCAAAAAAAAACAAATTAAAATATTTGATGATTATAATTATTCATAACTAATTATTTTTAATTTTATATATGCATAATTTTGCATTAAGGTTATAATTGTAAGAAAAATATGACACCAAACTTGATTGCCACGTGATCACTTGAAACTCAATTCTAATCAAATCAGTTTATAATGAAGATCACTTAAAATGAAGTTTTACAAACACACCAAATCTGTTAGGAGTCCCACATTGAGTAGCTAAAGAGACTCAATGTGGTACTCCAATTGTTAACACTCCAATTGTTGGGACTTAAGACACGAGAGAGAGGCTCAACCCAAAAACTAGTCCATTAGGTGGGAGAGTCTTATGGCTTAAGTACCACATTGAGTCACTTTAACTACTCAATGTGGGACTCCTAACATTGCCGCCCCCTTTGAGGGCCGACGTCCACGGCGGCTTTCACTCTATCGGCACTAACCCAGTGGCAGCCCTTTCCTTTTTGGCGGCTTCACTCACCTATCAGTATTCGGTGGAGGACCTTAATCCAGCCTAAAGGTAGCCCTTTCCGCAGACAACTCTCAATGAAATCACCAATTGGTAGGACTTAAGCACATGAGGAGAGCCCAACCCAAAAGACTAATCCATTAGGTGGGAGAGCCTCATGACTTAAGTATCACATTGAGTCTCTTTAGCTACTCAATGTGGGACTCCTAACAAAATCCATGGATCAAAAGACACTGATGCGTATGTGCCACGGTTTTGCATTGTGTATTTTTGTATGTAGACCACAATGCAATGGAGGACCTTTTTAGGAAAAGATATCGTCATTGCTGGCAATATTGCATGAACATCTCTCTCATCCAACCTTCCAACATTAAAATCTGGTCCCATGATTGGGTCCCCTTGGTAGCTAGCTGGACGATTGGATAACGAAGTGGAGAGCGATTTCACAAACTCCAACTACAGTAGTGAATGAAATTGGGTTTATAGCCTCATCAATTTTCAACTAATTATGGAGGGACAGCCACGCCTATGGGACAGCAATCAGCTTGCTAAACTAATTAGCTTTGACAAAAAAAAGAGCGTAACTGTTCTGTACCGTATCTATGGATAAGTATATCCGAGATAGTTGGTAGGTGATAAGGTTTGATTAATATAGAGTTATGTCCGAGAGATTACGTTCGGTGATGTTGTTCCGAAATGAGGTGGGGTGTCTGCACGCAGACACTTCCGATCTTAAAGTCGATAGCGATGGAATTAATGCAGTTGAGTAATATTTAATGCGTACCTCTCTCATTGGAATAAATGCAGTATTTATAGGTTTGGGAGGCACTTGGGTGTCATCATCTGAACCATCGGTTGTGGAGGTGCATGGTTGGTCGTTGGATGAATGATTATGGGCCTTGGTGTTGAGGCCCCCAATCGGTTGGCCTTTTGAGCGAGATAGGGAGTGCGAATAGTAGGCGTGTGATTTCTCCATAACATTTGCCCCCAAGTCGGTTTGGCATGTTAGGTTAAACTAGACTTGAAATATGTGTAAAAATAAATCGTTTAAGTGGGACTTTGGAAAAAGTAGGCGTGTTCGGACTTTCTTACCGATCTTGTATTTAATTTAAACCGAATCAGATCACCGATCTTTAAAGATGGTTGAAGTCGAATCAGATACTGATCTTTGAAGATGGTTGAAGCCGAATCTTGATCTTGCCGATCTTTGAAGATGGTTGAGTGTTGGTGACACTTCATTTTAATATTTATTTCTTTTTTTGACAGAGCATTAAATGCTCGTATAGATCGATGTGACTGTCGCGGGACTCGGCGCGCTTTTTAATGATGACTCCCTCGATTCTTCGCGTCGTTTTGATTTTGATTGAGTCGCGCTCGAATGAATGAAGATGCTGGCCATATCTCGTAACCCTATAAATACAAGCGAGGTAATTCACTTATCTTTTTAGTTTCTGCTTCATTGAGAGCTACCGACTTCGTGATTTTAAGTTCTCCGAGCTCGCTCCTTCGAATCGACATCAAATCTCTTCATTTTTTCTCAAGACTTTCTTACGAGGTTAGTGCTTCTATTTGAATTTACTTTTGTTGTGTTTTTGGTAGAATTTATTCTTCGTTGCGCCGTTTTCAATTCCACCGGGCCGAGATCTAGCCTCCTCACCGCCATCTTTTTGTCGATGGGGTTGTCGTGTCGGGTTCCGATCTTGTTCGTGAACCCAACATCTTCTTATGATTTTATCCTCGATAGCTTGCCCCCATTCCTGTAGGTAAAAATCAAAAAAACAAAATGCATAACTCGCGCTAAACGCCCGACTTATAGATCAAGCCGAGCAAGCTCGTAAGTCTAGAGGCCCCGATATCGGAAAGCTAATGGCATCTAGAAATGAATCTAATCCTTTAGATAGGAAAGCATGGCCGCACTGAAATTCGGGAAGAAATGTCTTCCGGCCTAGAGGAAGTGACGATGAGAAGAGCTTCCGACGAAGAATCGCCCACCCTTCCGCCTCCCAATAATCCGAACTCGGAGGCTCAGTAGATGTTGATTTAGATCCGAGCTCTTGAGCATTTACTCCGATCTTGATTCGAGTTCAGAATCCGATACAGAATCAGATGGAAGAAAGGTTGAAGATCCATTTGTTGACCCAGAAGAAGAGAATGTTGGAGAAGAGAGAAGAGGTAAAGAACCGGAAGATACCGGGAGCTTCGAGTTATTGTATGGATATGAAGACTCCGGGGTTAACAACGTCGACCTCCCCGTAGTCCCCCCGTTGGGCTCGCCCCGTGATTATTCATGGGTATCCTAAAAACTCCGTGGTATATACTCGCTCCAGAGACTCGAGATCGACATTAGCAATTATTCAAAGAGGCTTTACGCCAAAGATCCCGAGCGTTGGCGATGTTTTGGAATGGGAAAGGGCGAGCATGTGGCTACTTACCCGGATTCTCTCAAGTTTATTGTTTACTGGACGACTTTAGCTCACATGCGCATCCGTCCTCCATTCACCGCTTTCCAACAGTCTATATTGGCAAGGTTAGAAGTAGCCCCATCTCAACTTCACCCCAATGCTTGGGCATTTGTACGAGCTTTTGAGCTGGTATGCATTCATTTAGGTCGGCCCCTTTCCTTACAACTTTTCTTACATATGTTTCAAATAAACAAAAGGACCGAGAAGAACAAATGCAAACTCGCGCGTTTAGAACATTACACCCTCCGATCAAGACCAGAATCAAGATTTTTCTACCGTATTCGTAAAGCTGAATATGAATGGAAAAATAAATTTTTCTGGGTCGAGCCGGTGTTGCCAGTAGTGGTAGACCGAGTTGGTACATTTAATGTCGAGAATGACATTGTTCTCACCACCAAGTTCCCTCTTGGTTGGACCCGTCGAGATGATTCTAAGAGACATTCCGTTGAAAAGAATCATTTAAACGTGGAAGATCAGCAAACCTTGAAAGTGCTGATGTTCATTGCAGATCGGATTGTCGCAATAATGAAAATAGGGCTAATCAATGGGGATTCGACACTAAATTGTTGGTGGCATCCGTTAAGTATGAGCATGTCGAGAAGGCTTTAGGTCGGTCTTAATAAGATGTTTCTCTTAGTTTATTTTCACTATGTCTGCCGATCTTATATCTGCCGATCTTTATTTGCATAATTTTTCTAATCGAATTTTGTATTTAATCTGCGCAGATAGCATGGCCCCAAAACGCAACATGGCGGCTTTGAAAGCCCGGCGCTTGAAGAAATTACCCCCCGGTGGTACCTCACATCGGAAGTAGTAAGCGGGGTTGCGGTGAGGAAATTCTCTGCAGAATTGTTACTCCTACGTGCCTATCACCGTGGTTAATCCCGAAGAGGAAGATGGAGAGGAAGCTCGGCCATTCACAAGAAAAAGGAAGCAACCATTCGGTCAACTCCTCCCTAGGTCTAAACCCCAAGATCGGAGAAAAACGTGATTGATTTGAGTGACCGCACAAAGAAGCACAAAAACATAAGTCTGCTTTGCTCTTCCTTTTGATCCAAGGGCATATATGACCCTCAAAACCGAGGAGTTTCAAGTCGACTTCTTCTGAGTTTCACTCTCGGTGTTTTCAAGGATGGTCGACTTAGTGAGGGAGGATAAAACGGCCAGCACTTCTAAAAATTAAAGGTATGGTTTCTCGGTTTTCTAAGCTCGCCCACCCTTGCCTTCCAACTTCTTTTATACTTATGCATTTATCTATTTGTATGCAGATCTTGAAGCCAAGTATGAGTCACTCGGAAAGTCGTAAGTCCACTTCGGGCTGATCTCGAAAATCTCAAAAAGATGTGGATCTTTACAAGCGCATGGTCAAGACTTGGAAGCTAAGCGCCTACAACTCGAGGTCAAAAGAAGCAAATTGGAGGCCGAATCAAGGCGATCAAATGAAAAATTTGAAAAGGTCGCCGTCGAGCTTCAAGAAAAGAGATGCTAAGATCGCGGAGTTGATGGCTTCGACTTCGCCAATAATTTTCCCGAAGCTTTGTGAACGCATTGAGAAACTCATCGCTTCTAAATGTTAAAGCTCGGAAGATCGGAAGAAGGCTATTCGGATGGGTCAAGAGGGGCATTGTCGAGGCTTTCAATAACGCCTCGACCAAGTCGCCGTAGTTAATCCCGACTTTATTGCCGATCGTGATATTCTTAACCCGAGTACGGGGTTCATGATGGTCATATTGTTGAGTTTGACCCTAATCCGATGAAGTATCAAGGATCGCTTATCCGAAAGATGTGTAATTTGCTTATTTTCATCCTGCTTTTTGAAATCGAGGGTCCTACCAGAATCGTATTTTTTGTAATGATATCACTGTATTAACCTGTCATATTTTTGGTTTCCTTTGTGACTATATCTTTATTTCGAATATCTCTTCCCTTCTGTTTTTAAACAAGATATCGATTGACGTTTTGAATCATATAGAAATAAGATCGGAACTAAAATGCCTTAGCAAAGCAAGTCTATATTAAATAAGATCGAAAATAGAATGCCTTAGCAAAGCAAGTCTATATTAAAAAGATCGGAAATAGAATGCCTTAGCAAAGCAAGTCTATATTAAATAAGATCAGAAATAGAATGCCTTAGCAAAGCAAGTCTATATTAAAAAGATCGGAAATAGAATGCCTTAGCAAAGCAAGTCTATATTAAATAAGATCGTAAATAGAATGCCTTAGCAAAGCAAGTCTATTTTACACAAGATCGAACTAGAATGCCTTAGCAAAGCAAGTCTATTTTACATAAGATCAGAAATAGAATGCCTTAGCAAAGCAAGTCTATTTTACATAAGATCAGAAATAGAATGCCTTAGCAAAGCAAGTCTATTTTACATAAGATCGGAAATAGAATGCCTTAGCAAAGCAAGTCTATTTTACACAATATCGGAACTTAGAATGCCTTAGCAAAGCAAGTCTAACTATAATATTTCTTGAGTTTGGTGGCGCTCCATGTTCTTGGGATCGCCTTGCCTTCTAGTGGTTTCTAGCTCGAAAGCGCCATTTCCCGCTTTTGTCGTGACTCGATATGGACCTTCCCGCCTCGGTGCTAGCTTGCCTTGTGATGCATTTTTCAACCCTACACTCGGCTCTTCTCAAGACGAGGTCGCCACGCCAAAATCCTCGGGACGACTTTCTCGATTATAACGGTGGCTATCCTTTGTTTGTTGATGGCTTCCTTGAGGATGCGTGATCTCGGATTTCTTCTATAAGATCCACTCTTCTCGTAAAGCTTGTTCGTTGTCTTCCTGATTGATTTGATTTGTGGTTCTCCAAGATAGTTCTCCGATTTCGATCGATGATCGCTTCGCTCCCATATGATAACCTGGAAGGCGTTTCTCCCGTGGAGCTTTGGGGAGTTGTTCTATATGCCCATAAGACATAAGGGAGCTCTTCAACCCAATTTCCTTTAGCATTGTCTAACCTTTTCTTCAATCCGCTGAGAAGTACTTTGTTTCTTTATACCGCTTGACCGCTTGTTTGGGGATGCTCCACCGACGTGAATCGATGTTTGATTTTAAGATCTGACATCAACTTCCCGAATCCTTTATCGAATTGAGTTCCATTGTCCGTGATTACCATCTCTGCACCCCGAATCGTAATTATTTCTTTCTAAAAAAGAGATGCGCTTTTTTGCCTTAATAATGAGATAGTGGTTTGGCCTCAATCCATTTAGTAAAATAATCAACACCCACAATTAAGAATTTATTCTCCCGGGCTTTTGGAAAAGGTCCTAGAAGGTCTATCCCCCACCATGCAAAAGGCCATGGGGAGGAGAGAGTTGTGAGACCGGTAGGAGGTGCAATGTGAACGTTTGCGTGAATCTGACAATTCGGACATTTCTTCACATAGTTCCTTGCATCAGCTTCAATGGTTGGCCAAAAGTATCCTGCTCTTAACACCTTCCTGGCTAAGGACCTACCACCTAAATGTTGGCCACATATCCCTTCATGAATTTCCATTAACACATAGTCAGCCTCCGTCTGTTCTAGACATTTCAATAATGGTGAAGAGAGTGCCTTCTTGTAAAGCTGCTCATTGAACACTGCAAAAGATGCTGCTTTTCTTCGGACGTTCTTGGCTTTTTCAGGATCGGAAGGTTCTGTGCCCGACATGATGTAATTCAAGATAGGAGCAATCCATGTTTGGTCTTCACTTATTACGTACACTGATGACATCGAGTGTAAGTCATCCTCAAAACTAGGTTTGCTGAGGATCTCTTGTATAACTGACCGGTGATTTCCAGTAGTTTTGGTGCTTGCTAATTTGGAAAGAATATCGGCCCGAACGTTGTTTGTTCTCGGGACATGTTTAACCTCGGCGAAATCAAATTCGGTGAGGAGTTTCTTGACATGATTCAGATATTTTTGGAGGATTGGCTCTTTTGCTTCGTACTGTCCCCCGATCTAGGAGACCACGAGGAGTGAATCAGTATGGAGATTTAACCGAGTGATACGGAGATCTGAAGCCAATCGTAGGCCTGCAATGCACGCTTCGTATTCAGCTTGATTATTTGATGTTGTAAATTTGAAAGTGAGTGATAATTCTATAACCACTCCAGAAGGACTTTCAAGAATAATTCCAGCCCCGCTCCCTTTGGGATTGGAAGAGCCATCGACATAGATCGTCCATACTTCATTCTCGGTCTCTGCCGAAGGCATTTCCGCTACAAAGTCGGCTAACACTTGAGCTTTCATTGCCGATCTTGATTCATATTTGATACCGAATTCAGACAGCTCTACTGCCCACTTTATTATTCTTCCCGAAAGGTCTGGACGATGTAGGATTTGTCTGATCGGATGGTTTGTTCGAACCACTACTTGGTGAGAAACAAAATAATGTCGGAGTCGCCGAGTAGCTATTACTAAAGCCAGAGCTATTTTCTCTATTTTTTGATATCGAAGTTCTGGCCCTTGTAAAGCTTTGCTCACAAAGTAAACCTGCTCGTCCTCTTTTGTTTCTCGACCAAGTCTTGCCCCTAATGCTTCCTCGTATATTGAGAGATATAAATATAATATTTCCTCTGGTTCAGGTCGGGTTAATATCGGAGGTTCTGATAATATCTTTTTTAGTTTGGTGAGCGCCTCGTCCCGTTCTGTGGTCCAGATAAATTCAGATTCCTTTTTTAAAAGTTTAAAAAGGGGTAGTGATTTAAAAGCGGCATTTGAGATGAACCGAGATAGAGCCGCAATCATGCCGTTAAGTTTCGAATTTCTTTTTGGTGTTTGGGGTTTTCATCTCGATCCACCGACTTGCATTTGTCCTGGTTTGCCTCAATCCTCTTTCAAAGAGATAGAACCCCAAGAACTTTCCGCTTTGACCCCGAAAGTGCATTTCTCCTGATTTAATCTCATCCTGCTTTTTCCTTATTTCGAAAAAAGTTCTTTGAGATCGGAATACATGATGATTTGCTTGCTCACTCTTTGCAATCATATCATCTAAGTATACTTCTACATTTCGCCCGATCCGGTTTTTGAAAACTCGCTCATCATTCTCTCGATATGTTGCTCCTGCATTTTTGAGACCGAAAGGCATAACTCAGAACAAAAATTTCCGCTTTCGACCATAAAAGCGCTTTTCTCTTGATCGGGAAACATTGGGATTTGGTTATATCCTCGAATATGCATCCATGAATGATAATAAACCAAAACTCGATGCATGATCGACTAGTCGATCAATATTTGGAACAGAAAAGCATCCTTAGGACATGACCTATCGAGATCGGTATAATCAATGCACATGCGCCATTTTCCATTTGATTTTTAACAAGTACAGGTTTGAGAGCCAAGTAGTATATTTGAGCTCGCCATTAAAATTAGCTTTTACTAAGTCATCTACCGCTTTGGTCGTTGCTTCGCTTTTCTCGATATTCTCGCACTTTTTTGCGTGTGGGCAACCCACTTTGCATCGGGATATATTGACAAATGATGGCAAGCGACTTCAGTGGTATGCCAGCATGTCTTCACCACCAAGCAAAGAGATCGGCGTGTTCCCTTAAGCACCGGGTTAATTCTCTTTTTATTTCGTCCGTAGTAGTCTCGCTACCGATCTTGATCGCTTTTGTTGGATCATCCCCAACATCACTCGATGAATTCCCCGTCCGGTTTCTGGCCGTTCGCCTTTTCTCTCGAATGAGGATGCCGAGCGCTACCTTTCTCTTCGTCCGAGCTCTCGGGATCAAAGCGCGCGCCTAAATCCATCACATTTACCTCGGAAAACTTCACTTTCTCTTCTTTCGCAGACATACTCTTTGATGCAAGTTCGCTTTGTCTCTTGCAGAAATTTCAACTTTGAGAAGGAGGTAATAGCATCTTTCTAAGATTCTAGATCGGCATTGATAGTTACCACCTCATTGCTTGGAGAGTGAAACTTCATTTTCAGATGTACAGTGGGAAGTCACCGCCCGAGTTTCCCCAAAGTCGGCTTCTTCCAATGATGCAATTGTAGATTGATGAGCAAGGTAGTACCATAAATTTAACCAAAATTGTCCGAGATAAAGGTTCCTCTCCAAAAGTGACCCTTAAGTCTATGTAACCCATCGGTCTAGTTCGGAACCATTGAAACCCGAAAGGTCCGTTTCGCGTGATAGGAAAAAGTTCCTTGGTGTGATTCCAATTTTCTCCAAGACATCGAAGAACATGATGTCACAAGAGTCGCCTTGGTCAATTAAAATTCTTCTTATCTCTTTCTCGCCATTATCGCTTTGAGATTAACAAAGGAATGTCTTCGCTTACCTTCCCATTTAGAAGATCGTCATCTCCAAATGACAGAGGAGGACGAGTTGCTACTTGTTGGGCCGATGATG
The DNA here is from genome assembly GCA_020916435.1 of Oxytropis ochrocephala. NCBI lineage: Eukaryota > Viridiplantae > Streptophyta > Magnoliopsida > Fabales > Fabaceae > Oxytropis > Oxytropis ochrocephala. Next base: position 14,177,552 of record CM037092.1, read on the forward strand.
TAGATGCTACACATTGAATTTCTTTCCATTTTCTTTTGATTGTTCTTGCTGTAGCTCCTTGGACTTCACCGCCTGAGATTACCATCACCACAGTCGGCCTCTACTCCTTCGAGTGTCCGGCTCTTCCTTATAATCCATGATTTCTTTCCTCTTACTTCACCAACCTCTTTCTCCGCTTAATGCTTTTTCTTGTTGGAATGGCTTTCGACATACCGCCCGAGTTTTCCCTTTTGATAAGGTCTTCAATGTCGTCTTTTAAGGCGTTGCACCGATTTGTATCATGGCTTACGCTTTGGTGATAACGACGAAAGATTTGTTATTCCTCATTCCCGACCTTTGGGGAATAGGATCGATACCTTATGTGTTTGAATTCATTGTTCGACATTCTTGCAAGATCTTCTCCTTTCCACATATGAGTTCGGTGTAGTTTTGATGTCGCCTTGTCGTGGTTTGAATTCCTAGATGGACCGCTTGGCCCGAATCTCCGAGGAATTTCAAGATTTGGATTTGTCTTTTCAACTCGAGGTCGGCTCTCTTTGGTTTGGTTTGCTACGCTTTTCACAAAGAACTTGCTAGCTTTCATCGCCTTCCTCATGATCTATGTACTTCTCTCGAAAGTCGGAGGAACTCCCTAAAGTTGAGGGTTGGTTGATGCTCACGCCAATTTGGAATAAAGTGCCTCACAGAAACCCCGAGATAGGAAATACAGATTTAAATTCCTCATTTAACCCATGCACCTTTCCGGCTTCAAAGATTGAATCTTGCAATATAAGACCGATAGATTCATCATCGGCTTGGTGGATTGCATGCAACACCATCCATGATTTCGGTCTTACTTTTGAATGTGCGGCTTCACGAGAATAACTTGGAAAGTTGTTCCCGTGATGAGATTGAATTTGCCGGATGTCTCTCAACCATAAACTCGCAGATTTTTCAAGGGTGAGGGAAAAAGTCTACACATGATCTCACCGGAGCATTCCGATATTGCATCATGGTTTCATAGTACTCTAAATGAACATCCGGGTCTCCGAGTCCGTCATAAATTTTCAAGTGTTCGGAGGTTTCTCTAAACCTCGGGAACAGGGAAATAATCTATTTCCAAGTGAACGACCCTCTTCTCTGGGTTGTACCTCCTGCTTCTTCTCCCGGTTCCGAAGTTTTGCGAGGTTGGTAATGGAATGATGTTGTTTTCGCTCCGGCTCTCTCTTTATAGTTGTGATGTCCTCGCCTTGAGGACTTTCTCTGCGCTCCTAGATCGTTGTCTCGCGTGGTGAGGATGATGCATAAGAGGAATCTTCCTCTCCGTAGTCTTCTATATCTCTAAGAGTTGCCCTCGGTTCTTCTCTTCCTCGCCTTCTCGGGGAGAGCGATGATAATGACGCGTCGCCTCGGGGAGAACGATGTCGCCTTCGGGCTCTCGCTTGTTCTGCACGGGTTGCTCGGGCTCTTCTATCGGGTTAATCCGGATCATATCGCCATGGAGAACCCCGATCCGCAATATCTTGTAACATCCTGCATCGCTTCTAAATCGCTGATCGCTTCACGAACCAACACGAGTCTTTTCAAAGATGCTTTGTCTCACTTGCATGCTTTCCGAAACTTCAGAAGGTCACCCATCCCACTACTACTACCAAGCCAAGCACGCTTTAACTATGGAGTTCTTATGGGATGGGCTCCTAAAAGAAGATGCATCTTGTTGGTATAGGTAGTCCAAATCAATTCTTTTTAAGCCTTCCTTCAACTGCAGACACCCCATACCGCATGACCTCGTGATCCTCTCATTCCGGCCGTATTCGGTTCATTCACGCGCCCTTCGCTTTGAAGCCGCCAGACCACTCTTTGCCATGCCACCTTTTTGGGCACCAGCCGATCACTCCCGCCTCGTCACCGGATGTCACATGCCCACTGGGCCTTCCGCTTGGTTCGCCCCCGAACCACACCGCATCGGGAGAGGTCTGGCCGCTCGATACCATTTGTAACATCCTGCATCGCCTAAATCGCTGATCGCCTCACGAACCAACACGAGTCTTTTCAAAGATGCTTTGTCCTCACTTGCATGCTTTCCGAAAACTTTCAGAAGGTCACCCATCCCACTACTACTCCAAGCCAAGCACGCTTAACTATGGAGTTCTTATGGGATGGGCTCCCAAAAGAAGATGCATCTTGTTGGTATAGGTAGTCCAAATCAATTCTTTTTAAGCCTTCCTTCAACTGCATATGCCCCATACCGCACAAAATTTCGTGATCCTCTCTCATTCCGGCAGTGTTCGGTTCATTCACGCGCCCCTCGCTTTGAAGTCGCCAGACCACTCTTTGCCATGCCACCTTTTTGGGCACCAAATGGAAGGCGCGTGAAATGAACCGAATTTAATTAAATGAATTAGGTGTTTTAATTAAATATGGAGGTGAGAGATAATAAATAAGAGAGTGTTGATGTTATTAAGTTGGGGAGTAGTTGAATTAATGGAGGGGGGTGCGAATAGAGGCCCAAATCCACTTGGGCCCAATTGAATGTTGGATTAAATGAATGAAAAGAAAGAAAAGAAAGCATCGGAGAGGAAGGGGGGAAGCTGGAAACCGAGAGCTGGAAAGAAAGAAAGGAAGAAGAGAGGTGAGGGGCGTGAGAGAGAGAGAGGGAGCATAACTTTTGACCCTTTCAATGAATCTTCTCCATTCTTGTTCCATTTCATTCCTTGTGTGTTTCTCAACAAAACCATACCAAATTTAGCTGCAAAAACTCCCCTTTCTCAAACCCCCAAATCGAACCCTAGAGAGAGAAAGAAGAGAAATCGTGAAATTGGAAAGAAGTGAAGAAGAGGAGGCTCGCTTGGTTGGTGATTCTGGTTGAAGTGCTTGAAGTCTTGTTTGGTTTTTCAATTTTACAAGGTTAGGGGATTCTCACTATGTTCATAATAACAAGTAGAATATGTGTTATGTAGGAAAATAGCCTAGTATGAAGTAATTGTGTGAATTTGTGTTTATTCTATGTTTGTTGTTGTATGAGTGTTTGGATTGTTGCTACCATGCTACTTGTTGTAGGAAAATTATGTGTTGTGGATTTTGCATGTTATGTGTTTGAAGATATGCTTTCATGAGGTGAAGTATGTGAAATAAATACATTGATGAAGTTGATTGATACCTATATGCTTGTTGTTTATGTGAGAATTGAGTTGTTTAATTAGAAATTAGGTTTATGTGGTTTGAAGGAAGCACTTAGAGGGGCGCCAAATGCCTAGGCAAATGGCGCCCATGTCGTCCCGTGCTAGTGTGTGAGTGTGGTTGTGGTGTTTGGTTATGGGGCGCCATTTTGGCTGCCCCTTAGTGTCTAGGTACCCAAAATATGTCTAAGTGATGGTTTAGTCCCTAAGAATTAATTTAATCCTTGGTGTGACAAATTGGTCCCTAAGAATTAAATTAATCCTTGGCGTGATAAAATAATCCCTTAGCGCCTAATTAGTCCCAACGTGTCAAATAAATTCCTAAGTCCCTAAATTAATTCTTGGCGTGTTGTTCGCGCTTGTGTAATAGTATAGAATTCGCAAATCAGTGCAAGTATACACATCGTATAAGTAATAAAGTGGATTAGAGTAAGAGATCGCTCCCACGAGGATTGATATGCTTTCAATGTTCAAGTTTCAAAACACAAGAGAATCAAGTGACAAATCGACAATAAGAGTTGGTTCTAAAGCTAAAGATTTAAACAAAACAAGGAAATAAGATAGTGTCAGTGAATATGGATGAGAGAGGAGTTGAGTTGTTGCATGCGCTTAAATCCTTCCTAGCCGGGACGTCATAACGCTTTAGACGTTATAACGCTCAAATGTTAACTGCGCAGACGCGGCCACGCTTGAACGCCAAGCAGAAAAGAGTCGTGCTTTTCAAAGACAAAACGCCGAGTTTCAAGTACAAGAAATCCTATGTCTAGGTTCTAAATAGGCCCACTCCTCGTATATTAAGTACCCACAAAGAATGTTCTATGAACTATTATCCATTCTATGTCTAGACTTAGATAAAGATGCCTAAATGTCTTTAGTGCATTGTTCATTCATATAAATCTTTGATTTCTTTTCATAGACCATGTCCAGCACTCTATGAATCTACCTATTTTAAGAGGCTAACCTCAAAACAAGTTTTGAAAATATTATTACGCAAAGATTTAAAACGGGCAACGCTAACACTTCATAACATTAACTAGAAATTCATTAATAGCAAAACAACAACTCAACTACAAAGTGTTTAGCTCATGCTGAGCATCATTACAGAATGAAAAGGATGTGAAATCCTAATACCATACATAACGTAAAAAGAACTCAAGTGCAAAAATACACCCAAGTAACTTCTTAGCATGTACGTCAGATAGACGCTTACAACGCCCGAACCTTACACTTATGCGTAAATAAAAACTAAGTTCGCAATAGTAAAATATAGAAGTCTGTTTCCAGATCTTCTTTACAAAACTAGTTCTAAGTTAATGGAGGGATGGTGGGATGATGAAGATGAAGTGATTCTGAAGTTGGTGGAAGAGATGATGATCTTGAGAGAGAGCTGAGCTGAGCTTTAAATAGCCTCCTTGCTTACGCCTGTGCTGATGTCACTTGCCCACCTACCATATCTGTTTCTTCTATTTTTCCTGACACTCGCTCAAATCATGTTGCTTCTGCAAGGCGGCTCCCGGGAACAGAAAATCTTCCGACTTTTATATCTTTGACTTATCATTGCTTCGCGCCAAAATGAAGATCTTTTCACCCTTTTGCTGCTACACTTTAGTAGACGTGGTGAGGGACGTGGTAACGTTCAGCACTGAAATTCCTGCACAAGCACAAAAAGCATCAAAACGCTCTCAAGGGCACCAAATGGTGCCTAAATGCACATGTTCACCACTTCATCTATTTATTTACTAAAGACTCAGAAATTATATAAAACTTAATTAAATATTCCTTGTATTACTAGAAAACTTACATGACTTATTCTTTGAATGAGTATAAATAACTCATATAAATATGAGTTATCACACCCCAAACTTAAGTCATTGCTTGTCCTCAAGCAATCAAGATAACAAAGAAACAAAACATGAAATCAACTACACTAGCAAAGTTATGCTCTTACTAAATCAATAGATCAAAAATTCATTCTCGCGGGCTAATTCCTCACACACTCACACACCACTTGCATGATTAAATTCCAGATTCATTAAAGCTCAAAGTGAGTGTGTGATCTCTCGCTTTAAATCTCCTCTAGCTAGTTCGAAAACAGCTTTTGACTTATGAAAGAGTGACTTCCCAAATAAGGATGAGAAAACATCTTTCAAAACAAAGAATAGGCTAACATTTTCACATAAGACATGGGGGTTCATTTTAAGCATGACAAAGGGTCTTAAGTGGGTGCTAGGACTGGATTAGTGCAACTAATTTATCGACTCACACACGCAAAAAGATCAGAACCCCCTCATTATCGAAAGCAACTCTCTTTATTTTGCTTCCTTTGGGAGTTTTCTTTTCTTTTTTTTTTTTTTTTTTTTTTTTTTTTTTTTTTCTCAACATTTTGGAGTGCTTCAAATTTTGTTTCAGTGGTATTACAGGAACATAGCACACATGTGGATTTTCCACTTATTTGTAACAACACACTCTTTTTTGGTAATTTTGGGGATAGACGTTATAACGTTTATGGGTGGACGTTGCAACGTCTCGAATACACTACACAACACACACTGGCAGACGTTATAACGTTACGGGTAGACGCTATAACGCTGCACTCACACTACACCGCACTTAACCATCCTACGCCTTTGCACCCACTTTTTAGTACGACTTGATTTACCCCCAAACTTAGCTTCTCATCGCTATTCTAGGTTTTTAATCAAGTTTTATTTTCACCAAAGTTTACCAAAACTAGCTTCAGCACAAAATATTCCTTAGCTAACTAGATTCTCTCTTAAAAACAGAGTTTGTGTAGGAGCAACAATCAATTCTTTACATCTAATCATGCATAGGTTACTCACACACACATTTTCACTTATCCTTAGCCCAAGAGAATTATTTTCATGCTTGACAGAGTAAGAAAGTAAGCTACTTTTGCATTTGATTTCATGCACAAAGACTTAAAACATCAAAACATTTGAGATTTCCCCACACTTAAAGTTGAGCAAAGGTCCTCACCGCTTAAAGTGGAAATAGCATTTTTTTTTTTTTTTTTTTTTTTTTTTTTCACATAGGGGGGGGGGGTCTCATTTAGAACTACAAGCTAGCAAATTTCAACCTAAAATTAAAACTAAAAAGAAAAAAACTAAACTACAATTGATATTGATGGGGTACTTACTTGTTTGATGCACCGCACCTTAGCCTTCCGCTTTGTCCGTGGGAACCGCTGTCTACTGCTTCTCCTCCTTTCTTCTCCTTTTTTCTCTTTCTTGACCTTCACTCCTCCTTGCTCGGTGGTGGTGGTTCTTTGTTGTTTCATCGATTCTTTTTCTTTTGTACTTGCTCCAATACTTCCACCACAGAGCTGATGCTTCAAAGAATCCTTTTCTTGGCCTCCTCCCACATTCTCATTGCTAGGTCAGCAGGTTAACTTGCATTGGTGCACCGGGATCACCGGCTTTTTCCACCTCTCGCTCTTTGACGTCGCCACGCCCGATGATGATACTCCGCCCAAAGAATCGATCCTCGGGCTTGCTTCAACAAGTGCTCGCTAGTTTCGTGTAGCCTCCTCCATTGCTTGTTTGTTTGACCTTTTCCAATGCACCTCGCGTTCATCGATGACTTGCATTTCGCAAGTTTGGTCGCAGCCTTTTTTTCAGCAGACGTTACAACGTCTGCAGCGCTTCTTCAAAGAATAATAGCGAAGTGGCGCTTGAAAAAAGATGATGGCAACGAATGCACCACTAGTAGCGAGAGTAGCCGTCCCTGCAAAGACTTTGACTTTTTTTTTTCTGAGCGCTTCTCCGAGTGTTGTGGTGGTCGTTATTTCCTCTTTTTCTCGCTCCCTTGAGCTTGATTTGACTCAAGCCAGCTATCCGTTGTCTCTTTTTCCTTCCAAATGGATTGTATGCCGCGCGCTTTTGACTCGGTCTTTTTGGGTGGGGAAATGGTTTGGGATTGTGGGTTGCTTTCGTGATTGTTGGCTCAGGCGCCGCCACGTCCGCTTCTCAGTGTGATGGATGTTTTTGAGGTTCGTGTTGGGGTGGGGGTGGTTGTGGAATGGTTTGGTCCTCAGCTTTGGATTGTGGGGTATTTGGGGTGTTTTGGTCGTGTGTGGAGGGTTCTTGGGGTGAAAGTGGTGGTTGTGGGGATGGTGCTTTGGGGCTAGGTGATTTGGATTTTTCTTGGGCTGGCTCTTTGGTTGATTGAATTGCTTGAGGACTCACTTTCAAATCCTTTCACTCGAACTCCCTTTTTCTTCGTGGGCTCTCCCCTTCTTCCTCTTCTTCACCGATCACTTCCATGCTCACCTTCTTGGATTCCTCTCGCATCACATTCGAAATATCATCTAAATCATCGAATTAAAATCTTCCTCACTACTTACCTTCTTTTGTTTCTTTCTTTGGGCTTTGCCTCTTTGGTGGGCTTCTTGCTCGCTTTGCTCTTTCCTTCTTCACAGCTCTTCTTTGGATTGTAGACAGGGGCACTTCATCATCTTCTTCTTCTTGCATCCATTCTGGCAATGTAGGCTCTACAATTGCTTTCTTCCCTTTGGACACCTGGGCAAATACCTTCTTTTGCCACTCAAATTGCTCCTTAATAAATTTGGCTGTGGAATTCTCGCTTTCCTCCGCACGCGTAACGCCCGAGCATCGCCAGAACTAGCGAAGACCGCAGCTCTTCACTCTCTAGGCTGAAATTTTGTTGAGAAGGGGCCTTGAGGTTGCTCCCTAAGCTCAAGCCTCTATCTCCACTCCCGCCTCCATGCACAAAGTCGGTTATTATCAAACAAGGGAAGTACAAATAGCCGCCCTTCCTGTTCTTCCATTTGTTGAGCTCACGATTGATCGACTTCCCAACCTCCACTTTATCTCTCGACATGATTGCATCAATTACAATCATTCTCTCCTTGTCAACCCATGATGTGTGAGATGTAGGGATTAAGCGAAGGCCTTATAAAATGGAACTGTGTATTGCTTCATCACAAAGGTATTTCTTCATTATTTTGAACTCGCTTCCATGCTCTCCTCTTCTTTCCCAAACAAAGACCTTCAACACATATCCTCTCCTTAATGGCATCCATCTCACCCAACCCATAGTTCTTCCGCTTGGTCTCAACAGCTTTGCCATAGTATCCTAATCCAAAATAGTCATTAATGACCCTTACCCCAAACTTGACTTCCTCTCCTCTTACTTTTGAGATGATGGATGGCTCTCCTTCAGTCCTCTCCACGATTCCCTTGTAGAAATCATGAACCGAGTAGCAATATACTCTTTTTCTCAGCATAACAAATTTCTCGCCATCCCAACGCCGCGACTTGCCAGTTGCGTAGAAAATTAGGATTGGGTTTTTCTTGATCGAAACCCCTTTCGGGAGCGAGGGCTTTCTTCTTAGATGGGTTTGGTGTTTCAGGGATGGGGGCTGAGGAGGAACTTAGGTCAACATGCTTTCCTTTTCCAGAGGATTTGGTGGCGGATTGCTTCGCTTTAGTCACGGTTTTTGTGCGTAAAATGTTTGGAAGGAAATGGGGATTTCGGAAATTTTAGGTTTTCGAAAAGGGATGGGAGAATTGGGTTTTCGTAAAGAAGGAAACTAGAAAGAGATTTCGTGAGGTGGAATGGTGGTGAGTGGTTAGATTTTTATGGGGAAGAGGTTATGGGGAGTTGAGAAATGGAAGAGTGGAGTAATGGAGAAAGTAACCGCTGATTAGACATGTTGCTGAGGGGGTGACGTCGGTGGTCGCTTACCACGTTCGCTTTGCAGAGAGAAATCATTTCGCCACGTCATCACTTACGCCTTGACTTAATTTAAACTCGCTTTGAATGCCCGGGACGTGCCCACGTGCTGTAAATCTTGAGACGTTACGACGCCTTCCATCTTTCACTTTTTCTTTCAACTCTTATTCCCGCAAAACAAAAATTAAAAAGACAAAGAAAATTAAAAATCCTTGGGTTGCCTCCCAAGAGCGCTTGCTTTAAGAGTCTTCACCCGGACTTTTGTCTCTTTTATTCAAGAATTGCTTTGAAGGACATTTGAATCTTGTCCCTTTCCACATGTTCTCCATGATATTGTTTCACACGTTGGCCATTAACTTTGAATATGGTGTTTGTCTTTTCATCAAATAAATCCACAAAGACCATGAGGATAGATCTTCATTAGTTTGAATGGACCCGACCACCTTGACTTCAACTTTCCCGGAAACAAATTTTAAGCCTTGAATTAAATAGCAATACCGTTGTCCTTCCGCTAGCTCTCTCTTTGAATTCTTTGATCGTGCCACTTCTTGGTCTTTTCTTTATACATTGCGAGCTCTCATAGGCATGGTGTCTAAACTCTTCTAGCTCATTCAATTGTAACAATCTTGCCTCACCAAATTTTTTTGCATGATCCAAATTTATTTGCTTTATTGCCCAATAAGCTTTATGTTGGAGCTCAATTGGCGGGTGACAAGCCTTTCCATAAACTAGCTTGTGCGGAGACATGCCCAATGGTGTTTTGTATGTCGCTCAGAGGCCCACAAAGCATCATCCAAGTGTAATGACCATTCCTTTCTCATTGGGACCAACCATCTTCTCAAGTATTCTTTTGATCTCCTGTTTGGATATTTCACCTTGCCACCGGTTTGGGGATGATAAGTCAGAGCAATTTCGTGTTTTACTCCATATTTAGCCAAGAGGTTCTCAATCAATTTATTGCAAAAATGAGAGCCTTCATCACCGATTATGGCTCTTGGAGTACCAAATCTTGTGAATATATTCTTTTCGTGAACTTGCTAATGATTTGGCTTCATTGTTTGGTAATGCCACCGCTTCAACCCATTTTGATACGTAATCCACAAATACTGAATGTAGAGATTTCCATGGGACATAGGAAATGGTCCCATGAAGTCCATTCCCATACATCAAACAACTCTACTTCCGTAATGTTTGTGGAGTGGCATCTCTTGCTTGCTTGATATGTTTCCTGTTCTTTGGCACTTGTCACATCTCCTTACCACTCATGTGCATCTCTCAATAATGTTGGCGAAGAGTAGCTTTGATTGTAGGACCTTTGCAAAATTGCTTTAGTACCTCCAAAATGTCCACCATAAGGTCTTTGAATGACATTGTTGCGGCACACGGGGTTGCTCTTCCTCGCAGAAGGCATCTTCTTAGTAACCGATCCGGGCACAATTTGTACGTATATGGTTCATCCTGAAATATTGCTTTATCGTGTGGAAGAACCTCTTCTTCTCACGATGGTTGAATTCTACAGTACAATTTTGCTAACAAGGAAGTTGACTATGTCGGATACCATGGAGCAAAGAGTATCGACGTTATGACGCTTGGACGAAAGTGTCATAGACGTGGCCACGTCTTCGCCATCGAGGCTACTAACAATAGTCTCTCATCGTGAAATTTTTCTTGTATATCTTCTTCACCATTGCACTGTATCAACATTTTCAAGCCTAGAAAGATGATCAAGAACTTGGTTCTCCACCCCTTTTTTGTCACGAATTTCCAAGTCAAATTCTTGGAGGAGGAGAACCCATCTAATAAGTCTTGGCTTTGCATCTTTTTAGAAATTAAGTACTTAATGGCTGAATGATCAAGAAAAAACAATAACTTTTGCCCCAACTAAGTAAGATCTCGAACTTATCAAATGCAAATACAACAACCAAAAGTTCTTTTTCATCCACAAGATAATTCAATTGGGCATCATCTAAGGTTTTACTTCGCATAATAAATAGAATGAAAATTTTTTCCATACCTTTGCCCCAATACACCTCCCACGGCATAATCACTTGCATCACACATCAACTCAAATGGCTTGGACCAACTGGGGTGACTATTATCGAGCTGCATTACAAGCGCGCTTCATTTTGTTAAAAGCTTCATGACACTTTGCTCATCAAAATTGAAGACGTGGTCACGTTGCAACAATAGACACACGGGCTTTGAAATCTTTGAGAAATCCTTGATGAATCTTCTGTAAGAAACCCCGCATGTCCTAAGAAACTTCGACTCCTTTGATAGTTGTAGGTGGAGGCACTTGTCAATAACATCAATCTTTGCTCTGTCCCACCTCTAAACCTTTCTTTGATATTCGTGTCCCAACACTATTCCTTCTTGTACCATGAAATGGTATTTTTCCCAATTGAGCACTAGGTTGGTTTCTTCACACCTTATCGTAACTCCTTCCAAATTATCCAGCATCCTTTGTACGAATCTCCATAGACCGAGAAATCGTCCCATAAAAACTTCCATGGAGTTCTCAATGAAGTCGTAAAATAAGGCCATCATGCACCTCTCAAATGTTGCAGAGCATTACATAGCCCAAATGGCATCCTTCCGAAAGCAAAGGTACCATAGGGGCAAGTGAATGTTGTCTTCTCTTGATCTTCGTGTGCTATGGCTATCTGGTTGTAACTCAATAACCATCAAGGAAACAATAGAAATCTTTCCTCTGCGAGCCTGCCTAGCATTTGATCAATGAATGGAAGAGGAAATGATCCTTCTTAGTTGCTTTGTTTAACTTTCTCAGAATCCATGCATATCCTCCAACTCATATTCTCGCCTTGTTGGAATTAGCTCATCTTTTTCATTTTGTATTACAAGAACCCTCTCCTTTCTTGGGTACACACCGAACCGACTTACCCAGAGCTATCACCGATAGGGTAAATGATTCCTGCATCCAACCATTTGATGATTTCTTTCTTCACCACCTCCTTCATTATGGGTTCAATCTCCTCTCGCCTTTCAATGCTATTCTTGGCATTTTCCTCCAAGACTATCCTATGCATGCAGATTGTGGGACTGATACCTTTGATGTCCGCCATTTGCCAACCAATTGCCTTTTATGTCTCTTCTTCAGGTAGTGATGAGATCATCTTCCCGTTCTTGAGTGAGCTTGGAAGAAATGATCACCGCAAAGAATCATTTTCCCTAAGAAGACATACTTTAAATGATCGTAACACCTTTAGCTCTAAGGTGGGTGGCTCTTTAATGGAAGGCACATTCTTCTTCGATTTGACTCCTCTTGCCCTAAAGATTCATACCTCCTTGTCCATGACTTTGGTGCGGGGGCTCGACGTGGCCACATCTGCGATGCACGCGTTACAACGCTCTGAGGAACAACTTCTTCATTAACAATTCTTGTATTTCATTATTCCCCGAAGCTTCTCCGCATGATTATTGTCCTTGTTGAACCGCTTTTGGACCATATGATCAATGGCAACCACATAAGAACACTCCTCGTATTTGGTTCTCGATACTTAAGTGCATCGAGGACGCTGAACTTGACTTCTTGGTCATTGACTCTCATGATTAATTCTCCTTTCTCGCACATCAATGATTGTCCTTCCAAAGAGCTAAGAATGGTCTCCCCGCAATGATGGGAACTTCTTTATCTGCATCAAAATCCAAAATAACAAAATCCACTGGAAACACAAACTTGTCAACTTTAATCAAAACATCTTCTAATATGCCTTCAGGATAAACTCTGCTTTTATCAGCTAAAGTTAAGCTTAAAGAAGTAGGCCAGCGGCTTCCTATACCAAGTTTGTCATAAATGGACTTGGGCATCAAGTTGATACTTGCTCCCAAATCACATAATGCTTTTCCAATATAAAAATCTCCAATGGAGCATGGTATAGTAAAGCTGCCAGGATCCTTGAGTTTTCTAGGGAGTTTATTCTGCATAATTAAACTACATTCTTCAGTTAAAGCAACAGTTTCAAACTCCCCTAGCCTTCTCCTTTTGGTGATGATGTCTTTCAAGAACTTGGCATAATTTGGCATCTGCTGTAAAGCATCAACCAAAGGAAGGTTGATGTAATCGCTTAACATTTCCATGAACTTGCTGAACTCGCTTATCTTCATGAGCCTTCTTCAATCTTTGAGGTATGGTGGAGGAGGATACTCGTGTACAAGCCTAGGTACGCCTCTTGATTCCTGGTTCAAAATTAGACGTTGTAACGTCCGGACTATCCTTCTCACCACTTGTGCTTGCTTCTTTCCCTTTCTTTGGTACTTCTTTTTGCTTCTCCCGTAATTCTTTTCCACGTGCATAATTGGTTCAGATATTCAGCACCACTTCTTAAAGAAATTGCATTTACCTTGCCATTTACCCCATTATTACCATTAGGGGTTGATGATGATGGTGTTTCTGTTGTAGAAGGAAGAGATCCATTCTGTCTTTGAGTGAGGGCTGAAGCTATTTGTCCAATTTGATTTTCCAGAGTTTTGATTGAAGACTCATGGGTTTGCAAAGTAGTCTTACAATCACTTATGAAGCTTTTCATCATGGCCTCCAAGTTGCTATTGTTGTTGTTCTGCACAAACTGCCTCTCTTGTTGTTGAGGAGGGAATCCTGGAGGTATTGCAGGAGTAGTATTGCTGGCATTCAATGCATTATTGTTTCTCCAACTGAAATTTGGATGATTCCTCCAGTTTGAATTGTAGGAATTGGAATAGGGACCATTTCCTTTGTTACGAGAGACAAAGTTTACTGATTGAGGGTTGTAGGGCACTCTCATACACATGCCCTTCCTCACAATAAACACACACTGCTCCACCAGATCGGGTAGGTTCAACTCATCGCAATGCCGCTTCTCGACGTGGCCACGTTTGAAGTACTCGAGTTTTGATCATGTTGGTCGTAGCCACTTGAGCGAAAAGAGCGTTGACTTCACTTATCTCATGAACACCGCCTTCTTCCCGTGAGTAAATCTATCTCGATGGCCAATGAGAGTTGTGGGTGGCTATTTCATCAATGAGCTTGCATGCCTCGTAAAAATGACATGTTAAGAATGACACCACCGATGAGGCATCAAGTATCAATCTTGTGGGCGATCTAGGCCATTGTAAAACGTTTCCATTTGGATCACCACAGAATGCCATGGTGAGGGCACATTCTTAGTAATTCTTTCCACCTCTCCCAAGCTTCAAATAATGATTCCCTTCCCTTTGTTTGAAGGAGGTGATATCATTTCTTAGCTTAGCATTTTTGTTGGGAGGAAGTATTTGGCAAGAAACTTCTCACTAGCTCATCCCAAGTATGAATGGAATTTGGCTCTAAGGAGTTTAGCCAATTTTTAGCCTTATCCTTGAGTGAGTATGGGAAGAGCTTCAATCTAAAGGCGTCCTCTCAAACTCCAGAATGATAAAGTTGCTGCACACATCCGTAAATTGTCTCGGATGAGAATATGGATCTTCTTGAGGAAACCTCCAAATTGACTGCGATCAAGCAACATTTGGAACATCATTGGCTTGAACTCAAAGTGACCAAGACGAAGGGTTGGTCTAGCAATGCTGCTTTGTAGATGAGCGGGTTAAGCACGGCGTATAGTCACGCATAGGCCTATCCTCGCTATCACCATGTCTTGTGGTCCCGCATTGATGAGTTCTTGCCTTTGGTAATGTTCATCATCAACAACTATTGTTTCAGATGAGTTTGTGGCCCAAGACCACGCCCTCGACTCCTCTTGGTGTATGTCCACCTCTAGAACCGGTGTTATGCTCGGACATGGTTGGGTGTTGCTCTTGTTGTCATTGCCTTCTTCTTAACCTTTGTTGTCTCCTTAGCCGCCTAAAAGTTCTTTCTGTTTCGGATCAAACTCAGTTGATTCACTACTTGGTTCAGATTGAACTAGAGCTTGAGTCGGAACTAAGCATACGTGTTATAACGCTACTGCTCAAACACGTAAACAAAGAAACAACACAAGAAAAAGTCCTTTCAACTTGTGCTTTTAATACTTTTGAACAATAAAAGTTTTACAATCCCTAAGAACGGCGCCAAAAACTTGTTCGCGCTTGTGTAATAGTATAGAATTCGCAAATCGATTGCAAGTATACACATCGCATAAGTAATAAAGTGGATTAGAGTAAGAGATCGCTCCCACGAGAATTGATATGCTTTCAATGTTCAAGTTTCAAAACACAAGAGAATCAAGTGACAAATCGACAATAAGAGTTGGTTCTAAAGCTAAAGATTTAAACAAAACAAGGAAATAAGATAGTGGTTGTGAATATGGATGAGAGAGGAGTTGAGTTGTTGCATGCGCTTAAATCCTTCCTAGCCGACGTCATAACGCTTAGACGTTATAACATTCAAATGTTAATGCTGCGGCAGACGTGGCCACGCTTGAACAGCTGTTGCAAAAGAGTCGTGGCTTTTCAAAGACAAAACGCCGAGTTTCAAGTACAAGAAATCCTATGTCTAGGTTCTAAATAGGCCCACTCCTGTATATTAAGTACCCACAAAGAATGTTCTATGAACTATTATCCATTCTATGTCTAGACTTAGATAAAGATGCCTAAATGTCTTTAGTGCATTGTTCATTCATATAAATCTTTGATTTCTTTTCATAGACCATGTCCGTACTCTATGAATCTACCTATTTTAAGAGGCCACCTCAAAACAAGTTTTGAAAATATTATTACGCAAAGATTTAAAACGGCAACGCTAACACTTCATAACATTAACTAGAAATTCATTAATAGCAAAACAACAACTCAACTACAAAGTGTTTAGCTCATGCCGAGCATCATTACAGAATGAAAAGGATGTGAAATCCTAATACCATACATAATGAGAAAGAACTCAAGTGCAAAAGATACACCTGGTAACTTCTTAGCATGTACGCTGTATAGACGTTACAACGTCCCGAACCTTACACTTATGCGTAAATAAAACTAAGTTCGAATAGTCAAATATAGAAGTCCTGCTTCCGCATCTTCTTTACAAAACTAGTTCTAAGTTAATGGAGGATGGTGGGATGATGAAGATGAAGTGATTCGAGTTGGTGGAAGAGATGATGATCTTGAGAGAGAGTCGAGCCGAGCTTTAAATAGCCTCCTTGCTTACGCGTCGTGATGTCACTTGCCCACCTACCATATCTGCTTTCTTCTATTTTTCCCGACACTGCTGCTCAAATACTGATTTTCCGTAAGGCCACTCGGGGAACAGAAAATCTTCTGACTTTTATATCTTTGACTTATCATTGCTTCGCGCGCCAAAATGAAGATCTTTTCACCCTTTTGCTGCTACACTTTAGTAGACGTGGTGAGGGACGTGGTAACGTTCAGCACTGAAATTCCTGCACAAGCACAAAAAGCATCAAAACGCTCTCAAGGGCACCAAATGGTGCCTAAATGCACATGTTCACCACTTCATCTATTTATTTACTAAAGACTCAGAAATTATATAAAACTTAATTAAATATTCCTTGTATTACTAGAAAACTTACATGACTTATTCTTTGAATGAGTATAAATAACTCATATAAATATGAGTTATCACGTGTCAAAATGGTCCACAAGTGAGGAGAATGTCCCTATGGGGTGGTGTTGGTCCTTAGGTGAGATTTAATTAATAATTGGTGAATTGGTGACCAACAATTGATGAGGTGATGGTAAACAATTGATGAGGTGATGGTAAACAATTGATGAGGTGATGGTAAACAAATGATGAGGTGATGATAAACAATTGATGAGGTGGTGTTTGACAATTGATGAGGTAGTAGTTAATAATTGATGCGGTGTGCTTAGTGTGGTGTGATGCATTGTCATATTGTCACATGAATCATATGCATGGCTTCGCCAAACAATTGATGAGGGGCTTTTACCAACAGTGATGAGTTACCCGACGGGTGGTGAGTTACCCGACGGGGTGGTGAGGTGAATATGGATCCACATGCATATTACATACATGCATACGAACATACATTCCTTGGATTCTCATTAATGCTTAATTAATCCTTGTCGCAACTTGTTGATGTTCTAATTGAATGGTAAATGTTAAATTGTTATGTATGGTTGTTACTAGATACTTTCCGAATATGATGCTTATCTTACTTGTTATGATTTATGTAAAGAGACTCACCCTAGCATTTCTTGTTGCCTGCTCTCGTGGCGACAAACAGGGATTCCGAAGGAAGTGCCATGCCTCTTGGGTCTATTGAGTCCGCTCTGATAGTAACACCGGGGATGGGATCTTAGTATTATTTTATTATGGTTATGTATTGAAATGATTTTGAACTATGTATTGAGTACGTGAACTCAGTTTCATTTTCCATTTGTCTTTGCAAAACTATTTGACTGATTATCAGAACGCTAAACAGTTGTTTTGGGGTTTAAACCCACGTGACTATGATATGAAATATTTTTGACGTTGTTTTCATTAAATGTACCACCCTCTTTGAGGTGCGTGGAAAGTTTTTTTTTTGAAAGACTCTGATTTTAGTTAATTGAATTAGTTTTAAATATAAGGGGGTGTTACATATCTCGGGCCTGATATCCTGCAACCTCGGCTTCTAATTCGGAAATACGGAGGCTCCTAGCTTGAGATGCTTCATTATGCTGATTTAGAATCAACAAGTCGTTGTTGTAAAGTGTTTATCGGAACGGAATAACCGTAGGAGGTGAAGGAACTCGATTTGAAGTCGACTCTCTATTGATATTTCGTCGCAATGATTGGGTTATCGCAATCCCCTCAGGGTTCCTTCTTCCCGTGGACCGGATGATACTTGCTATCCGTACACCGGTTCGTACTTCGGGGTCCATGACTGATCAAAGAGAAAAAGATAAAGTTTTTTATGAGTTCGGGAAAAGCTCCCAATGTGGTCGCCAATGTTCTGAACGTATCTATGGATAAGTATATCCGAGATAGTTGGTAGGTGATAAGGTTTGATCAATATAGAGTTATGTCCGAGTTACGTCCGAGCCGATGTTCCGAAATGAGGTGGGGTGTACCGCACGCATAATTCGATGCTAAAGTCGATGCTTGATGGAATTAATGCAATTGAGTAATATTTAATGCGTACTTCTCTCATTGGAATAAATGCGATTTATAGGTTTGGGAGGCACTTGGGTGTCATCATCCCGAACCATCGGTTGTGGAGGTGCATGGTTGGTCGTTGGATGAATGATTATGGGCCTTGCCGCTGAGGCCCAATCGGTTGGCCTTTTGAGCGATAGGGTGCGAATAGTAGGCGTGTGATTTCTCCATAACAGTAACAGATAAGATAGCGAATAACAAATAGACTAACTTAAGTTATAACGGATGAACTGATAGTAGTAGTTGATAGTGGATAAGCTAGCAGATTGAATTTAAGTGTTTGGTAAAATTAGTGGTTCAACTAACTCGTAAATATAAAATGACATAAATGGACATTTGTAATTAATTCTTAAAAGTGAAAGAGATGATTCATTTAATGGAGTATAAACGAGAAATTTAATTAACATAATAAGAGTAAAAATGAAATGCTATAAACAATAAGCTCAAACACTACTTTAAGTAGCGCTTCAAAAAAACCTCTGTTGGCAAAAAATAGTGGATAACAGATAAGCTAGCTTATAGCTGATAAGCTAACAGATTGAATTTAAAGTATTTGGTAAAATTAGCAGTTGAACTAGCTTATAAATATAAAATCAATGCTCGAAAAGGGGAAAGAATATTGATTTAATAGAGGATACATAAGGATTTTAATTAAAGTAACAAGGGTAAAAGTGAGAGAAAAATTGAAACCCTATAATTAAAGTAGTGTTTGAGCTACTTGAAGTAGTGTAATTTATCTGCTATAAGATATCCGCTATAAGCTAGCGGACTTGTCATGCCAAACAGAGCCTATAAGTTAGTGAAAAAACACTATAAGCTACTCATCCTAAACACCTACAATGAGCTTATCTATTATAAGCTAGCGGATCGGCTTTACCAAACATAGTCTAAGTCACAAGATCCATAACTCGTCAATAGTTTAGTGAAGCGTTTATGCCATAAGCGTTTATCATATAAGAGTTTATGCAAAAGTTGTTTATAATAAAGAATAGACCAAACTGCAGTTTTGATCCTTTATCTTTTGCCAAAATGTCAATTTGATAGTTTATATTTTTCCACTATGGTCTTTTATCTATCAAATCTATGTCAAAGTGATTTATTAAGATTCTCGTCCACTGACTTTAACCGACGTCACGCTGGTCGTTAACTGCTGACGTAGCAGCTTAAGTGGCATTTCTGATTGGAATTTTAGTAAATTATGTGGCATTTCATTTTTAAAAACAAAACACAAAGAAATGAAGAACACTATGAATGTCTTTAAGAACACTTCTATTTCTTGTTTCTTGATATCTCACGCAATACGTGACCAAATTCAAGAAAAATGGACTTTAAGTTGAATAAAATTTCGCAAGGAATTCAAAGAAACTAAAATTAAGCTCGAAAAATGCTTATGCGCAAAATCATTACTAGAACCGAAAGCTTGAAGAGGAAGAGAAGAGGAAGACGAGTTCAATTGTGTTGATTTGCACTTGAACCACTCAATTTGGTGGAGACTTGTGCAAATTCAAGTTGTAGATTGAAGCTTTCATTTGCGCTTTCGGTTTTAGATCGCTTTTGAATTTGCATTGTTTTCGTTGAAACCATTTGCAAAAACTCATTCAATTTATGCACTCAATACGAGTTGAACAATTGGTTGAGAAAAGAGCAAATAAGAGCGAAAACACAATTTAAATATGTGAATTTCTTCTTTACAGTGTTTGTGTTATAACTTATAAGCGCTTTTCTGAACAAAATACTTATCATATTTTGATTTATTGTTGAATTTCGAGCATTTTAACCTCAAGAATTGTTTAATCTAGTGCTCTATAGCAAAATCACCATTGTTAAGATTGAAGGTTTTTTGAACTTCGAGTTCAAGCTTTCGGTTTCAAATGTTATTTGTGCATAAGCACTTTTATGAGCTTAATTTTGGTTCCATTGAATTCCTTGTAAAATTTTATTCAATGTTGAGTCCAGATTCATTCAATTTGGTCACATATTGCATGAGTTATTCGAGAAAGAAAAAATTGAAGTGTTCTTGAAGACATTTATAGTTTTTTTTCCTGTGTTTTTGTTTAAAAAAATTGAAATGCCACGTAATTTAAAGAAATCCCAATCATATGTGTCACTTAAGACACCACGTCAGCAGTTAAATAATACCAACAGATTCCTTTTCTTATTTGCAAAATTAATGATCTCATTTGTCACCAACACACCATCTAGTATTTGTCTTCCTTGTAGAAAAGATGTTTCTGTAACCGAAATGACACCGGGCAACACTTCTTTGAGTCTCCTTGCTAACACCTTGGAAATAATCTTGTACATGCATCCTATGAGAGAAATAGCTCTAAAATCTCCAACGGCTAGTGGATGGGAATCTTAAAAAATGACCACTTTGACACAGATTAGAAAGACAAAAGACCCGAGTGGGAACAAAAAGAGATAAAGGACAAAACTGACATTTTGGTCAAAGATAAAGGAACAAAAATGCAGTTTGGTCTAAAGAATAAAATGACATTACAATATTTTTCTATAAGCTATTCTACGGAGCTTATGAAAATTAACTAAAAATAACTTATAAGCATATCATAACTTGTTTCCATAAACTCTTCCAAACAATCATTATTCAATACAATTAATTCTATTTTACATTGCAATTAGCTTAAATGCTAGGCTATAGTGGATAACCTTGTAGGAAATATATGCTTCTACTAATTTATAGCATTTTTCCTCTCATTTTTATCCTTATTAATATATTAAATTTCTCTTTTATCCATCAGTAAATGAACATCCATCTCATTTTTGAGGATTAATCACAAATATTCATTTTGTCAAAAAAAATAATATTCACTTATATTATTTTATATTTATAAGTTATTCAACTGCTAATTTTACCGAACACTTTAAATTTAATTTGCTAGTTTATGCATTATCAACTATATGCTATCTTTTATCTTACTACTTTTTACCAAACAAAGTTTCATTGTAACTTATAGTTTTACACGAGTAGGGGGTGTTCAGATCAAACCAACCCAAACAAAAACCACAAATCGATCCAAACTGAAATTCACAAAAAAAAGAAGCTTTGAATTGGATGTGTTTGGATCAATTTTTTCAATCAATCGATTGGTTTGGTTTGGTTCGGGTGATAGTTATTTTCCTCATAACCGAACCAAACCAAACCAAACCATTGTATTATATTATTATATACTATTAAAAAAACTAGTTAATCTGGTCACACTTAGACGCATGTCGCCTTAGTCTCACACATACTTTTGGCTTATCGATTTTTACACGGGCACACAAATATGTGAATAAAATTATAATCGCATTAACCAACACCTTTGACCTAATGACATAAGATACCCTGAGACATAAGGGGTTGACCCAGTGTTCCAATGTTCAATTCCCGTAGTGGACAAATTTTGTGGATAACCAAAAATAATAATCACATTAATTTTTGTTAATATTTAAATATAGAATTAAATTAATTAATTTAACTTTATATCAACTTGTATTTTTCAGGAAAGTCAATCCAAATCAACCAAATCTATGTACTTTTACTTTGCAATTTTTTTTAAAATCGAACCAAACCAAACTGCAAACAAATCTACTCGTGGGAGTATTTTCACGTGCAAAACCCTGAAAAATTAAAAGAAATTGCGAAAAATAAACACATTTAAGCCATGAAAAGGTCATTGAAAATGAAAATGAATACAATCAAATTGATTTAATTTTTTATTTTTTTTAAATTTCCTAAAAATCTTCAGTACATCCCCCCCTCTAGGCAATGAAACAGCCAAACATGATATTGTCTGGTTTGCTTTCCATCATAAATACAAGTGCACTTGTTGTCTGATAAAGATAGGCCGACATCTTATAAAATCTCACCCCCTCACTTCATATCCACACCTCCTCCATCCAATCGCCACGTGAATCCCCACACCTCTAAGCTTCCCCAATATGTTGCCGGTCAACAAAGGTAACATATAATCTTGACCAAAAAAAAACAAAGGTAACATAGCCATAATAACCGTAATCAAATAAATGCCACCACCCTCACCGTTATATAGTACTATATAGATAGAGATATATTCCTTTCCATTATTCACATACCACCACACACTCATTCAAATAAATATATAAAATAATCTCTTGCGGCCACACATGACATATTTCTCTTCTATACGCGCCTCCCCTAAAAACGCTTCCGGACAAATTTTCACTTTCAGCTTTCAAGTATCTAAAGGACAACCACAACATATCCCACAAAACAAAATAAAAAAGAATAATCGACTTTTCCAAATACCTCTTTTTTATCATTTTACCAAATATCCTAAACCGGCCAAAAAAACAATATTATTTGGACAAAAAAAATTTAGACAAAAATAGACAAAAAAACAACTTACAATATCAATTAACCAAATTTTTTAGGTCATTAATCAAGTGATCAATTAACCAAGTTTTTAATCAACATCTCAAAAATCAGAAAAGCGGCCGACTAACGATCTAAAAAAATTTAATTAATTGGTATTTTAAGTTAGTTTTTATCTATTTTTGGCTGAAATTTTTGCCTAGTTAACATTATTGCAAAAAAAAAAAGAGTTAGCTTCTTTTCTAGTTTACTTCTTTTAATATTAAGATGATAAAGAAATTATTAAATGAGATATATAAACACACAAAACAAAATATGCAATGTGAACACCTGTTTTAGACTGATTTGTTGCACCGACAGAAATGCTGTTTGTAGACATTTGATTGTCGAGTTCAATCACTCGAATGTTGAGACTTAGTCTTCCCGTGTTTGTGTGTTAAGGTCTTGATACTTGTTAGTCCGAGCATAAAAAGTAAAAAACACAATGAACACTTAAACTCATCCAGAAAAATCAGTTACCGGCATCCTAGGTAAGATATGAACAGCCAAAGCTTCAAACCCCTCCGGCAATTCAACCACCATGAGTCTAGGCGGCGACACCACAACATCAACCACAGAGATCCCGGCAACAGAAACAACACAAATTCTTCCTCCTTTAGCAACAAGTTGTTCAGCTCCTTTAAATCTCGGAGACTCAAAAACCTCTTCCCAAGAATCTTCTTTATCCACATATCTTCTCAAAACACCTTTCACTTCATCCACAACATACATAACTTCTTCTTCCATAGCAGCCACAGGTCCTCTCCATCCTAACAACATCCCCTCCGGCATCTCCTTCCACGTGTCATCATCTACATCATACACAACACCTTCTTTCGCCGCATCACCTTTCACATTCACCATACAAAGTTTCCCTCTCCATCCAACAGCATCCACCGCTTCTCTACTAAACCTTCCATCTTTCATTTCCTTTTTCTTCTCCCATGAAGCTGAGTGAGCGCAGTGGCCCCACTTTTCTATCGATTTTCATCGACCGGTGTTTTGGGGCAATACCACTAATATTACATACACAACCCCACGCAATGCGCCAAGCGCGCACCAACGTCGTGGGGTTGAGAGTGGGGGACCATAGGACCAGTTTTTTGTGATGGGGTTGAAGGTTAAAGGATGAGAAAGTGCTGGAGAGAGGTTGTGGGTTGTGGCGGCGAGGAGGATGAGGTTGTTGGCGACGGAGATTGATTGAACGGAGAGGTTTCTAGAGAGGAAAGAAGGGTGGCGGAGGAGGATGTGGTGGAGAGGGGGTGGTGGGAGAATTGTCCATTTATTTGAAATTGGATCGAAGTTGTGGAATTGGATAGAGTTTTTGCAATGATGAGGAGGGTGTGGTGGAGAGAGAATAGCGTAGAGAGAGAGGAAAGGAGGGAAAGAAGGGGAGTAGATGAGTTTACGCCATGAGTGGCTTACTTTGTAGAGAAGTGAAGGGTTTATTGAAGAGAGACATAGTTGAGCTATGTGGTCGGGGAGACCTGGGATTAGAAGAGGAGGAGGATCGTGGTGGTGGTGGTGGTGGAGGAGTTTTTGGCGTTTGACGGTGGTGCTGGTGGTGGTGGCGGAGGAGGAGTCATCGGTGGATGGGGTGATTTGTGACATTGGGATTGGGGTGTGATTTACGGATTTGTGAACGTGCTTTTGGATTTTATTAAAGTTGGGATGGAAGGAAGAAAGAAATTAAAGAAAGAAAGTGGGGTTTGGTAGAGTTTTGGTTAAAGGTGTTGTTTGGTTGTGGATTTTTCATCATGTGGCGTTGGGGGAAGAGAGTTAAAAAATGAAAAAGAAAGAATGGCTTAAAAAGCAAAAGTAAGAAAGAGAGAGAAGAAGGGGACAGTGCCGATTTCAGCTTTTTCATTCATTAAAAGAAGACATTTAACCTTTTCAACTGCTATGCTGTCCAATAATACCAAATAATAAATACAAATAGTCAGTAATATCTCTTTTTTGCTTTTCACATTTTTTAGTCTTAGATGTATTCTTGTATATTTTCGCCACCATAAAAATAAATTCCACTAATTTAGATTTTTTTGGCCCAAAAAAAATGATAGTAGATAACTAGAGGATAAACTAGGTTATAACACTAGAGTTGATAGTAGATAAACTAACGATTTAAATTAAAGTGTTTGATAAAATTAGTTGTTGAACTAACTTATAAATATTAAATATAAAATGACATTTGTGATTAATGTTTAAAAACGATAAAATAGATTCATTTAATTGACGATAACTGAGAAATTTAATGAAATTAAGAGCAAAAATAGGAGAATAAATCTATTCAGTTAGGTTAGCGATGCCGCAAGCTACATCTCTCTTTATTGCTTATGTTCCACTTCAAGGATGCTACGCGTTAAGCCATCCACCACCACCTTCAATGACCTCTCTCCTACCTTGTTTCTAACTCGAACACCCCCCCAACTGTCCCTCTACTCATCCACTTGACCTCCCCAGCTGTTCCTAAGGAAGACCTCCCAAAATAGACGAATTAAGTGTCCTTAATACAATATTGAATGAGCTATTTATATACTACAAAGAGAGTCCTAGGGCATTCAATACTACAGGGAGTCGACTTCTCCTGTCTACCACGTGCCTGTCACCGAGGTGTTGGTGTGGCCACTACTTCGGTACCAGTCAATGCACAGTTGCCATGTCCTCCTCGTTTGTCTTCTAAACATGTAATCATGCGCATCACATCGGCAAAAGGGTCTAAGCCCATAACATAAGGCACCTCGGCCAGTAAGACATCAAGTCATAATACATAGTAAAAAGTTACAACAAAATGTGATAGTTTTAGTTCAAAAGACTATCTAGCAGAAAGTACACAAGATCGACATAAGAAGCACTAAAATCTACTCTACCCCAACCCAAAGGTTACACGACTGCAGCAGCATACACAACCGACTCTGAGCTAGGCACAACTATCACTCATGTGTACCGCAAGTTGCCGACATGAGAAACAACATAAAAGCAAATTAGTGGTGAGTCTCTTAACACAAGTAATATAATGTGAAGAAGCTTAAGGTTAGAGATAGCACTAAAGCACATCTCGCTCAAATAATACACCACTCACCGATAGTTCAAATAACCACAACAATTATCAATCACCAAAAACACATTAAATTATGAAATGTATGCATGTATGCAACCCAACCACAGGCATTATGCAACGAGGTACCTCCACCGCCATTATTTAGCCTTTATCCGCTCTCCGTCGTTATTTACTCCGCCGTTATTTGATATGGAGACCAAGTCCTACCACATCGAGGCCGAAACCTCTCCGTCGTAATATGCACATGAACATGTGACTTCATGACAAATGCAATCACACACCAATCAATCATAATGCATGTGAATGCTTACACCGCTGCTCACCGCCGCATTCGCCGCTCTACTCCGTCGCCACACCGACGCCCACACCATCTAGACATCATCTCGCAAGCTAAGCGCCGACCCTACTACACCTGGTAGAATCACCCTAGGACCTACAACCGACCTCTCAATCACCTCGGCACTCCACGGTGGACTAATTGTCACACCGAGGACCGCAACGACACTTTTAGTGGACCAAAGTGTCACCTAAGGACCAAAATGGACTTAATCGCTCCCCGCATTTGGCACACTTGGTGCTAAAATAGCACTCACAGCTGGCGTCCCACAATGTGCTAGGCAACATTGGCGCCTAACATCACTTCTGACACACTATGTGTGTACCCCTGCGCTAACTACTCCAACTCGGTAGATTCTACATCACCTCAAGACCTAGCTCGGCTTTGGCACCCCGGCATGTTACACGCAAACCCTCAATTCGGTAGCACGCTCACGCTACGCACTTCGTTAGGCTAGAACCTCTCACTGTGTGTGGATTCACCTCGCATAATCTCGCTTCTAGTCACTTCCACTTAGGCATTTTGGCGCTTTCACCTCGGTGACGCTACCTCGGCTTGAAGACTTCTGCTTCACTACCTCTACACCCTGGTAACCTTAAGCGCGAAACACCTACACTCTCTGGTTTATGCGCCTTACCCTCGCTAATGGTATTTGGACACATACTCTCCCTCAAACTCACCAAATGCACTCTCAACACCAAGACACTCTAGGCGTTGACTTCCTCAACTTCCTGCTTCTCACTCTAAGTCAAGGGTACTTCTGCCACGCGCGTAATAAATGCGCTTAACTCCCATTTTACTTCTTTTACTGCTTTTTACTTAAACCCAACATGCAACCCATTTCCACCACCACACTCATGCACACTCGGATACTCACCCATTGGCTCGATCCTCTCCCTAACTCTACATGCAAACTCATTTTCTTCACACTACACCGATTTACACTCGATGCCTCACCATGCAATGCTCCATTCAGACCATTACGCAATGCAGAGTGTTACACTCCTCTCTCTTTCCCAACCGATCCACCATCGTACTTCACCACAAATCACAAAGCAAGAGCAAAACACACAAAGAAACATGTTATGAACAACACATAAAACACACATGCAAGGTGATCGTAACCACTCACACCAAAAATACTACCAAACACAAAACATTACAAAGATTAAAAGAGCCCCTAACTCGATTATAACCGTAGACACACCCTCTTCACTAGCACTTCTAGGAATCCTTCAAGATTTAGCTCACTCTTCCCTTTTTCTCTTGGTTCTCCTTCTGCTTCTCTTCCTTCTCTCTAAGTCTCACTTCTCTCTACTTTCTTAATTTGGTAACTTTGACTATTTTTGGAACAATGTAAATGGTCTCCTACGAAGGCACCATTTAACATGTCCTAAGGGACTTAAATGAGGCCTTGGCTTATTAGGCCGTGGGCTTCTTCTACCCACACCCTTTCCTAACTTAGACATTTTCCTAAAGAGTAACACATGCTTAACACTCACTTAATGAATTACTTGACTTAAAAGTAAAATGTTGCAAACCCTTAATAACTCAACTAAGTTAATTAATTGAATTATTTTGGGGTGTTACAACCTCCCCTACTTAGGAGATTACGCCCTCGAAATCTTACCTCAATCAAACAAATTTCGGAATAGACTTCCTTCATCTTGCTCTCTAGCTCCCAAGTAGCATGCTCACCAAGAGCCTCCTACCCAAACCACCTTCACCAACTTGATTTCTTTTCCCCAAGGGTCTTTACTTCTGGCCTTCAATTCGATCGACGCATTGTCTCCACAAAGGAGGTCGTCTCTCACTTGCACATCATCCATTTGAATGACATGGGACGGGTCAGAACATACTTCCTCGGGCTGAGATACATGGAACACATCGTGCAAATTTGATGATTGGTGGCAATGCAATTCTGGTATGCCACCTTCCCAACTCTCCAAGATTTGATAGGGTCCAATGAAACGAGGTGACAGCTTGACCTCGTGAGCTCGTCCAACTCCAAATCCACAGGGGTGACTCTAAGGAATACATGGTCGCCGCTTGAAATTCTAAGTCTTTCCTCCTTTTGTCATGGTAACTCTTCTCTGCTCGCTTTGTGGACGCCTCATCTTCTCTCTCGATCATCTTAACCTTCTCGGTAGTCTCTCTAACCAACTCCTGGGCCTAACACAACCTCTCTCCGCTGCTTCATGCCAACATAGTGGAGTCCTACACCTACGGCCATACAATGCTTCAAATGGTGCCATTCCAATACTTGAATGATGATCATTGTTGTGTAAGTGAATTCTATCAATGGTAGATACGAATCCCACGCACCTCCTCGCTCAAGCACACAAGCTCTCAATAAGTCTTCTAAGGATCGGATAGTCCTCTCTGATTGACCATCACCGAGGATGGTATGCCGAGCTCAAACGCAACTTGGAACCCAACGCCTCTTGCAAACTCTTCCAAAATTCAAGTAAACCTTGGATCTCTCGTCTCGATACAATACTAAAAGGGATTCCATGAAGCTTCACAATGACATTGATATAAATTTCTCGCTAACCTCTAGACTTTGGGTATGTGATGTTAATAGAATAAAGTGTGATGACTTTGTCACCTATCAACAATCACCCAAATGGTGTCAAACCTCTCTTGTTGTCCCTGCAACCCTACATAAAGTCCATGGAAATGCTTGCCCACTTCCATTCAGAATATGCAACGGTTGCATCAACCCCGCCGCTTCTGGTGCTCCACCTTGACTTCTCGCAAGTCAAACAAGCATGACGAAACGAGCCACATCCTTCTTCATTCCTTGCCACCGTAATAATTTCTTCAAGTCTTGATACATCTTCGTAGCTCCCGGATGGATACTCAACCGACTTCTGTGACACTCTCCGCACTGCCTTCTTGATCTCCTCATCATCGTGTATACATATCCGAACCTCCGAACCTCAACAATCCTTGCGCATCCAACTCAAAATCTTTGTTATCACTTCGCCAACTCTCACAAACACATCAACCAACTTCACATCAACCTTCCAGGTGGCTTCCCTTTATACTAACCATGAACTCATTGGTGATCTTCAAGATCCCCAACTTAACACTCGAGGTGTTACTTCACATACTAGGCTCAAATCTCTAAACTGCTCAATCAATTCCAGCTCTCTTTACCATCATCGATGACATATGCAGAGATTTCCTACTCAACGCATCGCCTACAACATTGGCCTTCCCTCGGGTGATAGTTCGCATCAAGTCATAGTCCTTCAATAACTCCAACCATCTCCTCCGCCTCATATTCAATTCCTTCGATCAAACAAGTACCGCAAACTCTTGTGATCACTAAACACCTCGAACCTCAAATCCATAAAGGTAATGCCTCCATATCTTTAATGCAAACACTACTACACTAGCTCTAAATCATGAGCGGGGTAATTATTCTCATGAGTCTTCGGGCTGCTTGAAGCGCACGCCACTACTTTACCTTTCTCAGATCAAAGACACAAATTCAAAACCTAACTTAGATGCATCACAATAGATCACAAAAGGATCCCCTCGGATTAGGCAACGCCAAGATCGGCGACGTTGTCAATCTCCTCTTCAACTCTTGAAACTCCTCTCGCATCGGCCATCCCATACGAATGCCCTATCTTTACATGTCAATCGGGTTAATGGCAACGCCAATTTGGAGAAGCCTCTCAATGAATCTTCTCAGAGTAACTGGCTAACCCCATGAAGCTCCTCACTTTGGTGGTCGACTTGGGTGTCTCCCACTTCAACACACTTCAATCTTTGAAGGGTCCACCGCAATCCCATCAGCCGAAATCACACGGCCTAGGAAACTCACTTCCTCAACCAAAACTCACACTGGATAGCTTCGCATACGCCTTCTTCTCCTTCGTAACCTTCAAAGACTACCCTGCTGCTCTCAGATGCTCTTCTCTTCGCCGACTTGGAGTAGACAAAGATATCGCCTATGAACACTACCACAAACCGATCTAAGTACTCATGGAAAATACGATTCATATACTCCATGAATACCCCGAGCATTAGTGACACCGAATGGCATTACTAAGTACTCGTAGTGTCCATACCGAAGTTCTAAAAGCCGCTTTTGGTACGCTCGTTCTTCACTTTGATTCGATGGTAGCCCGACCTCAAATCAATCTTGAAAATACCCGAGCACCCACTAATTGATCCATCAAATCGCAATTCTTGGTAAGGGATACTTGTTCTTAATTGTAACCTTGTTCAACCGTCTGTAGTCCACGCACAACCTCATGCTTCCATCTTTCTTCTTCACTAGCAACACAGTGCTCCCCACTGATGATACGCTTCTGCCTCACGAATTTCCTTTCTAGCAATTCTTCCAACTGCTTTCTTCAATGACAATTCTGATGCAGACATCCTATAAGGTGCCATAGACACCTGGTCTTCTTCCAGAATCAATTCTATGGTGAACTCGATCTCTCTCTCAGTGGCACATCAGAATTTCTTCAGAAACACCTCGGCAAACTCTCTAACCACCGCGGATCTTCAATCTTGACTTGATTCTCATCATTAATGACGCCATAATGCAAACAGAGTAACCCATTCTCCTAACAACTTGCGCACTTGTCTAGCAGAAGTAAAGCCGATTCCTTCACCTCGATAGCGGAAAACTAACCGATCTTCAAATAAGAATTGATATGAACATGGTTGTCTACCAACCACCCATACCAAGGATGACGCCCATTCCTCTAGTGGTAAACAAATTAAGTTAACAAAGTGAAGTCCCCGCCGAATACAACAAGTGGGCACTTCAACATACCGCAGAGGTAGTCATCGAACCCTTAGCCGGAGTGTCAATGACCATCTCCTTACCAATGAAGACAACACTAAACTCGCCTATTAGCACACATGGCGTAAAATGAAGGAACGAGTTGCGCCAAGATTCACAATTGCAACTAGAGGAACACCGCTGATATAACACGCACTCTATGATTTCGCTTCTCTACCTCTGACCCAAACTTAATGCAAACACTTTCCCACGCCTCTCTCTCTTTCTTCGCTTTGGACACTGGGGACCGATGTGCCCCATCTCTCCACAATTGAAATAGACTATCTCCTTTCGCCCACATTCAAAGCAGAGATAGGTGACCTTCTTTGCCACACCTATAACACCTCTTCTCCTCGGCCTTGCACTCCTTCTCGCCTCAGGCCCAGCAATCCACACTTGTAATAGTCGAATAGCAGAGAGCGCCTCCCTACTAGGCTTTCCTCTCCTCGCGAATTCCCTTCCTCTACCACCGTAATGGTCGTAAGGTTTCCAACTGCATCGAGGTCGAAAAGTCTTCTTATCTTTCCCAAAATTTCTGGCTAGTAGCCACACTATCTTCTTCATAAATTCTCGCAAATCGCCTACCAACCTCTAATACACCCTTATCCTTTGATACCCAATTGCCCGCTTGATCTCGTGCTTCAAACCGTTTCTCAAACTTGATACACTTGGAGAACTCTGCAATGGGTCTAGTGTAATGGGGTAAAACTTTATCACTTCTAAAACTTGGCAAAGATACTCCGACACTCGGCCATGTTACCTTGTTCGAGCTCCAAGAATTCCATCTCTTTCTTTCCTCTCACATCTTCTGGTAGTACTTCCTCATGAACTCTTTCTTAAAATTCTCCCATGTGATCTCCTCCTCTCTGCAGCCTTCCAATCTTGAATAACTCCAAGCCACCACTGGGCCGTCGGCTTCCTCAATGAGCATATGAGTCCCAAACCTCACTTTTTGCTCATCTGCAATCCATCACTCAATATTCTCTCTATTTCTTTCAACCATGCTAGAGCCCCATCAGATCATACCTCCCTCAAGGTAGGAGGATTCTCCTCTCGAAAGTAGCGAGCCCACGAGCTCCAAAGATCATCGGCATTCTCACGAGGTCGATTCCCATAGCATTTGCCATCGCTTCCAACGCAGCAGAAATATAGCAAAGATCATCTCTTCCAAATTTCTTCTAGCCATTCTTACTTCACCGATTACCCAATCAAGAATCGGTTTAGAACGAGCCTAAGACTCGAGGCTTAAGACACTTAGACTCAATACTTGGCCTGACAAGACCGAACTTATGCTCGATACCAACAATGTAACACCCCTTATCTAATCAATTCGATCTACTAAATTAAAATCGAGTTTCAAAATTCCACTCAAAGGAGGGCTACATTTGATGATTTAAAAAGGAAAACGGAAATTCAATTAAGTTCAAACAAATGCACAACATTATACTAAACATGTAATCATGCGCATCACATCTAAGAAAAGTGGTCTAAGCCCATAACATAAGGCACCTCGCCAAAGAAGACATCAAGTCATAATACATAGTAAAAAGTTACAACAAAATGTGATAGTTTTAGTTCAAAAGACTATCTAGCGTAGAAAGTACACAAGATCGGCATAAGAAGCACTAAAATCTACTCTACCCCAACCCAATGTTACACGACACTGCAGCAGCATACACAACCGACTTGAGCTAGGCACAACTATCACTCATGTGTACCGCAAGTTGCCGACATGAGAAGCAACATAAAAGCAAAATAAAGTGAGTCTCTTAACACAAGTAATATAATGTGAAGAAGCTTAAGGTTAGAGATAGCACTAAAGCACCTCTGGTTCACCTAATACAAACCACTCACCGATAGTTCAAATAACCACAACAATTATCGATCACCAAAAACACATTAAATTATGAAATGTATGCATGTATGCAACCCAACCACAGGGCATTATGCAACGAGGTACCTCCACCGTCGTTATTTAGCCTATCGCTCTCCGTCGTTATTTACTCCGCCGTTATTTGATATGGAGACCAAGTCCTACCACATCGAGGCCGAAACCTCCTCCGTCAGTAATATGCACATGAACATGTGACTTCATGACAAATGCAATCACACACCAATCAATCATAACGCATGTGAATGCTTACACCGCCGTTCTCACCGCCGCATTCGCCCGCTCTACTCGCCGCCACACCGACGTCCACACCATCTAGACATCATCTCGCAAGGCGCCGACCCTACTACACCTGTAGAGAATCACCCTAGGACCTACAACCGACCTCTCTCAATCACCTCGCACTCCACGGTGGACTAATTGTCACACCGAGGACCGCAACGACACTTTAGGGACCAAAGTGTCACCTAAGGACCAAAATGGACTTAATCGCCCCCGCATTTTGGCACACTTGGTGCTAAAATAGCACTCACAAGGCGCCCCACAATGTGCTAGGCAACATTGGCGCCTAACATCACTTCGCACACACTATGTGTGTACCTCTGCTAACTACTACAACTCTCAGATTCTACATCACCTCGGCACCTAGCTCACTTTGCACCTCGGCATGTTACACGCAAACCCTCAATCTGCAGAGCACGCTCACAGCTACACACTTCCTTAGGCTAGAACCTCTCACTGTGTGGATTCACCTCGCACAATCTCGCCTAGTCACTTCCACTTAGGCATTTTGGCGCTTCACCCTGATGACGCTACCTCTGGCTTGAAGACTTCTGGTTCACTACCTCTACACCCCAGAAACTTGGCGAAACACCCACACTTCTGGCTTTATGCGCCTACCCTCGCTAATGGTATTTGGACACATACTCTCCTCAAACTCACCAATGCACTCTCAACACCAAGACACTCTAGGCGCTGACTTCCCTCAACTCGGTTTCTCTCTCTAAGTCAAGTCAAAGGTACTTCTGCCACACGCGCTGCAATAAAGGCGCTTTAACTCCCATTTTACTTCTTTTACTCTGCTTCTTTACTTAAACCCAACATGCAACCCATTTCCACTTTCACCACACTCATGCACACTCTGATACTCACTCCATTGGCTCCGATCCTCTCCCCTAACTCTACATGCAAACTCATTTTCTTCACACTACACCGATTTACACTCGATGCCTCACCATGCAATGCTCCTTCAGACCACACGCAATGTAGAGTGTTACACTCCTCTCTCTTTCCCAACCGATCCACCATCGTATTTCACCACAAATCACAAAGCAAAGAGTAAAACACAAAGAAACATGTTATGAACAACACATAAAACACACATGCAAGGTGATCGTAACCACTCACACCAAAAATACTACCAAACACAAAACATTACAAAGATTAAAAGAGCCCCCTAACCCGATTATAACCAGAGACACCCCTCTTCACTAGCACTTCTAGAATCCTTCAAGATTCAAATTTCACTCTTCCCTTTTTCTCTTGGTTCTCCCTTCTGCTTCTATTCCTTCTCTCTAAGTCTCACTTCTCTCTACTTTCTTAATTTGGTAACTTTGACTATTTTTGGAACAATGTAAATGGTCTCCTACGAAGGCACCATTTAACATGTCCTAAGGGACTTAAATGAGGCCTTGGCCTTATTAGGCCGTGGGCTTCTTCTACCCACACCCTTTCCTAACTTAGACATTTTCCTAAAGAGTAACACATGCTTAACACTCACTTAATGAATTACTTGACTTAAAAGTAAAATGTTGCAAACCCTTAATAACTCAACTAAGTTAATTAATTGAATTATTTTGGGGTGTTACACACTACCTCATCCGCTATAAGTTAATTTATCTATTAGTTTATCTTCTATCTGTTGCTTTTTGACAACCAAAACCTTAGTATTTTAACGATAATTTGTATGGAACTTTTAAGGCGCTAATAATCCACATTTTAATTTTTTTTTCAAAAAAAAAAATCACATTTTTATTTTTCATTGATCAAATCAGTAATTTTAATTTTTTATGGACCAAATTAATCTCGACATTTTTATCCAGAAATAATTTAAGCATTTACTCTGACTATTATAAAGCAAAAACAAAGATAAAAATTCCATATGTGATGCATGTGGAATTTTGATATAAGTAGATCTAATTCAAATATATTCTGAAAAGTAAAAGAATTATAGAAATAACTTTTAAAAGTGTAAAAATCAGCCAAAAGAAAAACAGAGAAAGCGTGACTTTTTAAAAGCACAGAGGATCATACGGTGCCTCATCAAAAAGGTGGTTGGTTTTTTTTTTTTTATCAAAAAAAAAGTGGTTGCTTAAATAGAGAACCAAGAATTGATAAAAAAAATAGGCAACCAATGGAAAGAGACAAACAAAAACGAAGTACTAGTACCAATTATTAATGTTATAGTTATAGCTTTATCGTTAAGGTAACTTTATGTTTTTGGGTCCTTTTTAACTTTTAATGTACGTGCCATGTTACCTCCTCACTTTATGCATGCGCGCCAATAAACATAATAGAAGCACTTTAACAATAACCTCTCTTATTTAAGATTGGGAATTGTTGGGATAAATTGTGCTTTGTAAAGGTCTGATTTTGACATGTTTCAAAAACTTAATGGTCAGGTTTGGTTTGATAGGGCATCTCCAAAATTAAGCAACTTGCATAACCACTTTAAAGTGGTCTCACAATTGGTAAAGGATTTAGAACTCAAGATCGTAGAACTCAAAATTGTATATTCTGCAAAAAATTAAGAATATTAAGACAAATTTAAAATTTCATGAGCTTCAAAAAATTATAAAGTAAAAGAAGCATTTTTTCAAGGGGGTTCACTGCTCACAATGCCACATCAACTCTAAGTAACTTTTGAGCAATCCACATTTTGTTCCTAGGTATGCTCCGCTAGGGTTTTTTTCTTTAGTCTTTTCTCTAGTTTGGTCTGTCAAAAGTTGTTGTTGGCGTTAGCTCAATCCATCTAGCTTTACTTTAGTTTGGTGTTGTGCTGGCATGTCTCTGTTTTGTGTTTGGTGTGATAATCTTTTTGTCCTACAATGGTGTATCACCTAAGGTTTATCTAGTCTACTATCGTTACCTTGTTAAAACAACAACACTAGAATTCCTAAATTGTAGGCTCATGGTTAATCCACACCCTCTAGTTCTCTTTGCCTCAACAGCGAGTACACCTATCCGAGACCACCTCGTGTTAGCTTCATCAAAGTTAACACGGATGCGCAGATGATTCAATCGCAAGTTGTGGTTTTAGTGGTATTGTGTGTCGTGATTATAAGTGGTAAAGTTGTTTCGAATTACCTCTCGCATCTATGCTCCCTATGCTTTTGTCGATGAGTCCTTAGCCCTAAGAGAGGCTATCTCCTCAGTGGTTACGCTTGAACTTATCCCCTGTGGTGGTTGAATCCGATCATCAAGCATGCAAAGTGTAACATCGTAAGACAAGAAATGGATCATATATTGAAGAATGTATTCACTATAAAGGAGAAGTTTACCTAGTCGATTTTCTGCACGACTCGATCCTAAACGCCGTGGTCGATCTCGCTGCTAAGCTTGCCTCTAGTCGTAGCGCTCAGAAACTAGGTAGTATCTCCACCTAGATCCCTCCTCCGCTTATCGAGACGTAAATTGTGGTGTAATGATCCGTGGTGGTTGGAATTTAAGGGATTTTCAAATTAGGGTTTGTGGTTTAGGGAAAGTGGAAAGTTGTGTTCTCTCTGATGCCTCTTTTGTGTAAGTGGGTATGAGTGGTTACGCTAGTCTCTCTCCTCAATTATTCGCCTTTAGCTAGATCTGTGTATGTAGTCAGGTTGGGTGTATGTATTTGCTTCTCTAATGGTTTGGCTCCGAAAACTCATTGATTGTATTGTAGTGGGCCGATTTTCTGCGGCTTTTGCATTTTATGTCCTAGTGAGTTTTTATTTGTTCTGTTGTTGTGTGGGCCGGTCTTTTGGGCCTAGTACCCATTTTTCTCTTTGTTGTATTGGTTTTGTGGCCTAGCCCAAATTTAATGGAATCCAATTCAGTTCATCAAAAAAGCAACCCTCATTTTCACATCAAAATATTGAGATTCAACTTTACTTCAAGTTAAAATATTAATTTAGTGAGGCTAATTTATTGTATTTTATTCGTAAGCAAATGGCTAGTTTGCATTACTTCTACGAGCAACTCCAATTTTAAATAAGCCAACAATCTTGTAATGTAGGACAACTCCAATACTAACAAAAGAAGATAAGCAACAACTATATATATGTGAAGCCCATTTATACAACCTGCATTGGAGTTGCTCTCCATGTCTAAGATCCTTTTTGGTTTAGTTTGGTCTTTTTTAAAAGCTTTATTATGAGGGGTTTGCTTTTCCAACTCCCTCCTACTCTTTCACACCCCTTAACAAATTTTATTCCAAAAATAACCTCGTGTGAAACGCTGAGAGGATGTGTTTAATGACGGTTCGAACGACCTTGTCGAACACGTTCGAACAACAGCATGCGAACGCAACAAAAATGGTGAATGTCGTGTGAGGGTCCATTATTTGTTGCCTCAGTTAACATCATACGAACGAAATAAAATAGGGTGTTCGAACAAGGTTATGCGAACAGGTTCGAGTGACCCTATTCGAACAGGTGAAATAACGCACAAGAGGGTGTGAAGTCAATATTTAACTCACGCGGACGATGTTGTTCGAACGGGTTCTAAAAAAAAGACGCATTGGCTGACCTTTTGGTCATTTCACACCCTTATGGGGTGTGTTTTGAGTAGGAGGGGGTGTGGGGAAAGTTATACCCTATTATGATCTATTAACTTATTTAGGCCCATTCTTCTTACACCCCCCCCATTTACTCATTACACACTACCAAACCCCCAAAATTCTAAAAATACTTTAATGAAACACCGCGCTTTTTATTTTTTTGTGCGTTAGATGGTTCGATAGTTAACCATCGAACTAGTTCGATGGCAAACTATCGAGTATTGAAATTTTTTGGAACATGGGGTGTGTCTAATATTTGAGATGGTTCGATACTTAACTATCGAACCGGTTCGATACTTATAGTGCGAACCTACCTGTTACTGATTAGAATGGACAGAATTCCAAGTTTCATGTTTTTAATTTCAATTTCAATTTAAATAATAGAAAGTTCACGGCCAAACAACCAACGACTATGATATATTCACATGCAACATCCATTTTCTTTTCGATGCACAAACTTGGTGAGGGAAAGAGAGGAATCGATAACCTTTTCTTGCACTGCACCTTCAACTTACACATAAAATCCGCTTAACCAGTTGATAAATAGTGTGGATCATGAGTCACGACATTTCGTCTCAGCCATTTCTTTCTGATTGTCATAGCAGATAATCAAAGCAATTAAAATTGACTTTTCTGATGGCATGATCATCCACCAAAGGACTATACAATTAATACTTCCCATATATTGCTCTATTTTTAGTTCATCAGCTGCCATTGTATTTTCATTTCACCATTATTTTGATCCGAGTCATACTTGGTATTTGTTTATCATCAATAGTTTCAACACAACGAGGTAGCTAATATTGCCAGGACAGTAATAAAAATCTCAAGAGAGAACACTCATTGGAAATTGGAATTGAAAACCTCGCTTGGATTGATTTTAACGCTGCAAAAAATAACATCGATTCTCGCTTCATTAACAAAGTGGTTCGCAGTAAACTATCTAACCAATTCATTACTTAACAATCAAACCATCATTAGACAAAATTTGGGGTGTGCAAAGATAATAACATCGAACCGCCTTGAAATTTCCAAAAATTAAACGCTGTGATTCATTAAGGGTAGTACCGCTTTTTACGCATGTTGGTAGTGTGTAATGAGTAGAGGGGTGTGTAAGAAGCATGGACCCTTATTTAAAGGTTTATAATCTCAACTATGTTAACATCTCAGCCCATAACAATCATATGCGACTTGTTAAAATTTATCATTAAAAAAGAAAAGACATAAACATGAGGTATGGTGTAAAAGAAACCAATTATCTTAGTCTATAGCTAGCGCATGTTTGGAAACTTGGTGTTTCCACATTAAGTTTGTTGCGGCGTGGAAGCTTCAATGAAGCTTTGAGTTTACTGCAAGTTTGAGAGATATCGCATATCCAAACATGCACTAAGAAGCCTATTTATTGCGAAACAAGCCATTCATTCACGATTCATGAAGTTAGAAAGTAGATTCCACCAGCTATCTATAAGGCCAGAAATAGCAAATGAGGTTAATTTATCAGCACAACTATTTCATTCTCTATAAATATCAGAC
The DNA here is from genome assembly GCA_020916435.1 of Oxytropis ochrocephala. Classification (NCBI taxonomy): domain Eukaryota; kingdom Viridiplantae; phylum Streptophyta; class Magnoliopsida; order Fabales; family Fabaceae; genus Oxytropis; species Oxytropis ochrocephala. The sequence goes on from CM037092.1 coordinate 14,216,342, forward strand.
TTGAAAGTGCATATTGCGATATAGACCTTGACAATGCTTCTATCTGACTCTGGGGAGACACACAAGTGTTACACAAACATTGAGAGTGGAAATTTGAACATGCAACGTTTCACTTTTACCTCTCATAACCCCAAAACCAAAACCATACTATGTATTAGACTAAAAATTAATATATAAATGATAACATAAGCTCCAGTTTGAACACTATCAATTGTCATGCTTCCTCTTCACTACTATCAAGAAGAACAAGGTTCTTCTTAGTCTTCGACCTCTTTGGGGCTCTACCATCATCATTCACTTGTTCCTCAGTCGGCTTGAAATCAGAATAGTTTACAATATGCTCAAGAATTTTAGTTCCATACTTTTTGGTCTTCAATTTTCCAATTACCTTTTCCAACTGCACGAACACAAACACACAGAAAACTTGTAACTAAGAATTAAAGTCATGCAACCATGGACAATTCAAACAGTGGTCTTGTATTGTATCCGTGTTTAGATACTTTGTATTTACAACTTTTTACAATTATTTTTAAAAATTTCATTCTAATACATGAACATACCACAATAATTTGATAAAACATTTTAGTGTATACAATGCTTTATGCTATCTTTAAAACATGGATTTTTTTCCTTTTGATACCAGGTGTGTTTTTACAGTAAACTTGATAAGTACTAGAATTTCTCATGACTCAATCAAACATAATAACTGTGTATTAATGGTGATAAACTGAAAATACAAGAGAAAATGAAGATAAAAGTAACCTAAGGCACTATAGAGGCCTAATCTCTCCCAAAGACCCTAGGTCTATTCTCAATTCTTAGTTACCTTCTAATTTCCTCCCACTACTATTTATAGTACTCCACTAATGCTCACATTTTCTCTCAATTGCTCACATTTTCCATCCACTTTGCCACCTCATCAAGTGGTTACAACAAACTCTTTTTCCTCCCCTTACATTTTATTTAATTATTTAATATCCTATCAATACTCCCCCCCTAAACATTCACCTTGTCCTCAAGGTGAAGATATCAAAACAAACAAATAATACTCTTCCACCCGATCCCATAGCTTGAAGCAAGATGTCCCAATAATGCAAGAAGCCGAGTACGGTTCACCCGATCCCATGGCTTGTGATGCCTTTCTTCCATGGCGATTCTTGAAGGCTCCACCCTTTGGATCATGTGCTCAACCATAAGTTGGTGCCATCCATACTTAATAAACCCAGAAATGTCTTCCTCTTCCTTGATATGAAATTCCAGTGGCTTATTTTCTATAGTTCTAGTTAAATCACCAACAAAATCCATAAGCCACTCACAAAGCAAATCAATGGTTTTCTTTAAAATTTCAAACTCACTTTGTAAACAAGGACTAATGTGAATCTCTTCTTGAATTAGATACAGTGGTGTTCTAATTTCTTCAACAGAGGAATTCCCAAGAGCCATACAAATTGCACCTCCATCCATTGAAATTTCATGAACCAGAGCAAAAGATTTGGATGGATCGATAGAGTCACCATACCCACTTTCAGCTATATCAGCTACACGAAGGGAAATAGATAAACCAGGAGGTTTTAGGAGTATAAGAGAAATGAAGGGAAGTTGATTATGAAATTGTGTAGATTCTGTGTGTACTCCAACTCCAGTGTTTATGTCTACCATCAGTGTACTTAGGTGAACCCTTTTATTTTCTATTTCCATTGCTTCCTGCCAACACACCCATGGCAACCCAATAAAGCTATCTATTGTCCTCTTTTTCTGAACCCATGTATCACTAGTGTTGGCATCTTCTAGTGAGTAGATTTTGGTGATCCAAGCTATGCAAGAAATTGAAGAACTTCCTCCGGATCAAATGCCCTGTTTTCAGTGCATATTTTTGGGCCAAAACAGAGTGTTGGGCTGCTCTATTTTTCTTATATGAAACTCTCTTAATAAGAACAAATACTTCTAAAAGATCAAGAGTGTAGCATACCTTCCCATAGATTTAACCTCAATACACAATGATACAATATCGGGTGATCGCTCCACTTCTTCACCAATTATGACCGCCTAAGAATTTTTGAGAATAAAGGAAAAATGTTGAAGAGTCGATCTCTTTGATTGTTCAATCCATCTACCCTTCCAAAGATAGTAAATACGGGAGGTGTAATAATAAAATTGTGGGCTCGCCCACGGGATTAAAACCGATGTCCACTTTCTTTTCGAGACCAACAAAACCCCACCACCTTCATTTCCTTTTCAAAGATTAATTTTAACACCCTCTCTATATGAATTGGATCTAATTACTAACCAGAATCGGGTAGTGTAAACAGCATATACGGGTCCACCCCATCGGATCAATGAAGAGGCCCACTTCCCCTAAGACCCCATCAACGTTGGCTCCACTTTCCTCCCAAACACGCCGCACTATTCGGCCATTTAGAGAGCTGAGATGGCTTCCTTGCATCGCCAACGATTTCCACCGCTTCCATGGTCGCTCTCCGCCGTTTTCCTTCTCCGCAGCTGCCGCCGGCTTCACGTCACCACCACTCCGATTCTTCTTCTCAGCGCCGATTCCACCAAACTTTCTTCTTCCACTCTTCCTTTCTCCCCAACCTCTCGCTGCCGAGAGATAAGCGGCGCCGCTTAAACTGCTTCACGCCACTGCGGAACCTTCTCGCCTTCGCTTCTTCAACCGGCGTTGGTTCTTCCCGCAACCCCGTTTCTACATTTTCCTTCATCACCGGCTTCCACGATGGTTCTATGCCACCACCGATCTCATCTACCCGTGATTTCGCGATAAAATTCCATGGTACGCCACTGTGAGCCTTCGATTTCACCTTTTCGCGATTTTTCTTCTTCATCTTCGAGCCAAGATCCCAAGAGTCGCCGATCTCATCTAGTTGCTTGAGGATCTTCTTCATCGCTACTCTCTACAACTCCGACCCTCCTGCTCCGCAAAGCATCCATACGATCCTCCAACTTCAATGGTGGACAGAAACAGAACCTTCATGTTCTAGATCTGAAAGAATTTCTTCACTCAACTCATCAATGTGTCGCTTCGCTTTGGCTCTTCCTCTGATTTTGTAATAATACTCACAGGTTCTTCTTCTTTCTCCTGGTTTTGGTGATTTACCATCACATCTAATTTCTCGAACTTCAATTCTTCCTCAGAATTTTCGCTCCATCCCTCTTCTTCTGGTTCATTGCTTCTCTTTTCTAATTTGGTTGAATTTGCAAAGAACATAAAATTGTTGTAACCATTGCAATTTCATTTCTAAATAGATCTCAAATCCTTCTCCGAGAGTTCATCGCTTCTGCTTCTTCTTCGCTCTAAATGTTGCCTGATTTTGTAAATTTCTTCCTTCCATTCTGGTTTGCTGTGCGATGCTTTTTTCCAGAAATTTCTCCATGGCAGCAACTCATTATCTCTTTGAGCACTCGTGATCGAGTGCTCGATACCAATTGATAGGAACTAGAATTTCTCATGACTCAATCAAACATAATAACTATGTATTAATGGTGATAAACTGAAAATACAAGAGAAAATGAAGATAAAAGTAACCTAAGGCACTATAGAGGCCTAATCTCTCCCAAAGACCCTAGGTCTACTCTCAATTCTTAGTTACCTTCTAATTTCCCTCCCACTACTATTTATAGTACTCCACTAATGCTCACATTTTCTCTCCAATTGCTCACATTTTCCATCCACTTTGCCACCTCATCAAGTGGTTACAACAAACTCTCATTTCCCTCCCCTTACATTTTATTTAATTATTTAATATCCTATCAAAACTTCTTAATAATTTTATGCGTTGTATAATAACAATGTCGTGTCCTATAAATTTTTTAAATTTCCCATGGCTGTGCCATATTGGGCGTGCCTTGTGTGTGTTGTGTTTAAGCCATGGTATGACCAGTAGTATACAAGCCTAAAAATTGCTCCTAATAATCTCTTAGAAGTAAAATTTTGGTTTAGGTATAAAAAATCAAATCCACCAATACAAAACTAAAATTACATGAATAAAACTTGCCTGTTCCAGTGAGTTTGGTTTTTGAGAACATAGTAAGCTGATTTGTTGAGTTGACAAGACAGAGTGTGGGAGTATTCCTCCATGAATGGAAGCCAGTTCTTTTCTCAACTCATCAAGCTTTAGCTCCAACCCAGAGGACCCAAGGCAGCGTTTCATTCTCACGGAAGCTTTAGTTTTCTCTTCTGTACAAATCTCAAGCTTCACAGTCTTCTTCCCTGCACAAAGAATGATATCCAAACAGGTACAAGCAGTTGGTAATCAACATATGTCTGTGACAACTTGCAATTTGAATGCAGAGGTATTCACAAAGGCATTTCGGAGAAATAATTGGAGAAGTTCAATACAACTAGATAAATTGGCCGAGAATCGAAAAATCAACCTAATTCAGTGAACTAGTTTCTTATTAAATAATTTCAAGGTTGAATGAAGAAACAGCGCTCAGTACAGATGTAAGATACAAGACCTTAACAGCTTTTGTCATGATAAACTAAGCTTCACAGATTGACATCTCCAATGAGAAATGTGCATACCTTGCAATATTTGCTTGGCCAATGGCCCTAAAGCAATGTAAGCATTTGTAGAATAAGCTGTATGCTGAAACTCTTCTTTCTGCATCAAGAAAATGTTGGTTATAATATAAATCACCCGCTAAAAAATGGAAATACACATTTTTGCACTGATTTGGAGATTTAAAATTAGAACGGATAGCCAACACAACCCTAGACTGTGCTGTGCTATGTTTCGCGATGGTTGGCATTCAATGTGACACTATCGATATGCAACACTCGGGTTTCTGAGTTAATTGGGTTCTGAGCAATTTGTGCTTCAAATTAATCTCAAGTTTTGCAGGGGGCTAAATGAATTTAAGATTCATTTTTAGCAGTTCACTGCATATGCATATCATTCCGCTTAGTAGTGAATTTTCACTGCAGAATGGAAAGCTAAGATAACATGATTTTAAATGTTGCAGTGCAAGTGGGATCACTTTTGTTTGGTATGGAAAATGAATTTTATCACCCAAAGGATTTTCAACTTTTATTTCTGACCCGTGCCCATCATAGTTTAACAAACTAACAAATGCAAATCAATAATTATCCTACATCTTAGCCTTACAAAGAAGTTGATGAAAGGGTGAATCATGAAACAAGTATGTTCTTCGCTTTTCATATAAGTTTATAGAGTTTGCTTTTTAATTTTAACTAGTGCAATACCTATGCATTCACATGGGTTGCGCAAATTTTTATGCAAGTTCTAAAAAGACGTATATATAGCAAACTGTATTACCAAAACATGGAAATGTAACCAATATACCAAATGGCCTCTTATTTTTTAGAACAATAATATTTGCAGAAGCTTTTAGGCAAGTTCTAAAGAGACCTAAATATAGCAAACTATATTACCAAAACACGATCCATTAAAAGGTGTAAGATGAGCTGCTCAATTTCCTCTCGTTTCAAGTCCGAACCTGTAAATTCAATGTAGCAAAATTTCACAATCGTATTTGTGATAAAATACCTTCAGAGGAAGGGGGAGAGAGAGATATTATACGTGCACTATATTATAGGTATCTCATGTATAGTTTGAATCATCAAATAAAATACAAAACCACTTTTACAAACCCTAACATAAAAAGTGTTAATTGGCGAGAATGAACCAAACGGGAGGACAAATTAGGCCCAAGAGTCATGGTACATAACAAAAAAGAATATATATATATATATATATAGAGAGAGAGAGAGAGAGAGAGAGTAAACAAACCAACCTATTTCCTTCTGTTTGATTTTCACTTTATCTACTAATTGCAACATTGTTGACCTCTGATCACTTGCTTGAATATCTTGCAATAGAGAAACCATCAATTTTGCTTGGCCTGCAAAAATTATCGCTATGTAAAGGCTCGTCCGAATAAAATGGGATGAAGAAATAGGAAAAAAGTGAGATCAGAGGGAAGAAAAAAACAAAGGGAAAGCATTGCAATAATGAGAAATATGGGTGAAAGGAGAAGAGTAAAAGACAAAAATCAAACCAAAGGTTAAAGGAACATACAAGATACATCTACTTCCTTCACCTCATTTGAGAGTGCACAAATGTCACACATCCCTGCAATATCAAAAGTATACAATTTGAATTTATGCCACAAGCCTACAATAATGGGGCGAAAATAAAAGGAGAATGACAACATTAAAATGTACCATTGCACTCTTGTAATGGCTCAGCAAAATGTCGAAAAAAGGCACTTCGTCGGCATTGCCTTTTGGACTAGATTAAAGAGTATGATAACTATAATTAGTCCAAGTTAAAGGGTTTTTTATAGAGAATGATGAAAGTAGAGTTAAAAAAAATTAGTATACGTACGTATTGTGACATGATATACAAAATAATAACCACCCAGACATATTTTTACTCATACTAATTCCTAATTTTAAAGGAACAAAAACTTCCTAAAGATAAGCTAAAATCCCTAAGAATAAGATAACGATCCTATAAAGATAAAGACACAAATTAATTAGCAACGCAATCACCTAATCTATTGTGCACCATTTTCTAAATATTAAGTTATTTAATCCCAAAAAAAATAGTAATTTACTTTGCAGATATTCTAACAATCATAATCATAATTTATTATATTCAATTACTTAATGGACATAATCATGTTCCATAATCATGCAATAGAAAAGGCAAAAGGCCCTCAATCAGGTCGTAATGCAGCATACAGAAAGGAATAAAGCTATTAGGTCCATCAGCATACATGAAAGGGAAAGATAGCTGAATGGGTATGCTCATTTAATCATCAAAGATGAAAATGAAAGCTTGCCATCTATTTTGTTTTTTGTATATATTTACACTTTTAGAGATAGGCCATCAATGAGCTTAACTTTTAAGAACCCTCAAATAAACAAGATGGGAAGACGAATCAAACTTTAAAAGTTTTCAGAATTGAATGAATGAATGAGTATCGGCTGAGATAAACTACCAGTCTTACATTTTAAATTTTAAATACCATAAAATAAACTACCTGACAATATCGTACTATGTCATAGAGATTCTGCAATCCTGATTTTTCGTAGAAGACCATTGAGCTCTGAAGAAAGTGTTACATATAAAACTTGTCAAATAATCCACCAATCATATGCGCCTCTACATGTAGATATGCACAAGCATTTCAATACAAACAAGCATGCGAGATTATATACACTTTAGTTCCTAGATAACATTTTGGTAGCGTTTGGCAAGACAACAGAATGGACCTGGACATCCTGTTCTGTTTTGTTCTCTTTGATTCCACCCTTTTTAGCGGAACCAAGACGTATCATTTTTTCACTTTTGTTTTAATCTAGTTTTAAATTGCACCAAACACAACAGAACATACATTTTCTGATCTATCCTGTTTTAACCTGCTACCAATCACTATCTTTATCATCCTATGTTCTTGAAAGCTGGTGCCCAAATAGAGCTCGAGATGCATAGGTCTTAATGCAGCAAGCTATCTCATCCATAGCTGGAAGCTTCAATTTTTGGAGAAAGACAGGACAGGAATTTGCAAGAACTAAAGTCAAAACTCAAGAGTATTGCAAGGTTTTTACCTGCCGGGGAACATCGGCGGGTCTAAAGTATAATAGGCATTCAGAAGGAAGTCCATCTCGGCCAGCTCGACCACTTTCCTGTTGAAAAAATATTTAATGATGCTAAATAAAAGCCACCTGCAGGCTTTTGCCTACCAGCTTAAGCTTTTGGGGTCAATGGTCCTGTGGTATTAAAGACTCTTTGGTCAAGTGATTGTAGTTTCAATCCTTGTAACCCTCATTTCTCTTCACTAAATAGAATTTTAGCACAAGGTGCAGCAAGCACGGCCTTTGACAGTGTTTCAAGCCCAAAATAAAAAAGTTCCAAGACCTTCACCCAACAGCTTAAGCTTCTAGAATAATTAGTTCTTAACAAATAACATAAAGGAGCAAAACCTGGTAGTACGTTTCCATTGACTTACTCAAGCTGTGATGGATGACAAACCTGACTACATAAAAATATTTAGCATTAAATATTCTCAGCTTCAATAAAGGTAAAGCAAATACAATATGTATGTCCACCCAGGAACTTTTTCACTTACAAAAGCATTCATAAGCAGGCTTCTCTACTTAACAAAAGAAGGTGCATAATCCACCCATGCAAGCATCAATTTGAATAAATATAACCATTTGAAGAATGTCAAAAAAGATATCTCAGAGACTATTATAATTGAACCTTTACTAAGCACTAATACCAAAACTAATATCTCATCACTTATAAATGTGAATTCCCACTATCCAAAATATTGATGGATTTTTGAGTTTCCAAGAGTGAATATTCCCACTATCCATACTACTTCCATATGCACATACTTGGAAAGTGTAAAGCTATTTAGAGTGGCCAAACTAACTGTGATAATTTTAGCTATATTAATTGTGGATAATACATTTATCAAAGTAAAGTTGTGGAGAACGAAGTATTAAATGGGGGTATTTTAGTCTACATATTTACCTAGTTAATGTTTTCTTACTTCAGGTGTCATTTGCTAAAACACTAAAAGATATGGGACGGAGGGAGTATTATAGTGTGATCCTGCGACTGCAAGTCTGAGGCCATCCTATTCCAGTGGTTGAAATTTGTAATTAAAGCAAAAACTTCATTTTCGTATAGAAACCAATCACAGATGCAAAACTGTTATCAATAGCACAATACCTATGATATTATTAAGGAATTTTAAGAAAGCATCGCAAAATTGTAGTACTAACCATCTGGTTTGTTGATTCCCATACCAAAAGCTACCTGAAATGTATATTATTAAAAATTTAAATGCTTTAACAGATCAGAAATGACAAATGCACACAGTGACAGATGCAATGATACATACTGTACCAACTATGACCTGCAGCTTGTTATTGCTCCACCTGCAAACCAAGCATGCATATCACCATTAACTCACTCACAAGTCACAATCTATTATAGCTTCATAAATATGAATGATGCACAAAAACCTCTCAAACTTATTAGGACATTATCACTAGATGTATGACAAAAGAGATATTTCTGACAACAGTTTTCACGCCATTAAGCAGGGGCCAAGACTGCCAATTGGAACCTATACTCAAATTCAGTCAAGAATTCAACCCACATATATAAACTCAACATATAAATGTCACAACATTCTGATAATTACTTTACCGCATATGTACTTTTTCTCGAGCATTAACATCCATATCTGCATGATAATAATCAGCTGCAATTCCTCTCTCCCTCAGCTCCTTTGCAACCTAAGACAATCTTGACAGCAAAAATGATAAGTATCTATACTCTACACCATGGTCTCCACTTCACAAGGTGGATATAAATAGGGAAAGGAAAGGATCAGCCTGAATATTAAACCACTAAAACCCTTGCTTAGGCCCCAAAAGATATTTTTAGTTGTCAATATTATCTCCTAAAAATTTGAAACCAAAAATATTAATTAATTGATAGTCTTAAGAGTGAAGATTTTCATTTAAAAGTAGGTCCTCATCTTACTGTGACTCTCTCTTTATAACGAGCAACTACCTTATTTAGCTCTTTGGTTGAAATTTCCTATCTTAATAATTCTTATTATAATCCATATCTCTTATTATTTAATAAGTTAACTGCAAACTTCCTGTTAAATACTAGTAAATGTTAATTACACTTTCCGATGTTGTCTTTTTTTTCTTTTCTAAATGCATATATTGCTTACAGAATAGTGTTAGCATTTCAGAAATTGTTGCTACAGCGCAAAGAAGTTTCTCAAACAAAATTAATAAAATTTTATGAGGTCAACAGATGAGAGAAAAAATGCCCAATGAGGACAACGATAAGGTTTCCTAGAAAGTATGAAAGAAAAAAATAACAATATGAAAATACAAAGCAGCAAGGCTATCCATATATCTGCTTAAAAGAAATGGAAACCGTGCATTATGCTTTTTTGAAGGCAATATTTGACATTGAAAACCATAATCAGACATACCTGTTCACATTCCTTCCTAGAGAAGCAATAAACAATCCCTGATTCATGATTTGGATAAGATTCTTGAATGAATTCAGCAATTTCATCAATAGCTACCTTACCGACAGAGGACTTTTCCTTTACCTGCAGGGTAAAATGTGAAACAATATGATCATAAATAATAAAAAATTAACTTGTTATTGAAGCCAAGGGTATAATTGAGGAGGGGGGACATCGGTATAAAAATGAAAACTGTTGAAGTACTGATATTAATTACAAATATACCATATAAAACAAGTTTGGCCTATTGACTGTGCTGACAAATTTGACACATCTAGGAATGTGCAACATCTCTATCAGATCATTTTGGACCCTCTGAGTAGCAGTTGCCTGACAAATTAATGTCAACTTAGAAATCAAAATTAATTATGGGAAACAAATACAAATTTAATAATTTTATTTGTAATACTTCACATAAACTTGAAGATAAAGACTTACAGTCAAAGCAACCATAGGAACATTAGGGAACTGAGTCTTGAGAATACCAAGGTTCTTGTAATCGGGTCGAAAGTCATGACCCCACTGACTACAGCAATGTGCCTCCTGCAGTGCAAAAACGTAACCAGAAATTATACTGTCATACAAGTATAACTAACACAGCATTGTTATGAAATACCAAAACAAAAGCAGGATAGTCGTAACAGTAGGTCTAGACATGTAGAATAAACAGTGTAATGAATTTCATATGGTTAGTTAAATGTGTATAATACAAGAATCCAAATTAATACTAAGATCAGACAATATGCTAGAAGCCATAAACAACAGATAAATAAATAAGTAATCAAATGTTGCACGTCAAAGCTTAAATCAAGTCAAAAGCTTAATCGATTAGAAGGAGGAACGTGAATAGCTCTTAACCCTCATACTCCCCCTCATGCAAGAGCTATTTGACCTTGAAGCATGGTAATGCACAAGCATGTGAAACTAGCAGACATAATTCAAAACAACTCTAAAGAGGATGACACTGTGAACTCACATCAATTGAAATTAGAGATAGACGACCAGCATGATGGCACTTTTCAAGTTTTGACATAAACCTCTTGGCTTTTTGATATCTTTTCTGGAGTCACATACATTTTTTTGGCTTCCCCTCACCCTTCTCCAAAGCCTTGTATATAAACTTCTCATTGTCCTTACTTGTTGTTGAAGTTAACATATATGCTGGAATGCCCAAAGCAGCCAAACCCATTACCTAAAGCAATTAATTTCCGATCCAGGAAGAAAAATAGGCAGAGAATACCTTTAAGTTCACGAAATGTTGATGAACCAAAAATTGAACTGGATTCAAAATATACTGAAAAAATTCACCTGATCTTGAATTAACGAAAGCAGCGGACTGACAACTAGAGCAATTCCATCACGAAGAACAGCAGGAAGCTGGTAGCAGAGGCTCTTGCCACCACCTGCAGCCATAATCACCAGAACATCTCTTCCACTCATGATTGCATTAATTATCTGTAATCAAAGAGACTACTTAATAAAATTGTACATGAAGATAACTTTTTTAAAGAAAAAAATGGCATGCAATTGCTAACTGAAGTCGTTGATGTCAATAGTTCAAAAAGTGATACACCCATGACAGCATTACAAAACAAAAGGAATAACTACCCAACTTGCGAAAGCAAATAATGCCTAATATCTGGGAGCAACGAGAACACAAAGTACTTGAATAAGAGTCGAACATGAACCAACCATTACGACAAGTAAATCAGGTATAACCCTGTACAGATACAAATATCCGTATTGTGAATTTTAAGGTATATACTATCTTTTTCATAAATTCAACGACATTCATCCACTTTGGAACTTTAACCCAGAAACTACAATGTTAAGAAGCTGGAGCTACTCACAAACAAATGCAAAAATATAGCAAATTAAAAGGAAAATAACAATTCAAGTTATGTAGCGTATTGATACTCTAAACATGAAGGGTCTGCATAAGATAACACATTTATATATTCCCTGCATTATGATATCTAGAACTAGAATCCTTTCTCACAAATAAGGAAAACGGAAAGAGCATATAAAACAATGAAAGTGGCCATTCTTATCTTTCCATCCCTTTGAATGGAGACTTAAAAAAAACAAAAATACAGTTATCATTCACCTCTTTTTGATTTGCACGGTAAGATGAAATGCCAAAAATATTTAATCTAAGATCATCTGCTTCAGAATCCCATTCAAATGGTGCACTCCAATTTTCCACAGTATTTGGAATCACATTATTGACCTGGTTTTCAGATTCTTTACATGCTTCCAAAATAGCACTAAGCTCAGATTTTCTTTCATACAACCTCTCTTGCCTTTCAATTAAGGCTCTTATTTGATCTGCACAAACAGAAATTAGTTTTAACCTTTAAAAAGTAACAAATAGAAAAATTAGTCCATGCCGTTTTGGAGAACATCAACGGCGTCGTTTCGATGAATCGCGACAATGTTAACCTAGTAGTTTCTTTCTGGCATTGATATTCGGAATGATTTGAAAATTAGTTAGCGAGCGTTGAATGAGAAATTCGAAGAGGAAGTACCTTGAACATCTTGAATCTCAGCCTCGATGTTGTGAAGCTCCTCTTGAACCTCGTAGTCGTAGCTCTCCATCTTTAGTGTTGTAACAGAAATGCAAAGCAACCAACCCTAAAGGCATGCCATGGTTTGAACTCTGAATTTGAACGTTGATGCAGCGGAAGCAGTAAGATTACCGAGGGATATATGCAAGTTTGGCCTTGAGAGCTTTATTTTGGCTTAAATCCACTTTTGCTCTTTTTTTTTTTTATAATAATTAATAGGGGCATCCTCCCCCCTATTAAGGCTGAATAAACAAAAACCACATAAAAGGCCATTTTGCTCTACGTATTTGGGTCTTTTTATACGAAATATGTCCTTAGTTCACTTTCACATACCCATGGCATCATAAAATGCAAGCATACTTTTACCATGCACATACAATGATATAGTCTGTCCCCCAATTATAACATGTTAAGAAACTTGCATGCACCGCACAATACTATTTGCATGGGTTTTTAACGTTTTTCACATAAGCCTATGTATGGCACCATATAATGGGATGGACTTATTCCAGCAAAGGAGTCACATGTATCTTTGTCAAAAAGTATCAAATGACACGTTTGTAAATTAAACAAATATCATATGCAAATAATTAACCCCAAATCCTTCACACGCGTGCAACATCTTTCTCTCTCTTCTTCTCTCACGCCTCTCTCTCTCTCTCTCTCTCTCTCTCGACCTCTCTCTCTCACATCTCACACCATCGCCCCACCAACCTGTTAGCCACACCACCACCCCCTCAGCCACGAGCGATGGCGAGGGGTGGACGCCAGAGACCTCCGCCCTGAGAACGACTATTTTTCTATTGTCTTTGCATCCTGCGAACTAAAGTGACGACGAAGAGGACGGAACGAAAGATGCACGAACCACGCACGCAAATACACCGCCACCTCCGCCTCATTCTCGCTTCTTCTCAATTTCCGTAAGCCTCATTTTTTTGAAAATCGATCAAATTTAAATCCCTAATTTCTAATTTCTAAAATTGATGGAATTTGGGGAAATTTATTAAAACCCTAATCTCGACTGCGCGCTTAAAAGGATGTAGGATTAATTTATTGGCCGAGATCGAGGTGGTCCGAGATGAGGTGGCCGAGATAAGGTGGCCGAGATTGGTCGCCAAGGTCATGTCCGATGTTGATGTGAGATGAGATGGCCGAGTCAAGGTCATCTCGATCACCTCATCTCGGCACATCAACATCGGACATGACCTTGACTGATCAATCTCGGCCACCTCAATCTCGACCACCTTATCTCGGCCACCTCAATCTCGGCCACCTCATCTCGGCCACCTTATCTCGGCCACCTTATCTCGGCCACCTCATCTCGGCCACCTTATCTCGGCCACCTCAATCTCGGCCATCTCAGGATCAACCACCTCATCTCGGCCACCTCACCTTGACACATCAACGTCGGACATGACCTTGACTGATCAATCTCATCACCTACCTACTATCTCATCTCGGCCACCTCATCTCAGAATATCAACCTCAGCCGAAACCGTTACTGATCAATCTCATCTCCTACCTACTATCTAGGATCGACTGACCCTTAGATACTGCATGCAATAAAGATCACTATTCCTATGTCTCCCAACAAATTATATAGTTTTAAAGTTGTGAAATGACTTCAAACTAATTTCACCTCGGAGTGGCATTGACCATTGTTTCACAATGATCACAAGCATACTTGTTACCACATTGAGTAACCATTTTGAAGCATGTATTGCATGCATCATACAACCACCCTTGGTCTAGCTCGATCTCAATAACCTTAGCGAAAACAGCACCGAATCCCATCTGCATTATAATTGATGAATATGTTACATGGTCGATGTTTAGCCAAAATCACGTTGAGGGTGAAGATCCTGTTGAGAATGATGTAAATATCTAATAATCAAACACGTGCTCGTGGTGAATGCGCCGCCCAACTATCTGGGACAATTGAGGGTGAAGATCCTGTTGAGAATGATGTCCATGCTCCTAATTAGAAAGATGCTGAAAATGATGATGTTTATGCCCCTATTTAAGATGCTATCGTGTCCCAAATATCGCTCATGCCGGGTGCATATGCGACGATGCAACTAATATGGATGTTGATCACCTTGAGATTACAATTGATGGTGCGGCCAACCGATGTCGATGAGGACGATGATAGCGCTTAAATCGAGTCCGTGGTGGTTTCATTTTCAAAGAAACTTTTATGGGTTACTTTGTGTGTCTCGAATATGTAGCTAAAACTTTTGGGGTTGTAACCTTTATTTGGTATGTTGTTGTATACACTTGGATGAACAACCTCACCTTTTATGTTCCCAACGAATGTTATGTTGTTGTATACACTTGAATGAACAACCACACCTTTTATGTTTCCAACAAACGTTATGTTGTCTATTTTTATGCTTCTACTTATGGCATTCATATTTTTCATGTGATTACTTTCCATATATCGCTACGCTTAGCAACAAGTGCTAAGGACAATAATACTAATTAAACATCAAAATATAGTTATAAAAGCGCGCAGAGCAGCACGTGAGGTCTAGTAAGCACGAAGAGAGGAAACTACACATAAAATACCCGTTGTGTATTCTTTTAATTGACGTGACATTACAACATAAGTCATTTAAGTCAAGTTGGCATGCAATATCACATTTTATAATTAAAAATTTTCACTCTCTGAGAGAGTGAAAGTAAGAGAGAGAGATAGAGATGGCTTATGAGATTTAGTGGTAGGCATGAGGAGATGATCCAAATCCCCATTAAACCCTAACTCCACGACAATCAAGAAACTCATTGCCCAAATTAATGATTCCCATCCCACGAACCCTAACCCAATCATGGAGGGAGGAGGACGTCAAGTACGTAGAACGATGTGTATGAATTTATTTGACCCTTTTTTTGTCTCTATTAGTTTGAGGACGTAGTTAGTGGGGGTGAGTATGATAGTGTTTAATAATTCTCCTAATTTACCGAGTACCATCTGTTTCAATCTAATAGTCTTTAGTATATAAAGGTTACGGGATTTGTTTGCTAAAGTGTGTTTGTGGTACCATGTGTTGGTATTGCTTCTGTAGTAAACAAGTACCACATGTGTCTATATTTATCATTGTTTATGTTTGTATTAACGTGTTCATTATGCTTCAATTCCAAAAAGGGACCACATACCCTAATTGTTGTTAATGTTTGTCCTTTAGTGTTTTTTTTAAAGATTTTTTCTTTCATTCTTCAGTTTTGTACAACCCACTTGCGTTAGATTCCAAATACATCATGGGGATGTTTGTCTACTACTTTGTCAAACAAGGGCGAGGTAATCGAAAGGAACTGGGAATGAGATGTGGGCCATATGTCCCTTATGGACATCGAAAACTGATCAAGAGTTTTGGTTATAATATATGCATTTGGTATAAGGATCATAAGTTTGGAATGACTCTTTTTTTTGAAACCAGTACAAAATGATAAAGATGTGTTACAGATGATTGAAGATACAAAGAGATATGAGTTAATAGAATTCTACATTGATCATCTAATAGACATACCTATTGTAGTTGAGAAAGTTTGTGAAAAAGTGAATGTCACTGATAAAGAGGATGATTTGAGTGAGTTAAATAGTGGGGATGATGAGGGATATGTTGCAGAGAGGGGGAAGATGTTGCAACAGAAGATGAAGTTGTGGATGACACTAAAGGGGAGCTCAATGATGATGAGGGTAGTAATAGGGAGGACATTGGATTGGAGAGAAGTGATGGCGAGGGTGGTTCCATGGATGACAATGACTATGATGAGAAATGGTTGGAGAAATGTCATCGCTACTGAAACTGTAAATGAAGTTAAGAACAAAATTAAACCTGATAAAGGTATTAAAAATTCCAATATTATTCCTACTTCAGCTCAAAATTTTGATGGGGAGGAAGATGACTCTGGTCCAAGACCTTAAATTTTCAACTTTTAAGATGCTTGAAATGGGAGATAGTATTAGGCTTGAGGTGGGCATGAAGTTCAGCAACAAGCAACTAGCTAGTTAAGAATGTTGTGAAAGAATATGCAATGCTGTCAAAAAAGAATATATTATTCAAACAACGATAGCAAGGGGGATGGTGGTTAAGTGTGTCAAGGGATGCCCATTTCATACGAGGATTAACAAGAGGATTGCCAATCACTATTCACAACTTGTTAGCCTCAATGATGACCACACATGTCATATGACTCCAAGAAATAGACAAATAAGGACTAAATGGCTTGCCAATAAGTTTATTGTTATATTAAGAATGTTGTGAAAGAGTATGCAATGTTCTCAAAAAAAATGTCTTCTTCAAACAAAATGATAACAAGAGGATGGTGGTTAAATATGTCAAGGGTTGGCCATTTCATATGAGGATTAGCAAGAGGATTGTCAGCCATTATTGGTAGTTTTTTAGCCTCGATGATCACACATGTCAAATGACTCCTAGAAATAGACAAGCAAGGATTGAATGACTTGTCAAGAAGTTTTTTACTACATGAAGGCATAGACGTGAATGAAGACTTAAGGGACTTATTCAAAAGTGAGGTGTCAAATTAACATATGACCAAGCCGATAAAGCCGATAAAAGAGCAATAGAGGTGATCCAAGGGGCTCAGAGTGAATATATAGACATCTAAGGAGTTATGCATAAGAGTCGATTGCATAAAATCCAAACAGTACAAGTATAAACAGTACAATTATAATTAACTCATTATAACTGTTAATTAATTATAAAATAATTAACAAAATTTAATTTTTGATCTATTATAAATAATAAATAATTCATAACTAACCATAATTATTTCATAGTAACTATTTTTAGCTTCCATCTAGACCATCTCACTTCAGCAAAAAGTACAAACTGTTATTTATCACTTCAACAGTCAAAACATTATCCCATATGTCCGAATGGAATCTATTCTTCTTCTCTTTCGTTTCTCCTTCCTAATCCTATATCAAGTCCACCACAAAACACAAGACAAATAATTTAACCAATAAATAATAAATAATAAATAATAATTGAAAAATAAAAAATGATTTAAATACCCACCCACGGGCACAAGAAACGATGGAAGAAGCATCAATACTAGCGTTGAGTTGCAGTTATAGTGGCAGTTACAGCATCGCGAAAACCAGAGCGATTCCATTTCCATCGGTGTTGGTGTCTCTGCGGCGCCACCACCGTATTCTTCGGAATCGGAACAATCCACTCTCGTCTGCGATAATCACTCTCAGGTTTTTTCTTCAATTCTTCCACTTCACTGTACGGAAGTCTAGGTTCTTTTGCAATGCCAGTGTTGTCTTTGACTTTCCTTTTTTAGTCCTTGCATGCTTTAATTGGCGATCGGATTTTAATTTTACGTTTTCGAAACTTGAGTAGCTTTTCCATCAACTTCACATGATTTTCACTGATTGAGAGAGAGCTAACACATTTTGTTTCATCAACTTCACATGATTTCTACTGATTGAGAGAAGGCTAACTTGTGTTTTTAGCATATTTACTTGATTATGATAATGATTACTGTTATTCTGAATTTCATTACGTTTCATTCCAGTAAAAGCATTTTCCTGATTATACTTGTTTTTTTGGTTTCCATGCATGGCTATTACTTGTGCTATTTTTGGCCTTCAGAAGAAAGGGATTTCGTGAGAACCTTATACCAAAAATGGCTAATTATGAAGGACAGACGGTAGCTAGTGGTAGCGATGTCAGATCATGGAATATGATTTTTGAGCCTATTTTGGATGATGGAGTGTTTCGATTTGATTGTTCTGTAGATGATAGAGCTGCTGCATATCCTAGTATTTCTTTTGTGAATAGCAGGGATAGAGACACGCCTATCACTACTCACAACAAGGTTCCCTCATTCATCCCCATTTTCGAGTGTCTTCTAGAGCAACAGATTGTCAAACTTGAGGTGAGTTTCTTTTTTTAGCTACTGGTATTAGTTTTGGACTTTGCTTGTCAATTTACAAATGCTGGTTGACAAAAGATTGAGTATTGTTGGCTTGTTTGTTTATTTTCTCTTTTGATTTTTGTCCTGGTTTAAATTGCTGTTTATGCTATTTCATTTCAGTGGTCTTCAAAAGTTAATTGAATTTGTTTATGAACCAGCTGCCTATTGGTACCTCCTTATATGGAACTGGAGAAGTTGGTGGACAGCTTGAGAGGACAGGCAAAAGAGTAAGTTGACCTTATGAAATTTTATGGTTTTAAATGATTTTCTTATTACCTATGAACTCAGTAGTTATATTTTATTTTCAGGTTTTCACATGGAACACTGACGCCTGGGGTTATGGTCCTGAAACTACTTCCTTATACCAATCACATCCATGGGTGTTAGCTGTTCTTCCAAATGGCGAGGCACTAGGAATTCTTGTTGACACTACAAGGCGCTGTGAGGTGCTGCTACATTTGGCTTTATGTCATTTATTGAGGTTAACCTTGAAGACACCTGTGCTTTTTATAGTGATCTAATGAATTGTTTGCTGGTCTCTCGTTCTGCTCATAAGCAGATTGATCTGAGGAAAGAATCAACAATACGGGTCATCTCTCCATCCTCATATCCCGTCATTACATTTGGTCCTTTTGCTTCACCTACGGAAGTTTTGATATCTCTATCAAAAGCAATTGGTAATTTTCTAAACAAAGGCTTCAGTTATAAATACTATAGGTTACACTTTCTTAGTTTGGAAAACTGAAAGTACACCATTCTTGATGAAAGAGTTCACATCATTAGAAGAACCTGTAGTACCTGAAGTTGACCCACATTAACCCAAGATTCATATGATACACATTTTAGTGCGTTACATCTGTAAGCAAACACTTGCAATATACTAATTGATATGTTTACTATTTTTTTTTATTAAATTAGGAGCTAATGAAATACATGTCTGAAAATAAAGACATCATTGATAACATTACACTTTTTTATTAATAATCTTCAAATTGAGAAATGATGCAATGAGTTCTGTGTACTATTATCTTCTATCCTTGAAGTCTGCTTAAATATTTTTTTGTGTATCCGATTCAGGATGTCTTACATTAAGATTGAAGAACAAACCGTTTCTTCAAGTGAAGATTCCTTGCATTCATTAGATGCTATTGTTATTTTGTATAACATTTTCCAGAATCATCATTTAATTTATTTTGGTGGTGAAAGGTACTTCCTTACAAATTCTTTTATCATCAGGAACTGTGTTTATGCCCCCAAAGTGGTCTCTAGGCTATCAACAATGCCGCTGGAGCTATTTATCTGATCAGAGAGTTCTTGAGGTACTTGGCGCTGTTCCCCCCTCTCCCTCCCAATAGTGACGAGCCAGGGATTAATAACTTTAATATATGTAGAAAGCCTGAGCTGGATTTGCTGAATATGGCACGTGTTTCAAGTTCCAACTTCTGTTCTTATATCAAAATTTGACACTAGAGTTGTGCTGGCTATGGCGGCTAGCTCCAATGAGGCAATGACGACGATAACATATTCACATAGGAACCAATATCTTTATTAGAAAGAACCATGGAAGAATCTCCTGATTACAGTTTGAATTACAGAACTTTGAGGGTCTGCAGTCCTAAATGCCCAGAGGCTCCAAATCCAATTCTCTCAAATGACTAGATGCTCCTATCTAATCCTTTCGTCTTATTCATACACATCACGGTCTAATCCTCTGACTAACTAACTACAGTATTAACTATGAGTTACCTATCAGATAATATTTAAGCAGAAGAATGTGGATATCTGCATTGTGTCAAATTCCTTTCAAGAGACATGGGAATCCAGGATGCCTGTAAATGTTAAGTATATTATATTAAATACAGGATAAATAATAAATTTATAATTGAATACAAATTAAAAACTATGCGAATGTGCTACATAACATAAACAGAACACAATCATGAATCTTGAATAACTTTCAGCTCTCATACTAAACATGGGTTTCTGAAATTCTGATGCACGCCATGCCATACATGCTTATATGTAGACATTTTAGATACCTAGGAGTTCTACATCCCTGTCATCTTTTAGACTTGTATATTCTGACTGTATATAGCTTTCCAGAAGTATGTTTCATATTTTCATGTTAAAAATTAACATTTGCAGGTTGCACAAACATTCCGAGAAAAGCGCATACCTTGTGATGTGATATGGATGGATATCGATTACATGGATGGCTTTCGTTGTTTTACCTTTGACAAGGCATGCTTTTTTACGTCCCACACATGCACACACATATAAACCATCAGTAATTAACGTACAGTATCATAGTTTAATTTTCGTATCAGATCCTTATAGTTGTTCACATGAATTGTTTTAGTGATCAGTACATGTAGTCAACGACTCATAAGTGAAATTGGTGTAATGCATATTTTTCTTTCAGTGCCTACCATTAGTAGTCCAACCTGCACTTGTAGTTTCGTAAATGCTGAGTTACATTTCTGGGTGTAGCAATGGTTTTCTCATTTGGAGAAGTATTGTGATATCTTTCAGGAGCGGTTTCGAGATCCCAAATCTTTAGTGAAAGACCTCCATGATAGTGGTTTTAAAGCTATTTGGATGCTCGATCCTGGGATTAAGCAGGAAGAGGGTTATTTTGTTTATGATAGTGGTTCTAAAAATGATGTTTGGGTCCAGAAGGCAGATGGAACAACTTTTGTTGGTAAATTTTCCTTGTACTTTATTACATCTGCACTTTATGCTCTCTTGTTCCTTTTTTCTTTTTGGTATGCATTAAGCCCATATATCCATTCTTAGGGAATGTGTGGCCTGGGCCTTGTGTCTTCCCTGACTACACACAGTCAAAAGTTCGTGCATGGTGGGCAAATTTAGTTAAAGATTTCATTTCCAATGGTGTTGATGGTATATGGAATGATATGAATGAACCAGCTATCTTTAAGGTAATTCCAACTTTATTGGGTTTTTCTATGAAACAAATATGATACAATTCTTACAATTTGTGACTCTTGAGTTGTTCCATTTCAATTTTTTACCCATTTCTTTTTCAGGTTGTAACGAAAACAATGCCTGAGAGCAATGTTCATAGAGGAGATGCTGAACTTGGAGGTTGTCAGAATCATTCTTTCTATCATAATGTAATATTCTTTGCCCTTTGTTATGATTTTGGAGCCACGTGTCCTTCACCCTAAACTTTTGGACAATGCTCACAAGTGGGGTGCACTTTGATTGTGTAATAAGACACTGTCTTGCAACTTGATTCTGATGTTAGTTTATGGATTTGTAGTTGCTGAGTGTTTTGATGCCTTACCCTGTAGTTTCGTGTGCTCTGAAGTTCTATTATTTGTTCTAACTTTTCACTTTAGGTGTATGGTCTGCTGATGGCAAGATCAACCTATGAAGGCATGAAACTAGCTAGTGGAAATAAGCGTCCTTTTGTTCTCACCAGAGCTGGATTTATTGGCAGCCAAAGGTATGCTTCAACATGGACCGGAGATAATCTTTCAACCTGGGAGCATCTTCATATGAGTATCTCCATGGTACTTCAGTTGGTAAGAATTTTAGGAGCATGGATTTTTCTTCCCTCGAACAACATTGTCATTTGATATTTTCTTAGCACCTTTTAGTTTAGCATCTTGGGAAGCATGGTTTGAGTGTTTGCAGTCCCATCCTTGTGGCATCCTATATAATGTACATTTGTATGCATTTTTCTGGTCTACTGGACACCGTGTATGTCTAGATGGATACAAGTGTTATGCCAATTAGTTACCCTAATGGTAAAGGATACATTCAACCAGAAGCATAGTATTATATCCTTGTCGGGCAAGATGACTGCAACTAGCCTCGCAAAGCCTACAATAGATAATGTCATGGACTTTCCTTTCCAAGTTTTCTTTGAGCTGTGGTCGTGCTTAATTCTTTATGATGCTATTGGCATTGGATCTTATTGTAAGTTTATTTTTTTGAACTATGTGCAGATGAAGAGAGATTGCTTATTTATTGTAAGAAAAAATAATTATTCTCCCATTGGTAGCTGATGTTTTTTCATAATTTTTGAACATGTAGCTCAGTGCCAGAAGAATTAACATGACATTCTCTTACTATGGTCTAATATTTATTTCAAATTTAAACATAAGTGGTCACATTGAATACATTTTCTATTTCCCTTCGTAATTGGTGTTCCTTTTACTCAGGGACTCAGTGGTCAGCCACTTTCAGGTCCTGATATTGGTGGATTTGCTGGAAATGCAACGCCAAGGCTTTTTGGAAGGTGGGTGGGTGTAGGTTCCTTGTTTCCCTTTTGCCGAGGGCATTCTGAGGCTGGAACTGCTGACCATGAACCCTGGTCTTTTGGGGAGGAGGTTGGTTCATTTTTGGCAGTATATTATCAATGATTATCGTGGTTTCCACTTTCCAACTAGTCATGTGCTGGACATTTATGTAAATTCCAAAAAAAAATTGCATAGCCTTGTATATCATGTGGAGAAAAAATGATGAAGGCTGTAAATTTGAGCTTGATCATTAGCTTGGCATCAAGTTAATGAAAAAATAATTAAATAATCTCATATGTATTTCATTTCATGCTTTAAGTTCTGGTGTTGCACATATGTTATGAACATGTTGTGTGTCCACTTTCATATTTGTTTTGTGGCTATCCTCCTCAAAAAAAAAAACCTTTGGAATTTAGTTGAACTTGATAATCATTGGAAATTTTCTTAATTCATTTAAGATATCTAGAGCATAGAAAATATTGGCCTTATCATCATGTATTCCTTTTGTGTGCATTTTATTCTGCTATTTGTTTTATCATGATTTTATTCTTAACATTGTAATTTGTTGCTGGTATTTGCTAGCATCTTCTGACTAAATTTGATTGAATGGTCTATTTCTTTACTAGAAATAGAAAAACCTTTAATTCTTTGCAATGTGAACCAAGATCTGTCAGAGGGGAGCTAAGGACAAGTTTCTCTGCTGAATGAGAGGATGGGACAATTTACAGTCATTATGATTATTTTTTCCTCTTTCTCAAAATAAAAAGATTATTTTTTCCTCACTTAATGAAATGGTGCTATGTAATTTAACATTACATCTATGCTAAAAAACTATGCACCACTGACTTCAGCTTTAATTTTTAGTGTGAAGAAGTTTGTCGATTGGCATTGAAGAGGCGCTATCGCCTTATCCCCCTTATCTACACGCTTTTCTATTTTGCACATACAAGGGGCACTCCAGTAGCAACCCCTACTTTCTTTGCTGGTAGGTTCTGTTCTGTTGACTACTTCTAGTGTCTCTGGGTTCATTAATGATATTTGAACTTTCTTCATATATTTCACTCTTGCTTTTGCAGATCCAAAAGATCTCAGCTTGAGGAAACTTGAAAATTCGTTTTTGCTTGGCCCAGTGTTGGTGTATGCAAGGTTCTTCTACTTCCTTAGTCTGTTATTCATCAATCTAGATGCCACTGCTATAAGATGCCTTTGCAGGAAATAGGCTGGTTTTCCTGATGCTTCTATACAATCTAGCAGCAAATTTTTGTATAGCTTTTAGTTATTGAGAAAGGTGGAATGACAGGAAAGAGAAATTACACGTCATATTTTCCTGCTAAAATAAATTATAGAGCCTTTGGTTGTAAAATAAGATTCATTTTTGTCATGGAAAATTCCTTGTTAAAATAGCAACCACAACGATCATAATAACTCATTTATCTAGCTTGTTTTATAAAGTGTCTTATTCACTTCCACAGAAAGTCGTTTGTTTGACCATGTTGTACTAGATTTTGAGCAATACTTGTAGAAGCCTTAATAGTCTAGCTTCATTGTAGATTGGTAATTGATGGTATCTCTTATGGAGGGAGTATATAATCTATTTAGTGCCAAATACGCACGCGCGCGCGCACACACACAATATATATATATATATATATATATATATATATATATATATATGTTTCTAATATTAAATGGTAAATCATGCATATAGATAATTGATGGTGCTGCGGGATTCCTTGAAGATTCAGTAAATATTTGCCCATCTCAATAATAGGCGAGTCTGATTCTTCAAGAATCCTTTTTAGCCAGAGCATTTCACACACACCCTTTTGGTCGAGTATGTGATAAGTAGATTAACTTCCCTACCAACATTTGGTAGCGAAAAGTATCCACAGGTTCTCTCTTCTAGTCATTTCCGAGGAAGCTTCTAGTTAGGATCATTTCACTCATTCCTTTGAGAGATGTTAGAAACTAAAATAATATATGATATTATCTTAATATTTTTCTAGAATATCTTAGTTTATTCCCTAGAGTTATTTTTGAATCTTACTTATTATTATTATTATTATTATTTTTGTTTTCCGATATCCCTATTTTTTTTAGGATTGAGTTTGTTTAGTCTTTTCTATCAAGCTACTATCAAGTTACTATCAATAATATTCAAAGTTCTTATTATTTTCTCTTCTCCTTTTACATAAATTCACAAATTCAACATGGTATCCGAGCCTCTTTAAGATTCGTTGGGTCACCCCACTATCAAGCCACTCGGGTCATGCTCTAATTGTCTAGTTCTGAGCTTGAGAGTCGTGTGTTGAGAGTCCCATATCGGATGTGTTATGGCCTGGAAAAATGTTTATAAGTAGGAGGTGCTCCTCACCTTACAAGCTAGTTTTGTAGGATTAATTAGGCCCCACCCAAATTCTATGATGGTATTAGAGCACTTTCACCCAAATGCTCTGGCCTAGACTTTCGTCCTAGATGCACTGGCCCCATCATTGTCCCAGATGCATTGGCCTCGTCTTTGTCACTAAAGCAATTCTTAGACTTAATTTTAAGGGTCTCTGAAATTATTGGTTTGAAGCTTCCAAATGATGTTTTGAGAAGTGAACCTTGCTTTGTTCAATTGCTTGCCATGAATTTCTCTCATATGATCAATTCCAGCATCCTTGAGGGATTTAGATCCTTTTCTTCCCATCTCCCTACATCTTCCTCAATCCTCTCTATCTCTCTCTTAACTTCACTCTCTCTCATCACTAACAAATTATTAAATAATGATGAGAGAGAGTGAAATTAAGAAAGAGATAGAGAGGATGTAGGGAGATGTAGGGAGGTGTGAAGGAGAGGATCCAAACACCTTGAGTTGTCTTCCCAACTATTGTTTTGGGCGGAGCTCACTTTTGTTTGGTTTTCTATTTATTTATTCTAGCATCCATGAGTTATCTAATAATATGTTGATATTATTCTAGAATATCTTGGTTTATCCCCTAGGATTAATTTTCGATCTTAGCATAACTTAGTAACTCCTTAGGAATAATTTTGCATATCTTAGTTATTATTATTTGTTTCTTTGATTTTCACTATTTTTTTTTGAAGCAAGATTTTCACTATTTATTTAGAATTGAGTTTGTATAAATAGGGTTACAGT
This sequence comes from Oxytropis ochrocephala, assembly GCA_020916435.1. NCBI lineage: Eukaryota > Viridiplantae > Streptophyta > Magnoliopsida > Fabales > Fabaceae > Oxytropis > Oxytropis ochrocephala. Next base: position 14,242,324 of record CM037092.1, read on the forward strand.
CCCTTTTTCATATCTTGCAATTTCCATCCCTATAAGGTATCTCCGGTCACAATATGATCCACATTCCCATTCACAATTAGATGCTCCACATTCACAATTAACACAACAGTCTTTCCTTTGGAAGAATGCCTTACAAGTCACCATTTAGAAACTTTGGAACTGAGTTCTTGGTGATTGCTTCAGTCCTTATAGTGATTCGTGCAGCCATATACACTTCTTCCTCCAAGTCACCATTTAGAAATGTATCCTTTACATCTAAATGTTTTAGAGGCCAATCCAGATTTACAGCTTGGGATAAAAGGACTCTAATAGTCTTTAACTTTGCAACAGGTACAAATGTGCTAATGTCAAGTGGTCAATCTGCTGCAAAACATAGGAATGAAAAAAATATAAAAGATGGTGACAAATAAAACTGAAACTTAAGTTAGATCTCAATCAGATATTTCAGATCTTTACTTAATCCCAACTAATTGAAACTAATATCCCGAAAAATGTCAAGGGCCAATGTGCCACATTTGTACTGTTCATGGACATATTCTACTGGTTTCTACCCGTGTGTGTTGTTTTGAGTTCAACTTGAAATGCCTCATCTGACATTGTCCCTTTTGCATCATAGAGACAAATATTAAAAATGGAAGAGTAATGTGTTCTTTTTTTACTTGCAATCTGTGATTGGGAGGGTAAATGTGACTAATATAACACACCTTACTGTACAATTTTTGCTGATTTAACTTCTTATTTGTATCTTGATCAGCACCACACGCAATGAGGGGCTGGACAAGTTGGAGTTTACTTTACCAAAGGGGATATGGTTGGGTTTTGATTTCGATGATGCACATCCGGTATTTTTTTCCCTTGTCATCTGGCTTGTATTTTATTTGTGCAGTACTGTTCAATCTATTACTATTATTATTATTATTATTATTATTATTATTATTATTATTAGTGGAAAAACTTCTAGTGCTCTAACGTGCGTATGTATATTCTATTTGGGAAATTGCACTCACTTCCTCTGAGCGGTTAAATAGCGGTTAAATAGCATATACAACTCCTCTACTCTGTAAAAGACATTAACCCTTTAAATTACGCACACCTCCCCTCTATTATGTAAAATTGGAGGGGGTGTTTGTGTCATTTAAACAAAATTTTGGGGAGGTGAGTGTAACTGTCCCAACAAATAAGGGTGGTGAGTCTTCATTTCAAAAATAGAAGAGACATGTGTTATTTAACCAAAACTGAGGGAAGGTGGGTGAAATTCTCTATTTTATTTTATTAGAATTATTAAATATTGCATATTGTTATATTCATATTTTTTTTTTTGCATATTGTTTTGTACTATTAACCTAAGAGATTATTCTGTAAATGCATACATGTATCACTGAAAAATCAAATTAGAGCAGATATACTACACAAAATTTATTCATAGTCCTAACATAAATTATGTCAATCCTACCATAAATGTACAATTGAATGTCTGTCCTATCTTGATTTATCTGATGCCAAAAATTGCTTTTTGCACGGTACCTAAATTTAAATTTGAATTCTGAAAGGAATATGTTCTTTCTTTCTAGTAATAACTATAGTTTTTGTTAAATTTGAATTGATAATATGAATTTACAAATTCAACTTATTCTCTAATCTTTGAAATGAATAAAATGATAATTTGGGTTTATGATTTAAATTTATAAATTTAAATTATCAGATCAAATTGTTAATTATAATTCATTAATATTTAAATTTAAATAGCAAGTTTCTATTTAAAAAAGTTAGTTGATTCGAAAATTAAAAGTTAGTTACTTCAAGAGTAGAAAAGTCTAAAAAAGTAATACACCAAAGTGTTAGTAAAAGGAAGAGTTGTCATTATATTTATAGGTATAGATTAATATTATTATTATTTACAAAAATGATTTTATCTTTTTATCTTTATTCTGTTTGGGGCATGTCAGGATTTGCCGGCTTTATATTTAAAAGGTGGGTCAATTGTTCCTGTGGGCCTCCCTCTTCAGCATGTTGGAGAAGCCACTCCATCAGATGAATTGACACTTCTTGTGGCTTTAGATGAAAATGGTAAGTCTATGCATTCAATTTTCCATTGGCATGCCTGAGATAAGATAACTGATATTTTAACAAGGTCTTTAGAATCTTGCTGTTCTGTATGAAAATGATTTGAATCATTGACAGGGAAAGCTGAAGGTTTTCTATTTGAGGATGATGGCGATGGATATGAGTTCACTAAAGGCAATTATTTATTAACACATTATGTCGCAAAACTTCAATCATCAGTCATTACCGTGAGTGTGCACAAAACTGAAGGATCATGGGATAGACCTAAACGCCACCTCCATATTCAACTGTTGCTAGGCGGGGGTGCAATGGTATGTGATTTTTCTGTGAGGAAACTATGAAGAAGATGAAACTTGTGTACAGAAAGGAATTGTCAAATATTGTGCCTGATTTATTCATTTATCTATCTTTTACTTGGGGCACTTGATCTTAAGACTTACATAAATAGGTTTTGTAAACAGCTTGATACACGGGGAATGGATGGGGAAGTTCTGCAAGTAATTTTGCCTTCAGAAGAGGAGGTGTCAAAGATGGTATCTACTAGTGAGAGGCATTACAAGCAACGTTTGGGTATGTTTTTGATCAAATCTTCACTTGGTCAGTTTATGCATTTTATCTTATATATGGTATTTATGCTTATATTACACCTAAATCTTATTTTCTTCAGCATCCTTTTCTCGTCGATGCTACATTTTATCCTGTGGTGTAGACATAGTGTTTATGTAGTATGTTATCTCTAGAAAATATGTCTGCTTTTCAAAAATATAATAGGACTGTCAAAGATAACTCTTGGTTTTGATATTCTCCTTGCTTTCTGTGCAAAACTTTATTTTTACCTTCCACTCTGAGAATCAACATTTTATCTCTAAGGTATTCCAGCCAAGTAGAGTATGCACCGAGAGTATTCAACATTTAGACTCTGTTTGGTAAAAAGTAGCGGTTAGCGAATAAAATAGCATATAGCGGATAAACTAGCTTATAGGCTATAGCGGATAAACGGATAGCGGATAAGCTAGTGGATTGAATTTGAAGTGTTTGGTAATATCAACGGTTGAACTAGCTTATAAATATAAAATGACATAGTTAGACAATTGTAATTAATGCTAAAAAATGAGAGAATATTTATTTAATTTATTAATTAAGGATAAATGAATAATTTAATTAAAGTAATAAGGGTAAAAACGAGAAAAAATGAAATGCTATAATCTATAACCTCAAATGCTATTTCAAGTAAACAAATTTATTTTATTTCTTCGAGTTTATCCACTATAAGCTATTTGCTAAATGCTACTGATTTTGGCCTTCCATTACAGAGCGTTAATGTGGCATTTTATCAATGAATTTTATCTAATATTCATGCAATTAAATGGAAATTCTATATCAAGTTGTTGTGCTACATTTTGCTGAATGTTTTGCAGAAAAAGCAATTCAAATTCCTGATGTAGAAGAAGATTCTGGACCCAAGGGAATGGAGCTCTCACGAACTCCCATTGAATTGAAAAGTAGCGAGTGGCTTGTTAAAGTTGTTCCCTGGATTGGGGGTAGAATCATCTCCATGATACATTTCCCTTCTGGTAAATTGATTATCCATTAGCAATTTATTTAATTTTTTTTGAAACATTTGGAAATGTACAAGAATCTTGGTTGGGTTTTCTTCCTGAAATTTGTAATTCTTTTAGAAAAATAAACTTACATTTTATGGACAGTGGAGCAGTAAAGCATTTAGAATATTAAACTCCTCACCCAGCTACAAGGAACATGTTTATAATATATACTCAATGACTTATAGCCATTTTGAATAAACTTTTCAACAAGAACTTATGAAAAGAAAAGTTGAAATGATCTTGTAAATTGTAATGATCGAGTCTTCTAAATGATAGCTTCCTACGTAAGTTGAAATGATCTCAATTGTTTTTGAAATCTCCATTGCCAAACTTCTCCATAAGCACTTTGAAAATGGTAAGAGTTATTTTTAAGCCTGAAAGTGTAACAACGATTATAGAATTCCATTTACTCTGCCTGTGACTTGTATCTTCTGTGATTTTGATTTAATCTACATAGTTAGTTATTGGATCCATAAATTGTAGTCCAGAATAAAAGGATATATCTTTCCTTATGTAAAATGAATGAAATAATTTATATTTATATTGATTATAATATGCGTTTTATAGTTCTTAACAGTAAATAATATGTTTTCAGGAACACAATGGCTCCATAGCAGGATTGAGATCAATGGGTATGAGGAGTATAGTGGTACGGAGTATCGCTCTGCTGGGTGTTCTGAGGAATACTCTGTGATTGAGTAAGTTTCTCTTGTTCTGATGGCTTCATTCGGCAAACATAAAGTTAGCTTTTTCTTGCATTCTCGCCCCACCCTTGCTCCATCTTACATTTTGGTAAATGTTTTTTCTGGCAAATGTTTTCCCCCTGCAGTCGAGACCTTGGGCATGCTGGAGAGGAGGAATCTATTGTATTAGAGGGCGATATTGGTGGAGGATTGGTTCTTCAACGGCAGATCTCTTTTCCAAAGAACGCTGCCAACATCATCCAAATAAACTCTAGCATATTAGCCCGCAGTGTTGGAGCTGGTTCTGGAGGGTTCTCAAGGTTTTATTTGAAACTTATCTTGCACCCTAACAAGGATAGCATTAAATCTCCTCCATGATAATCTTAAAGTTTTAAGTTTTAAATAAGGGGAAGAGAGAATTAAAAAGACTCTGATTTGTTATTATGGTACCATATTATTGACTAATTATAATTTGGTTTAGAACCTAAGTCAATCGCACAAAGCCGACTTGTAAAGGGAGAGTTGCTCAAGGCTCAAGCCCTTATAAGCATTACTTAAGCCACTAGAGGGTGAAGTTGCTCAATTATAAGGGAGAGTTGCTCAATGCTCAAATACTCTAGGATCGGCTAGAGTGAATTAGAAGACTATAACTTTTTTGTGTGTGCGCCATAGAATTCTAGTGAAAAGTTCAGACTCCAATAAACATTCTAGTGAAAAGTTCAGACTCCAACAAACCGCCTTAAATATTTTTGTATTCTGAGGGACAACAATAGTCCTTAATACATCCTTGTTATTTGTTATTTCCTCTACTGAAAATGTTTTGACTCGGGCTGATTCAGATACTTTGATATGCTTCCATATATGATCTGCAGGTTGGTCTGCTTAAGAGTTCACCCGACTTTCGGTCTTTTGCACCCATCAGAATCTTTAGTTTCATTTACTTCAAAAGATGGATCAATGCATGAAGTCTTTCCTGATGGCGGGGACCAAATCTTCGAAGGACACCTAATTCCCAATGGTAATGGTCATTTTACCGTTTTCCTGATTCCTTAGTACCTATACAAAATGCTGGAATTTCTACTAAGATGAATAAATTAGTAAGGCCAAAAAATTGCTGGATTCCTTATTAAGAGAGGGCCTAAAAATTTCTTGTGTATGTTTAAGATGCCTATTTACATTACAATATAGCGAGCCATAGACATTAGAAACATCTCATTATCTTGTGCTAAATTTAAATTAATGAAAAGAAGTGGGGTGGCGAGGGTCCAAACTTGTATTGCTACTTGCTAGTAATCAAATTCGGGCTAAGTATAGCTCATATGTCTAGAATAGGTGTTTGAAGATAGGAGAAACCAAAAATGCCAATAGGGTGTAGTGGTGATAAGGATTTTTTTTTCCTGCTACATTATATAGCTGAGAAAATTTTAAAAAAATTGAATGAGATTTCCGTACTCTCCCCCCGGCAGAGTAAACAAAGAAAAATGATTTGTTATAGCACAAAATTATTCTTTACAGAATTTTCATTTGAATTTCATTTCAGGTGAGTGGAGGCTCATTGATAGATGTCTTGGGTTAGCACTGGTCAATCGGTTTAATGTTACTGAGGTATTCAAGTGTCTTGTACACTGGGATTCTGGCACTGTCAACCTGGAGCTTTGGTCTGAGAACAGACCTGTCTCAGAGCAATCCCCTCTCCGAATTTCTCATCAGTATGAGGTTGTAAGAATTCCTTAGTTATCTAATTGATCATTACAAAGCGTGTCAGACTGTTTGAACGGCAAAATAGTGCTATAGATTATTACCATGCATATGAAAAACATGCCAATAAAGGGCAAGGAACTTGTAGTAACTTCTAGTCCAAACATGCCAATAAATGTGCCGCAAAGAACTTGTAGTAACTTTTTGTCCACCTCGAATATTCACCGTGATTTTCCGTGTTTGGTTGGACTTTAGCCAGTATAATGGAAGACCCCCCACCTATTACGGAAGAAATATTCTCTAAAGAAAAAAGGAATAGAATTTCACTAAGCAAAATCTTGAATAGTGACCCCATTTGAAGCAAGCTTATTTGTGCATTGGTGTCTTCTCGATCAATATGAATGAAACGAAAAATGGTTTCTCCATCTATTTTCAGATGCTAGACAACAATATTGTAAGTTTTGAAGTGTGCAATGACCAGAGAATCACATTCTCACAAAAAATTAAGTCAACTTCTTGCAAAAACTATTTCAATGGCCTGCAGCATTGCGCCAATTAATTCTGCATGAAAAGAAAAACGAACACCAATATGAAGAGAGAAACAACCAGCCATTGTCATCCTATGATCTCGAAAAGCATCCCCATGGAGCAAAATCCAATCCACTTCAATGGAGGAAGAAAGAAAGTTGTATACAAAGGGAGCAAAATCCAATCCACTTCAACGACCACGTTGGTCCCATTTGATTCATAGAACATTGAGTTTGTCTCGGTCAAAGAGACAAATTATGGGCTAAAAAATGGTTAAATTTAGAAGTAGGTTAGAGTCAAGTATATCTCGTCCTAAGTTGTTTTTTACTCACCTATAGTTACTAGTTTTATTCTGTTTGTCATAAAAATATTCATAAAGTAACAAATTTTGTCTTTAATAGTAAATGTTATAAATATATTAGAAAATTATCGTGAAAACTTGTCAGAACTTTAAGATTAGTTATATTTAGAGACAATCCAATCATATTGTTCATTCCGTTGCAAAGGTACCACGATCGCATGCTAGTCGTGAGTTTTTTTTTGTTACATGTACACCGTTTTAAAGAAAAAATTGTTTCGAGTAAAATGCAATGATCTCATTCCCATGAAAGAAAGAGAAAATATATCAATCTATATATTTAAGATTTATTGTAGACAACCTTACTTTGCATGTGTTTCCACTACTCAAACTTATGACCTCATTGTAACATAATAGTAACTTAAACTATTTAGAAGAAGAATATTGAATAGAGAAAGTTCCCTGCCATTAATAACGCATCGAAGAATTTGTTTCATATAGTTTTTTTGATAAAAATATTAAAATTGTTTTGTAAAATGATTTTGAAGAGCTGTTTTTAAAATAAATATCAGAAGAGTTATAAACTAGCCATTAGCTAACCTCAAAGTGTTGGCCTAGTGGAGCATGACAAAAATTTGTATTAGAGAGCTTTTGAGTTCAGCGTCCCACTAGTCTCATTAAAGTGAGGTAAATGTAATTACTTTTGTAAGTACTCAAAGAGCTCGAAAGTCTCCACTATCTTAGATTTGGACATCATCCCCTCACTCTAAATCTTTTGTAACAAAAAAAACTAGCCCTCAGCCATGTGCGATCCACAAATTAGTATTATATATATATATATATATATATATATATATATATATATATATATATATATATATATATATATATAGGATCCAAATTCAAAGGTTGAGGGGATCCCATTTAGCACTAACATGTGCCATTAGAGTTTCTCACTAAACTGCCACAACCAACAACCTTTGAAGAAACCTTCACGACACCATCACAATTAAGACACAATCAACCATTGTTAGGGGATCCCATTTAGCACTAACATGTGCCATAACACGATCCTGCACCGGCCTAGAAGCAACCATTGCTGCATGATACTCCTTCACACAATTAGTGACCACTTCCCAAGGTCTAAATGGGCAAATATATGACACATGACACTCTTCTTTATTTTCCCAACTCCAAAGTAAATGACATTTCACAGCCTAACAGGATGCCTACTCAACACCATCTTTACTCCAACTAGCTTCCATCAAATTGAAGTGAAGCCATTGCATCAAATCACCACAATAAAAAAGAGCGTCGGGCCTCAACTATAATTAAACCCAACCACAAATTCAAAGCACGAGGACAATCACGTAGCGCATGCAGAGTTGATTCTATCACAGTACCACAATGGGAACAAAAGTAATTTTCCAACCCCATAACATTCTTCTTTGAATTCGTTAAAAGTTCGTCATGCACCAGAAGTCAAACAAAGGCACTAACTCTCTCAAGAGCTTGAATCTTCCAAACTTTAGCCCAAAGAAGATTAAATTGTATCACGCCATAATTCGAATTAAGATGAAAACCGCTAGCGATAGAGAACTCGCAAATACGGTTACCCGGCCACAATCTCAAATCATTGCCATAGTCCAACTTCGGAGGTAATAAAGCATGAATTATGAAGACAAGATCGGAGAGTATATAAGCTTCTAAACACTAGAGATCTCATGAGTCATCACAAACGTTGAGTATCTCACAACATGAAAACGACGACGACCATTAGTATCTCTCCAAATAAAGCTTCTCTTGAGCTGTTGAATACCTCAAATACACATTTTAGGAATCATAGAAGTCATCATAGAATAAAGAGGAAGAGCCTCAATGCCTGACAAAGTTATACGCCTTGCCAATGAAAGCTATGAAGCTTTCCAACTAGACAACTTATTTTTAACCATATCAACAAGGTAGAATAGCTCTAGCACTCTAACATTGGTGCTTTCATTCCTAAAATTCCCTCCCATGGCTTATCCATCCTCCATTTTATTCCACCAGCATTTATATTACAGCCCCATCTCCATTTTATCCCTCCTACATTCCTCCACAACTGTTGGATAAAACAATGCCTACAGTGTCATTGAAGAGACATTGCAGAAGGAATTAAAAAGATCCAAAGGAACTAACAAGCAAGATAGTAGAGCACCTGGCAATGGCAACATCATGGTCGAAGAATTCTGTCTTTGAGAAATAAATTAATTTCTTCTCCAAAGAAAACTCCTCAACCATGTATAATGGAAGTAATATAGAAGCTATAAACAATATGTCATCAAGCAAAATTGATGGAGACTCTGAGAATATGAGATATCATGCATATTATAACTCCACTTGCACTCTCATTAGTGTGCAGTAAAATTACAACACTATAGTTTGAATGAACAAATAAAAAAGACACTTTTTGTACATTGTCATCATTAGACATAACCATAAAAAAACTGAAAGTCACCAGCAATATTATTTATTTCATATAGCTATGAAATTTAAGTCTAAACTTTCAAGTATCCACCACCAATCAGGCCAATAAGTTGGAAAATCTAGTGATAACCAATTGGAGCAGCAGCCTCTCTTAATTCCCTTCCTTGGTAATGTATGTCCTGCAGTTCATTACATTAAAACACAAATCAACATAAAAAAACCTTATTATATAAACTCTTATGTATAAACTATTCTATCATCGATCGACAAATATTTTATGCCAGTTGATAAGTTCAAATAAATTGTTCACAGGTTAATCTAAACGCACCACACACTTAACTTACCGATGCAAAGTGATTGACATCGCGATGATGAGCTTCATCAGCTCTAACAACCATAACAACATCCCTCAAAGTAGAGTTTGGTGGCAGCTGCCAATAGTCAATAGCAATGGCTGGAGCTGGTACATTCTCGATATTACCCTTGTCAAGCTCCTTAAGAAACTCAGTGTAGGAGTAGATTGCTTCTTCCTCAAGGTAACCAACCATTCGATGTGCAAATTTGGGAGAGAGCATATAACCTAAGAAATATGCATTGAAGAAAACACCTTGGACAGTTATGACTAAAGCACGTTCATACCACCTAGGTTTTGCAACTTCCATGAATGTCATTAGGTGCATGCGTTCATTCTCTGCTTCTTCTAGCAATGCTTTGATCCATCCACCGCTGTGCTCGAATCGGCGTAACGATTTGCAGTGGAGGAGCATCCCTCCTACCATGCCGGGGACAGCTGCTACAGTCTCAAGCATCATTGCTCGGCAACCATACCTTTTCTGTTATAGATAGATTATTATAATTACATACAACATCATTTAGATATAAAAAATAAGAGAAATGCTATTTGGCAAGTGCATTTGAAAAAGAAAGAAACCAAGCATGAATTTGTGGTGATTTTTTGTAGAAAACATTGGACCATTTAAATTTCATTTCATGTGTTATATAGTTCACCAATTGACCTTACCAAACCACATGACAAACCAGCCAAACATCACATGCAATGCATCATGGATGATTGATTTAAGTAAAAGGAAAAAAGAAACTAAAAAGATCGATGATGGGGGTATAACTTTTTTTTATAAGTCTTGGTCCCTAGTAGTAATGACCTTAAGTATAGGTAGGTATACCGCTTCAATATTTATAATAATAATAATAATAATAATAATAATAATAATAATAATAATAATAATAATTTTTATCATGTAATATTACAAACATTGCAACACAATTTTATAAAAATTACCCTACTTTGAAAAATAAATTTAAATATACACTAAATCAATAAAAAATTAAAAATTGCACAAGAAGACACTCACCAGAAATGTTTATCCTAATTACAAAATATTTTAAAAAGAACAGTTTAACCTAATAGTTTTATTAAGCTCAGCGGCTGGTAGAGTGAAAGTTAAAATTACCCTTTGTAATTTCAATATAATAAAATTAATTTTCAATACAAAGAAAAACCTTCCTAACCCTTTCTAATTTTTTTTTTTTTTTTTGTAATTTCAATCCTATACTATATTCTTAAACATAAACTCAAAAATTACGTTGAAATTAACTTGAAACCTAAATTCATTTAATGAACAAATATCAGATCTATTAAGAGCTAGTAATTTTTTTGGTGTAACATTGATCATCATCATCTTCATCCTATAAAAAAAAGCAGTAAATAAGGAGAAATGGTACCTGGAAAAAGATATCGGTGGGGTACCTAAGACTCTTAACAGTCCAATAAGCCATCTTGTCAAGAAAAGTTGTAGGTGCATGGTGTTTATTCAGATCAATCGAAACATCTGCTTTGTATGTCTCCCATGGCTACAATTAACAATATATACAAATTCTCATAAATAAATAAACAAAAACAATAATAATATGATAATTAAAGAAGAATAAGAAGAGAGATTACCCTGAAGCAATTCCACTTCCATTCAGTGCCATCTTCTTTAACGATCTTAGATGGTTGAATACCCCAATAACTCATAACACCTTTTTCATTTTTGTTCCCACCAGCACTTTGATGATCAGAAGAAGAAGAAGAAGAATTCGCAACCTTCTTCTTCTCTTCATCTTTCTCAGACAAAGCCAAAGTGCTTCTATTCCTCAAAAAATATATATTCGAAGCAGCACCAACTTCACCACATAAACCCTTCTTCCCCAACAACACTGCCGTGTTCATCACACGATTACCGTTCCTCATCATCATCGTCATCAAGAAACTGCGTTTGTTTGTTTCGCCAGAAAGTTGGAGAGAGATCAGAGAGAGAAAAAAGATTCTAGAAAGAAAGCGACTTTTGTTTGGTTTGTTTGTGCAGAAAGAAAGGGTTTAAGAGAGGGTCTATATATATATATATTTTATTTAAAAGGAAAAAAATAACGTTACGTTAAGCGTGTTTTCGTTGGCATGTAGTAGAATATTACTTTTGGGATTTTTTTTTTTTAGTTTCATACACTCTATGTTTTTAATTAGATAATACTTCAGATTAACCTTTGAATCCCGTCAAAAAAATATTTTGGAGTATGTACCTGTCAAATTATTTTGGAGCATAAAAGTGAAAGATAATTTTGATCGTTAATATATTATTACATAATATAATACTACATTAATATTATTTTTCTTAATTGATAATTTAATCAATTAAATGAATATATAGTATCATATACCTTTTATGTTTTTAGTCAATAATTAAGTTTATTTCTCATTGTGGTACTACCAAATTTAAATTTGCGTGTGGTATTTTTTTCTTTTTTATGTAAATATTGAATGTGTGGTGCTGATCGATACGGGAGATTTGTAATTCACAGCAACCATAATTGTCAATTGATCATTTATTGGTTTCTATGGAATAATAACATTTAGGTATTTCTTGGGGACCAAGTAGATTGAATTATTGGTAAAAAAAAAAAAATAGATTGAATTTTCGTGTCCTCCAAGTCAAAACATTTGGTCCACGTTCACTGGATGGACGCTTGAGAAACCGACTTAAGGATGCGGTGCAGCGAAACTATGATACTCTTCCGTACACTTGTTTGGACATTGTTATTATTTTATCATTATCATTGTATTATTTTTTGACCAAATATCATTATCATTATATAATTTCTATAAAAAAACCATTAATGTTTGTAAAATAAAAATAATAACAAACATTGATTTTGTGTATTTTTTAGAAACAAGAAATGTATTTAAACTAGTAAATCAAACAAGCGAAGCGACGCATATTTTTGTTTAAATATATACTCCATATTAATAGTGAATTTTTTTTAATAGGCAATTGTGGGGGATGTTAGTTTTCGGGACTTAAACCAGAGACTTTCTTTTTGCACTCATTTGGTGCACTTCTTCAGTATCCCTACTCTCGCCAACTGATCTACCTATTTGGGATATATTAATTGTGAAATTACTTTACAGGGAAACAATGTCCTGACAATTTTATTATGAGAGTGCGAGAAACAACATAGATAAAAAGGGGTGTGGTATTCGTAAGGCCTAGCTCAATTGGTAAATATCGAAATTATTAGACTAAATATTATGTATCGGGTTCGAATCAGAATTACCTCACAATTGTGCGTGCGAGTTGTATTGAGTGTGGCAAAAATTCTGTTGGGAGAAGGAGAATCACACGGACAGGCAAAATCAAGTACTTGTGGCCAGTCAGGTTCCCAGATGTAAATTAGTCATTAGCCAAATCGGTGAAAACTGCATATCAATGACATGATAACAAAAACAAAAAGGGTGTTGTAGTGGTGTTGTTATGGTATTAAATGGAAATAGAGGAATGTACACACAAACACGTTGTACACATAAAATATATAATATCGTTTTAATAGAGGGATCCACACTTCACATCTATTAACTACTTTCGGGGCAAGATGGAAAATTGGTAAAGGCTTAAACATTAGTATATGGAGGATTTGTGGTTAAGAGGAATGAATGTTTGTTCCACACTGGTCCCAAACACAGAAGAGTGGACATTTTCTTATTTATTCACCTCGGCTAATAAGATGTGTGGAATGCGAACTTGGCGGGTTCGCTTTTCAATGAACAAGAGGCAAAATGGGTTCTTGAGATGGCTCTACTATCAGCTCACGGTGATGACGAACTGGTATGGGGTTAGAGTAGGAATGACATCTATTCAATCAAATTAACATATTATGGGGCGATGAATGACTTAATTATCAACAAATAGTTCTGAGTGGATGGCAATTGGCATCTCCTATGGCGTCTAAAATTCCCTCAAAAGGTCAAGATTCAGCTATGGAGGTCAGCTAGCGGGTGTGTTCCTTGTCAGTATAACTTACGTAGGAAGCAAGTGTATCGTGCCTTGATTTGTCCTATGTGTGAAACCAGTACTGATGAGAATGAATGCCATATTTTTTTTGGGTGTAGTCATACAGAGTCAGTTTGGAAAGAGGACGACTTGTGGGGTCAGATCCATCACCACATAGTAGCAGTTGGGGGCTTCAAGGTATGTTTCTTCAATATCATCAAATCATTACAAGAAGGGCCGAGGAAAATCTTTGTTATGATGCTCTAGTGAATTTGGAAGAGGAAAAGTGAGAAATTTTGGGATGATGTTGTGAAGCTTGATAGTGTCTCAACAAGTAAGGCTACTCTTCCACTGCTTGAATGAGAGGAGGCTAGGAAGAGGAAGTCAGTGTCTATGACTACCTAGGGCCCTAGAGGTGTACGTAGAAGTTGGTGCAGAGATGTCATACATCTGTGTAACAGTATAAGTGTATGTAGAAGTTGGTGCAAACTTGAGAGGAGGTTTAGAAGGGGAATAGTTAAGTTGTTTATGTTCAGAACTGTATTTTGATGTCATTCCTAATTATGTATTAAATTTTCTTAGTCCGATTTATGCATTGACTAACAATTTCCATTTACCACTCTCTGAACCTATAAGACATCTAGTTTAATTGACATAAACAATAATTAAAAATGAGGGACCAAGCTGAAATATATCAGAAACATAGAGGACCAAATTAAAAACTAAATAAGAAACTTGAAGGACCAAACTGAAACAAATCATACCAACTTAATTTTAACTTAAAGTGACCAAAATATGTTCTGCATCATATCTATTGACTATGACTAAACAACACCCTTCCAATTAAACAACAAAAAGAGGATTAAAACTCCATTAACCGAACAACCTAAAAAATAATAGTTTTATACATAACTTAAATTGACCAAACCACATAATTTGACACATAACAGTTTTATAGACTCCCAATTCAGATTCAATCTTTCACCCATGCTGGAATTTTAGGCATGAAATTTCTTCTTTGTACAACTTGATCTGTTGGAGCATCAGCAAATACAAAGTTAGACCTAGTTGAAAAATTTAAAAAAAACTCAATGGACCAAATTGAAACTAATCAAAAATATAGATGACCAAAATGAAACAAATGGTGTTTCAACAGAAACACGATTCTGCAACTCGGATTTGCATCAATGGCAAAATTCTAAACTTGGTCTTCGTCTTCTTCACCAAATGTGCGATTTGTGTCCAGGTGATTTTGGTTGGACCTCGTCTTCCTCTTTTCTTCTTCTTATTCTTCTCTTCATTTTCTCAATTTGAACAACTCTAATTTCTTTTTTTAAGAGGTTTCTAAAATTGTTTTTGTGTATTCTGTTGATGAAGATATGTGTTTTTAATTTAGGGTTCTAAAATGGAAAAACAGGGACGAAGAAGATGAACTCTAAAAACACGTGTTTTTAATTTAGGGTTCTAAAATGGGAAAATAGAAATGAAGAAGATGAACTATGATTTTTTTTTCTGATTTCTAAAATTGTTTTTCTAAATTTTTCTTTTGATCATTTGATTTTGTGTTTTGTGTTTTTGTTTAAAAAAAGAAATGTCATATAATCATAAGTATATAGCTCAGTTGTTGTCAAACCCTGAAAACTAACATTAAAAATAATAAATGTCACGTCCTTTAATGATATTTGAGTCCGTTATACTGATTGAATACCACTGAATTATTTTAAAGTGACAAAAAGTCTTGATTGAATACCAATTTTTTTAACAAAAAAAAACTTTTTAAAATCATTCACATTCCTAATCCAAGACATCCCTTAAGTTAAAAGACCAAAAACTATGATTCACATACAGGTAAATACTAGACTGAACAACACAGTACTGGGCAGTACAATAATACTGGACAACATGTTGTCCAATTTGGTGAAAACTGGATAGTACAAACAAACAAAATATAAAATTTACTAAAAGTCTCTCTTTATGCGATTTACAATGGTTGAAGTGGGAGAGAGAGGATAGGGGGAGAGGGAGAGGGAGAGGGAGAGGGGGAGAGGGAGAGGGAAAGAGAGATCATGATATGAGAAAATATATAGAATAGAGATGAGAGATAGAGGGAGCCACAAAGAAGGGAGAGATAAGAATGAGATAGGAGAGAGAGGCTGAAGTGGGAGAGAGAGGATAGGGGAGAGAGAGATATAGAGAGGGAGAGGAAGTGAGGGGTAATGATATGAGAAGATACATAGAAGAGAGATAAAATGTAGAGATAGAGGTAGACAAAGGAGAGAGAGATAGAGAATAGAGGAGAGAGAAGAGAGAAGATACAGAAGAAAAGATAGAAGAAAAAATAATTGATTATGAAATAAAAATGGTATTTTTGTAATTTTAGGGTGGACAGAAAGTAGTACGGACAGGAAGTTGTGCTGTGGTTTTGTGAATGACAGAAATTGGGGTTTTGTACGGTTTCTTGCCCCTACTAGTGTTATCTGATACCATGAATAGTTATTTCAAATTAAATAGAGTACACCGGAGTTGTCCAATCTACTCCCTATTTTTTAGCAAATCAAACGAATCCTTGAACGAATGTGTGCAATGGAACTATGGAAGTGAGAAATGGGAAGAAAGATACGGAATCGTGCGAGAACACTCAATATGGGAAGATAGATCCAGTCCCTATCTCTGAATTCTACTTTTATTTAAAAAAATTGGTTCGAACTATTTGCACGTAGTGTTTCAATACTTTCAACTAAAGATTAATGTGTGCTTAGAATCAAGCCAACACGAGTTTGTCTACAAACAACTTACAAAAAGACAATTTTATCTATTTAATCAAACAAACAACTTACAAAAGGACAATTTTATCTATTTATCTAATCTAATATCTATTTATACACACAAACAACTTACAATATTACAATTTTAGACATCTTACTTTTTTGACACATCACTACTTTTTTTTTATTTATCATTTTTTAATTCTACTTTCTCTTCCTTTCTCACTCACTCTCTTTCAATCTCACATTTCCCAATATTTCTTACTACTTACACATCTATTATTAGTGGCCCCCACACTCTTTATTTAAAAATATTTCTTTTCCCAATTTTTTAATGCACTATATAATCTAATATAATTAAATTAATATTAAATAATCTACAATTTACTATCTAACCTAATATCTATTTATCTATTTATACAAACAAACTACACTTAATCTATTTATACAAACAAACAGCATTTAAATTACTCAAACAAATCTCCCTATTTATTTGACAATTCATCTGACTAATGACAACATTGTAATTTACTATATATCATACTTTTATCAAATTTCTTCTCTCAATTCATTTTCTTCTCAATCCCACTTTTTTCCTACTTTCTCTTACTTTTTTTTTCAAAATTCAAAATTTAAATCAAACTCACCAACTTTCTTTACCCACTATCTACTAATCTAATATCTATTTATACAAACAAACTATACTTAAATTACTCAAACAAG
This sequence comes from Oxytropis ochrocephala, assembly GCA_020916435.1. NCBI lineage: Eukaryota > Viridiplantae > Streptophyta > Magnoliopsida > Fabales > Fabaceae > Oxytropis > Oxytropis ochrocephala. The sequence goes on from CM037092.1 coordinate 14,259,478, forward strand.
TTTCCCTATTTATATGACAACCCATCTAACTAAGGGCAACATTGTAATTTATTATCACATTTTTTTTTCAAATTTCTTCTCCCAATGCACTTTTTCTCACTCCAATTTTCTTTTAACTTTCCCCTCTTTATTTTAATTTTTTTTTAAATTCAAATCAAATCAAATCTACTAATAAACTAAAATAATCAATCTAAACTACAAGATAACTTCACTAATATATAAAAACACGGGATAACTTCACTGATATATAAAAAAACACGGGGGGTCATCCCCCTGATTATCTCGACCATGACCTCGAAGAGGTCTTCGGCATCATGGAGGGCCCATTGGATGAGCTCCGCCGAAGGATTGGTGTGCTTGACCAAGAGCCTCTGCTTTATCTGCTCAATCGAGTCCCCTATAATTTCATTCTCTTGATAGGGGTAGGGGATGCAGCCTTCTCTCTGCATAACGAGAAGAGCGCGGCGGCGTAGCTGTTCCCCAGCTTGATTGACCGAGGTACTACTTCTCCACCCTCTGCTAGCAGACTTTCTTCTCTATATGCAATTACTTGGCGTAATCAACTCAACTAAGCTTGCATCTTACTCTAGGGTTTTCTAGAACCTAAGACTCTTAGATAGAGAGTTTCAAACCAAATGTGCAATTTATATATATATATATATATATATATATATATATATATATATATATATATATATATATATTAAATCATATATATATGTCCATAAGTATATTAAATCAGGAGTTTGTCCATAGAGGCGTCCACGTAGGACCAATTAAAAAATGCCACGAACATCTCAAAATAAATAGGTGGCATCCACATCAGCTTCTGATTTAATCTTAACGGTCACGATTTAAACTTAAAGCCACGCAAACAAAACGAACAACTACAATTTATTTAAATTTCGACTGCATTAACTTCCAATAACCTTTCAATGGTACTGTTCTGATTTAATCCTACTTATGCGCCAAGTTGGTCAGACTTGGTAAGGAATTCATTTCACCAACCTGGAGAAATTAATCAATTAAATGCAGCAGTTTTTTTTAATTAATAATTGACTACCATATTACCTAAATTAGCGCATAAGTAGGAAGCCAATATGGCCTGACTTTGAAAGAAATTTATTACGGCTACCTTCAAGAATTAATCCAATAATTTCAACATTGTTTTTAAATACAAACGTGCACATAAGTAGCAATTGAACCACCCACCCATATAGTTTTGGCCAATTTTGAATCCTCACTTTTCAGAAATTCAATTCGAATATCATCGGCCTCATAAAATATTTTGGGTTTTTTTTTAATTTTAAATTCAAAATCAAAATTTTAGGAATAGTAATGCTGTCATTAGGAAAAAATTATTTTGGGTTTTTTTTGTTGCAATAAGTACACACTTGCCTAAGAATACCTAAAAAATATACAGTTAGTTCAAGGCTTAGAATACCTACAGAAAATCACAGATGGCAGCTGCAAACAAACTTCCACTAGCTCCTCCCAATAAAGTTGAGCCTTTGGTTGTCATCGACCCAGACCATGACACTTCTCCTATCATGGTCAAACTACTAATTAGAAAGTGGCGTGTTTTTGGGAACTACGGAAGCAACACACCTGTTTTAGAGATGCTATTTATACCTGAATATTACGCAGATCTGCGATCTGAATTTTTTGTGCACGTGAAATTTAATTATAAATCAAGTTATATGAGATAACTCTTTATGTATGACATTTGCCCCAGATCTGCGACATTTTATTAGTTTGACTGAAAAAGATAACCAAATACCAATTACAAATTAGTTACTGTGTCTATTCATACTCTAATTTGTAAGTATATCTTATCTTAACTATATTAATTCATGAGTTGTCCATGTAAGTGTCCACATAGGACCAATAGAAAAATGACACGCACATTTCACATAAAATGTGTGGCACTACAGCTGGTACTTCACACGCAACTGTTGATCAAGTGGACAGATCTGCAAGCATATCAGCATTAACCCTAAAATAAACGGCACAGATCCCTTTGATTGAAACAATAAGAAAAGCGCATCTTTAACCCCGCTTATAAACGCAATAGAGCAAAAAACATCATATTAAATGTCAATTATAACACAATGAATTAGATCCAAAATTCATGGATCCAAATTTCACTGTTGACCAATGACCCATCTTGCACAGGAAGCCATCGAATTATAATTAAAAACGCTGGACACAGTACATAATAGTGCAGCCTAATTCAGAAAAACGATCGCAAAAATAGATGTGCATGATGAATATTTCTCAGACTTCCTCTTATATTATGAATATGTCAACCTCTCTTCTTTGCAATCTGAATTCCCATTTGAGGTAGTCCTTTAAATATTCAGTTGTTTTATCTTTCTTTTACTCTCCATAGTGATATACCTGCATCAATCATCCTAATATTCAATTTATCTGAATAGGTGCAGCAATCTCGACAAGTTGTCATCGCCCATATCGTTGAAGTTGTCTATACGAATGCGTAAGTTTAATAAACGTGCATGGATTATGCACTCTGTGATTTAATCAGATAACTTTAGCACTCTGTGTAGGATTATTGATTTCCTTGAATCTTTGGCTAAAAGAACCTTTGTTTTAATGCAGTTACTGAGTTGGTCTTTTGATCCAAATTACATGGTTAGAGGTTTTGTTGTTGACAAAATGAGAGGCAACATCTTGAAGGTTAAGATCAACTAGATGTATTATACCCCTACATTTTTATCTGGGAAAAAATATATAAGAAAATTGCATGGATTCTTTTTGAATTTCTTTTTTTTATTAATTGTTTTCTCACTTCATGTATATAGATGAACTGCCACAAATATGTGAAATAACTTGGGATGGATTAAAAGAGTTTTTGAAAGAAGATAAAGTTGAGACCTACAAAAATATTTTAGTATGTGCTCCTTTTGATGGGCCAGACTATGCTTTAATTGAGACACTCTTTTCACTTTCGGATGCCTGTGTACACTGGCGGATGTTTTAAGGAGCGGAGGGTAGCCGCGGCTCCCCGAGAAAAAATGCATTTTTTCTCCAAGTATACTACTGACTGAGAGCTTGGGTATCCGTGAGAGCAACAAGAAAAAAATGGAGACCTTGAGGGAGATGAGAGCACCTCCACCGGAGGTTCATAACGTTAAAAACAAAATACCAAGACAACTGATAATAAATTACTCTATTTGATAAAAAAAATTGAAAATGAATTCATACAATCTTTCAAAGATGCTATTTTCTTTTCAAAGATACTATTATGTTGAGACCAAAAAACCAATAGAACAAAAACTTAAAAAAAAATACAGTGTTACAGATCTGAGGGAGAAGAGAAAAGAGGAACGATCAAGATGATTTTTGTGACAAAGAAGCGATGCATGTGGAGATCTTTAGAAGTGGTGCAATGTCAGATCTGAGAAAGTATCAGACTTACGTTGTTCCGCCGTGAGGGACGATCTGAGTTGTTGGATATGAGGCAGATCAGGAGGGATAATAAAAGAAACATGGTGAGGTGTTGAAATAAGATGAGGAGGAGAAATTATGCTTGGGTGAGACACACAAGATGAAGGAGATGAAAATGTCTACTGGTGCGTCCCTAGAAAAATCTAGATAGCTGAAGGAAGAGTGCGCGTGGGTTAGTCAGGGTAAGGTAAATGAATGGTTTTTCAACTTGTGTTTTTTTAATTATTAAATGAACATTCAATTGGTTTTTGGCTAACTTTTTTCAGAAAAAATAAAAACCAATGTTTGTTTCTTACCGCTAATGTGATTTTATTTGGATTTTGAAATTGACATAGAAATTTTATACTTTTTTGTTTAATTACGAGTTAAGGTTAATAAATGAAGTTAACTATAATTTATAAGGATAAATGAATTAACAATTTATATTTAAAAATATTATATGTAAATAAAAAAGTATTAAAATTGAGATAAAGTGTGAGACTCATTTTAGTCCGTAGTTGTCGCTCCCCCCAAAATTTTAGGCAAGATCCGCCACTGCCTGTGTATTTAGTTGACAAGCAAGTGAGTGAGGAGAATAAATTCTCTCTGATAATAGTTTATTGTCATTTGATCATTACTCAAAGCTTTGTTGATTAGTGATTTTCTATCAATGTATGAATCTGCTAGGTATGCCTTGAAGAAAGCTACTGATATTGCCTTTGCTTCTATATGCAGGAATGATGCTAGAAGAGTACAAAGTACAAGGAAGTGATCAATATGGAGCAGGTTGTTTCTATGATCATTCTTTTTCTTCTTATGTCAGCTGAACTACTATACAAGCTGAATTGACTATCATTGTCTTGGTTCATAAACCTTTCAACTTGCTCAATATATATTTTTGGGGTAAAAGGTTTATTTTATTTTAACATTTTAGTCATAATATTCTCCTTTGAAGGTGGACCTCAATTTTCATGGTTTAAGGTCTTTCAAAGAATCCAATGTTGCAACTATGTGTGTAGGTGTGTATCTTTATAATGCCAAAAGAAGCTTTACATCATACCGCTTTTGCGTGTCTTCATTGGAATCAGATGTATCATCATTCAATTGTTTTAATCGTGAAACTTCAATGTGATAGAAGTACTTTGGTGTTTCTTTTTCGTGTGAGTTCTCTGAAACAATTCACGAGGGATCTGCAGAGTAGATTCTAAGTTTTTGACATTTGCTAATTGCCTTAAAATATGCTTTCTAGGAGCTTATTCAACCTTTACATGATAATAATTGATGCCTTAAGCTACTTTCATTTTCATATTGGCTGATACAAATTATAGTCTACCTAACTCGATATCTCGATTCATAGCTTCCAAATATCCGATTGTGACTTCATATTTTGTCAAATGAGAGGAGAAAGTTAGTTTGTCATTTCTAACTTTCTCATATAGTTGTTTTCTTTTTGTTGTACCATTGGTCTCTTTCAGGCCCAACTTTTATCTTTACATTTGCTTCCTTGATAAATGTTGTCTATATCTGCATATGAATGTCATATGTTGTTTTTAATTTTTAAACTTTTTAATTCCTTTTTAATAGGCTCACATGGATGATGGTGTCTCTAACGATGATCCTGTTGGAAATCGTTGTTCAAGTTGCGAGGACCCATCTCACCAAATTTATTTGTCTCCATCAAGACTAAATCTTTTGAACTCTTTTAGTGTGTGCCAACCTCCGTGATGAAAGAAATTATAATTAAGATGGCAATAGTCATCTCAAGTATCATTATTGTGATCTAAGAACTATCTTAGGTACATTGGTCTTAATTTCCAGTTGTTGTGTTTGAGTTTTGTGATCGCTTATAGCATATTCAATGCATTATCTATATTTTTAACCTTTCTCATTATCTTCTTTTTATTATCTATTAGTACTCAGCCATTACTAACTCTATATTATTAGGTAATTCTCTCAATTCATACAAAGATAGTCGACTATATAACTATGTCAAAAAAATATTCATTTTGATTGGCTTTATATTCAACTATAATCGATAATATCGCCTCTTAGTGTTAACAAAATAGCCTACATTGTCATTCAATAGATAATAACTACAATTTTGACAAGCAAGACAAACAAGTACGCACATTGTGAATCAATTCAAGTCATATTTGTTAAAATTAAAAAGCTAAATTATTGTAAGATGGATTTTGATGCGTACGTGATGCATCCATACCCCAACTTTTGATACTTCATCATATAACTAGTTGCTGGAACAGTAACTATTGTTTCTAAGTATTCTTGGCAGAAGAACAAACTAAAGCATACGATTTGAGGAGGGTAATCAATCAGTGACTTATTTAGAGAGCGTTGCTCTTACTTTGAAAAACAGGTCGTATATGTACGCGTTTGATAAATTTTGGGTTTCCTCATCTAATGATACTGGAAATTTGCAACACAAGTCGTAACCCTTTTAAGTAGACACAATATATTTTTTAAAATCAAAAAGTATCAAAGATAATTTAATATAACAAAGTAAGATATCATAAAAATACAATATTTGATATACGTTTATTAATATTTGTTATTAGTTATACACACAAATCCAAAAATTATTTCTTAATAGCATTTGATATGAGTATATTTTAAAAAATAAACCAAATTCATATATTATTATCCAATATAATTACTTTAAATTATAATTGATGACGAAAATCTTATATTTTTTTAAGAAAATGCATTGAATTTGTATTTTGAATTGCTTATTTTCTCTCTCTCTCTCTCTCTCTCTATATATATATATATATGTGTGTGTGTGTGTGTGTGTGTGTGTGTGTGTGTGTGTGTGTGTGATATGAAAGGTTATCAAGATTTATATCTTTTAAAATACTTCTATTGTATTAGTTAATTTTGAACTTAAAAAATCGTTAAATTTACCTATAATATTATACTAAAATAAAAATTACTATAGGGTACATTTTATAACCTAATATAAATTGTTTTTTTCTTAAATTATTTTTCTTAAATACCATTTTATAGTTTAATATAAACAAATAACATTTTAGTATATTTTTTTTTATATTAAGTGTCTCTACTATAAATTATATTATTGTTATACCAAATTAAAAAATCATAAATTATATCTATAAATTCTTATAGTAAGTGTCTCTACTATAAATTATATCTATAAATTCTTTATGATTATTTTTAATGAAAAATATAATACGTATTTTTTCCTTTTTCAAATATACCCCTTATTGTAGTCTTTTTAATTTTTATTTCTAATAGTTTAATTACAACTCTTTTAATCCAAATAAAAAATTACATTTTTGTTAAAATGATATGTTTACCTGTACGTACATTGTGACACATGCTAGTATATATATATATATATATATATATATATATATATATATATATATATATATATATATATATATATATATATATATATATATATATATAAATAATAGGAAAACTTAATGACTATTTCAACTACCGATTAATATTTAAAACACGGGATAACTTTACTGATATATAAAAAACACAGGATAACTGCACTGATATATTTGATAATCTATCTTTTACTATCTACTATAATGTACTAATCAACTAAAATAATCAATTGAAACTATGAGATAACTGCACTGATATATATAAAAAAATGGGATAATTATACTAATATGTAAAAACACACACGAGATAACTGCAATAATATGTATAAAAACACGGGATAGCTGCACTGATATATAAAAAACACTTCACTGAAATATTTGATAATCTACCATTTATCGGTTACTGTCTACTATAATTTATTAATCAACTAAAAATAATCTATTGAAACTATGAGATAACTTCACTGATATATTATAAAACACGTGAACTTTATTGAAATATAAAAAAACACGGGATAATTGCAATGATGTATGTAAAAACACGAGATGGCTGCACTGATATATAAAAAACACGGGATAACAACACTGACACTAATATATAAAGAACACAGGATAAATGCACAGATTGTTTTTAAATGATACTTTTACATTTTTAGATTTTAATATATTTATCTAATTTTTTATTTGAGACTCCTTTTTTAACTACTTTAAATTTGTCTTTTTTTCACGAGGTATTGTCCAGACTATTTAAATTATGTCTAAGTTCGTTCATGAAAAGAATATGGTAGCACACGTGCATATGCACGGGTATGCTACTATTATTATTTAATCAAACAAACAACTTACAAAAAGACAATTTTAGACATCTTAATTTTTTGACACATCACCACTTTCTCATTTTTTAATTCTATTTTCTCTTCCTTTCTCACTCACTCTCTCTCTCTTTCAATCTCACATTTCTCAATATTTCTCACTTTTTTATACATCTATTATTTGTGGACCCCACACCTTTTATTTAAAAATATTTTTTCCCAATTTTTTAATCTACTACATAATATAATATAATTAAATTAAATTAATATTAAATGATCTATAATTTACTCCTATTTACTATCTAATCTAATCTCTATTTATACAAACAAATCACAGTCATCTAATTAAGAACAACATTTTAATTTACTATCACACTTTTTTCAAATTTCTTCTCCCAATGCATTTCTTCTCACTCCCACTTTTTTCCTACTTTCTCCTACTTTTTTTTTTTCAAATTTCAAAATTCAAATCAAACTCAACCGTTTTCTATCTACTAATCTACTTATCAATTTATACAAACAAATTACACTTAAATTACCAAAACAAGTCTCTCTATTTACTTTACAACTCATCTAGCTAAGGACAATATTGTAATTTATTATCACACATTTTTTCAAATTGCTTCTCTCAATGCACTTTCTTCTCACTCACACTTTTTCCAACTTTCTCCTACTTTTTTTTCAATTTTAAAAATTCAAATCAAAACGACCCATTTTCTTTTCCCACTATCTACTATAATCTATTAATCAACTAAACTAATCATTGGAACTATGAGATAACTGCACCGATATATAAAAAATATGGGATAACTGCACTGATATATAAAAATATACGAGATTAATATTTAACTATCTATTTATACAAACAAATCACACTTAAAAAGAACAATATTGTAATTTACTATCACATTATTTTCAAAAAATTTCTCCCAACGCACTTTCTTCTCATTCCTACTTTTTCTCCCTAATTTCTCATACTTTTTTTTTATAAATTATAATCAAACACACTCACTTTCTTTTTCCACTACCTAGTATAATCTACTACTCAAATAAAATAATCAATTGAAACTACGAGATAACTACACTGATATATAAAAAACACGAGATAACCGTACTGATATCTAAAAAAACACGCGATTAATATCTAAAAAAACAAGAAGACTTAATGACTATTTAAACTACTGATTAATATTTAAAACACATGTGACAAATATTTATCATTAATACCTATAAAAGGACAAATAATTGTCACAAATATATAATAAAACACGGGATAAATATTTGTTATTGATAATCTACTATCTATCTAATATCTATTTATCTAATCAACTAAAATAATCAATTGAAACTACGAGATAATTGCACTAATATAAAGAAAACACGGGATAACTTCACTGATATATAAAAAACACATGATTAACATAAAAAAACTTAAATGACTATTTAAACTAGTGAATAATATTTAAAACACATATGACAAATATTTGTCACTAATACCTAAAAAAGGAAAAATTTCAAAATTCTAATCAAACCCACTCATTTTATTTTTCCAATATCTATTATAATCTACTAATCAACTAAAATAATTAATTGAAACTACGAGATAACTGTACTGACATATAAAAAAACACAGGATAACTGCAATGATATATATAAAAACATGTGATAGCTGCACTAATATATAAAAAAAACACTGCACTGACATATTTGATAATCTACTATCTATCTTTTACTATCGACTATAATCTGCTAATCAACTAAACTAATCAATTGAAACTATGAGATAACTGCACTGATATATAAAAAAAAACACTGGATAATTGTACTGATATAAATTAACACCTGATAACTGCCATGATATATATAAAAACACGGGATAGCTGCACTGATATATCAAAAAAACACTGCACTGATATATTTGATAATCTATTATCTATCTTTTACTATCTACTATAATCGACTAATCAACTAAAATAATCAATTGAACTATGAGATAATTGCACTGATATATAAAAAAACGAGATAGATAACCATACTAATACATAAAAAGGATAACTGCAATAGTATATAAAAAACACGAGATAATAACACTGATTTATAAAAAACACTGCACTGATATATAAAAGAACACAGGATAAATGCACAGATTATTTTTAAATGATACTTTTACATTTTTGGATTTTAATATGTATCTATTTTTTTTATTTGAGACTCCTTTTTTATCTACTTTAAATTTGTCTTTTTTTTCACGGGTGTTGTCCAGACTATTTAAATTATGTTTAAGTTCATTATGAAAAGAACACGTACGGTAGCACCCGTGCGTATGCACGGGTATACGGGTATCTACTAGTAGTATTATAAGAGATGAAGAAAAAAATAAAATACACCGTTTCAGCTGACGTAAATATTCAGGAATCTCGTCTCATACTCATATGTTAGTCAACTCTTTCTGCTAATTATTATATTATTAATAACAATAATGTTGTGTTACATTGATTTTATTTTATTAGTATATCCATCCAATGGGAGAGACTCCTTACTCTGTACTAACATCCAGACAAAATATTAGAGTATGAATATTCAACACTGAGACCAATCGGTCTCTCTAATTATATTTATTAGCTTTCTTAATTTAAGCTAAACAAATTGTAATTATTAGTTGTAATTAATTACTTGTAAACCTCAAAATTTCCAATAGATTCCTCTGATTCCAATATTTAGATACTACCTTCTTAGTTTGACTTGCCCTTAAGGCGTGTAGGGCGTGCTACCGCACAAGCCTCGGCTTAAAATCAATTTTTTAGGGCTCCTTAAAAGAGTACTTTAGATTACAAAAAAAGTTAGATGTTCAAATACACAAAGTTTGTTTCTTAGTAATTGGGTTGGTGAAAAAAGAATTTATTTTCGTGGCAAAATATGTAACATCTGATGTTAAGCGGTGTGTTTAGGAGTATTTTAGAGTTAAGAAATTTTTTAAGTGTTCAAATGCGCAAAGTTTCTTCCTCAATAACCGATTTGGTGAAAAAATAATTTAATTTCGTGACAAAATATATAAAGTGTGAGACTGAGCAGTGTCTTTTAGAGTACTTTAGAGTTCAGAAAAATTTCTAAGTATTCAAGTTCGCAAAGTTCTTTCTTCAATAACCATGTTGGTGAAAAAAGAATATAATTTCGTGACAAAATATGTAAAGTGTGATGGTGAGTAGTTTGTTTTTGGGGTAATTTAGAGTTTAGAAAAATTTCAAGTGTTCAAATACGCAATGTTACCTCCTCAATAATTGATATGGTAAAAAAAATCGTGACAAAATATGTTAAGTGCGCCTTTAAGTAGTGTGTTTTGAGATGATTTAGTGCTCGGAAAAAACCTTAGATATAATTCATGAAAAAATTAGTATGAGTCATGGAAAAAAATAGATATGAAAAAATGTATAATCAGTACTTTATTTTTCGAGGCCCAAATCGTTTAGTACAGGCTTCTAGACTTACCCACTAGAAATAAGGCTCAAAATTTCCGTTGTGGTTTCTAATAAATAATTGAAAACTTAGGAATTGCTGCTGCTTTCTACATAGGTAACAAGTAACTAAGGCAATTAGTTTCTGCAAATTCTTTCATGGCTTCTTCACAACAGTGTCCACCCTTTGAATTTTCTGGAAAATACTATCATCTGTCTGAAAATGGAGGTGGCTGTGTGAGGCAAACCAGTTTCTTTGATGGCAAACCTGTGCTTAATCAGGGAGTTGGTTATTCTGTTATTCTTGGTTTTGGTGCTTTCTTTGCTCTCTTCACCTCTTTCTTGGTTAGTTAGTACTATTCCTTAAATATGTTTCTGTATTTAGTTATCCTTAGAACTTAGAATTTGTATCGAGCCCAACTCAATCCTACAAAACAGATAGACTCTTGTAAGTTGAGGGATGTCACTCACTTATAAACTCTTTTTTAGACCTAAGACTAGACATCTGAAACATGATCCGAGTGGCCCGATAGCAGGTGACCCAATAGATCTTGGATAGGTTATGATACTATCTTAGAATTTGAGTTGAGTCTAACTCAACCCTATAAAAATGGGAGTGACAGATGCCTCCCACTTAAAAACTGTTTTCCAAGTCATATCACATACGATTTGGAACTCTCAACCGTTATTTTGATCTTGTGTAATATGTTGTACAAGTAAAAAATTACACCCATGTTTTCCCCATAACTACTACACTTTCATATATAGTTTAAAGATCATGCTCAATTTATTTGATACAAACATTGTTGTGGATTAGGTATGGCTGGAGAAGAGGTATGTTGGGTCCCGCCACACTTCTGAATGGTTTAACACAGCAGGAAGAAATGTTAAGACAGGGCTTATTGCTAGTGTAATTGTGTCTCAGGTAATAGATTCAGAATCAGATAAATCTCAAGTTCCACTTTCTTGTCTCTTCTTCTTAACAATGGATTTTTTGGTGTAGTGGACATGGGCTGCTACAATCCTACAAAGCTCTAATGTTGCTTGGGAGTATGGGATCAGTGGACCTTTCTGGTATGCTAGTGGAGCTACCATTCAGGCATGGAATTTATACATAGTTTTTTTCTCTTCTAAATTTGTATATATTGGAATTTGGAAAATGGAAAGTGAATAATGCATTGGCAATGTACAGGTAATGTTGTTTGGAGTTATAGCTATAGAGATTAAAAGAAAGGCTCCTCATGCTCATACCGTATGCGAAATTGTCAAAGCGCGGTATGTTACTTTGTTTAAAAAACTGAAGTAGTGTACCGACTAGAGCTTAAGGGTGCGTTTGATTTGCTAAAAATGTGGACCGGATAACTCCAGTTGTGCCAATCTAATGTCAACAATGTTTTTTTTACCTCAGATGGGGGACTTCAGCACACATTGTATTCCTTTGTTTCTGCTTCCTGACAAATATAATTGTAACGGCCATGTTACTCCTTGGTGGTTCTGCTGTGGTGAATGCATTAACTGGTGTGAACATTTATGCTGCTAGCTTTCTAATACCACTTGGAGTAATTGTGTATACACTACATGGTGGACTAAAGGCCACATTCTTAGCAAGCTATTTACATTCTGTCATAGGTAGAATTTTTTATCACTTTCTCTAAACAGTAATACTCCGTAACGGAATATAAGCAAAAACTGGTGAACAGAAGTTGATGTATCTAGTCTAAATTTTAAACCAAATACATCAACATCTGTTGACCAGTTTCTGCTTATATTCTCTGACGTAGGGAGTATTATCATTTTGCTTCATGTATGCATTTTATTGTTAAACCGTGTATTTGTTTGTTTTCAATTTTCAGTGCACATTGTTTTGGTCATTTTTGTCTTCCTTGTCTACACGGCTAGCAGCGAGCTTGGCAGCCCCGGTGTCGTTTACAATCGCTTACTTGAGGTTGCAAGCAAGTCAAGAACATGTCATGACCCTATATCACACGATGGACAATCTTGCGGTCCTGTTAGTGGGAATCATAAAGGTTCTTACCTAACAATGCTTAGTTCAGGTGGCTTAGTTTTTGGAATTATAAACATTGTTGGCAACTTTGGCACTGTTTTTGTTGACAATGTAAGCATGACTTAAGATATGTGTTTTTCTATCTTAAGTTTGTTTGATTACTACAAATATGCAACTATAAAACTTGAGCTCTGAATATGCATGGTTCTAAGTTAAGTCTAATTGAAAAATGTTTAGGGATATTGGGTGAGTGCTATTGCGGCAAGACCTTCATCGACTCACAAGGGCTACTTGTTGGGAGGCCTAGTCTGGTTCGCGGTGCCATTTTCTTTAGCTACGGCACTTGGTCTGGGAGCACTGGCCCTTGATTTACCACTGAATGCAAGTGAGGCAGGTCGTGGACTTGTTCCACCTGCTACTGCTGTAGCTTTAATGGGGAAAGGAGGATCTATTCTTCTTCTTACCATGCTTTTTATGTAAGTTACAACTTACAAACAGCCTCCTATTGAAAACACTTCTACATGTCTTGACAAAAATTGTCATCTGGTTTTAGTTTTCAATGTTTCTGATAAGAGTCCCACATCAGATGTGATATGGCTTGAAAAAGAGTTTATAATTGGGAGGTATCCCTCACTCTACAAGCCGGTTTTGTAGGGTTGAATTAGGCCTAACCCAAATTCTAACGGTTTCCTTTACAGATCTTTGAAAACAAGAAACAAAGTGTTTTCTCAAACCAAATAAGTATTTGATTTTCTTATCAAGCATCCTTGTTCTTTTGCTAATGATTTTGATGTACTTATTATTATTAGGGCAGTGACTTCTGCTGGTTCATCAGAGTTGATTGCTGTGTCCTCATTATGCACATACGATATATACCGTACATACATAAATCCTAATGCAAGTGGAAAGAAAATCCTCAAAGTGTCAAGGATAGTTGTCCTAGGATTCGGTTGTTTCATGGGGTTACTAGCAGTTATATTAAACAAGGCTGAAGTTTCTTTAGGATGGATGTACCTAGCAATGGGAGTTCTAATTGGTTCAGCAGTTATTCCTATTGCTTTTATGCTTCTATGGAGAAAAGCAAATGCAATTGGAGCCATTCTAGGAACAGTATTTGGTTGTATTCTAGGAATAATCACATGGTTGTCTGTTACAAAAATACAATATGGTCGGGTAAACCTCGATACGACTGGTAGAAATGCACCAATGCTTGCTGGAAACCTTGTTTCTATATTAACTGGAGGAGCTATTCATGCTATCTGCAGCATGTTGTGGCCTCAGAACTATGACTGGAGTAGCACCAAGCAAATCACAGTGGTTCAAAAGGAAAAGACTGATTTGCCAGCAGAAGAGTTTAAAGAAGAAAAGTTAATTAGAGCCAAAGCATGGATAATTAAGTGGGGTGTTGGCTTCACTGTTTTGATAGTCATACTATGGCCTATTCTCTCCCTCCCAGCAGGTACATCGGTTATACAATGAACCAAAAATTGCAAATTTTTCTTATAAATAGGGCCAGAGGTAGAGGTGTCAAGATGGGCAGCCCGGCCCGGTCCGGCCCACTGGGCCAAAAATGCAAACCTGGCTACGCCCGCCCAACTATCGACAAGGCCCGTGTTTTGTGTGGCCCGATAAGCCGACCCGCGGCCCATCTAACTTTAATAAAGGAAATCATTAAAAGTGCTCAAAAAAACATAAAAAAGTTGGCCCAGCCTGGCCCATGGGCCAAAATGGCCCGATTTGTTCCTGGGCCTCTATTTAACGAGCCCAGCCCAACCTAAAACACTGGTGGGCTGGGCCAAAATTGACAGCATAACACCTCAAGAGGTTGCATATCTTATGTGGCATCTTATAATTTCAGTGTCACAAAACTTGAAAGTAACATAGGTTTATTTGTTCATTACCACAGGGGAGTTCAGTGAGGGGTACTTCTATTTTTGGGCTGTGATTGCAATAGCATGGGGTACTATTGGTTCTGCTGTGATAATTGCTTTACCACTGATTGAGAGCTGGGAGACAATTCAAACTGTCATTCTGGGAATGTTTACAAATGACAGACTCATGGAAAAGGTGGAGGAGTTAAATTTCAAATTGCAGACAATCATCCAGGCAATACCAGAAGCAGAAAGACTTTACTTGCTTGACAAGGAGAAAGCCAAAAAATTAGAAGCCACTGAGCAATCACTTCCTATGTAAAGATTTTAAGGGACCAAATTGAATTAAGTCCCCCAACTTGTATATACCTTGCAATGCTGTCCTAAGCATTCCCTCTTCCTCATCCAATTGTACCTTTTGAATAATAATAATAGTTGTTGATAAGATATATGATTTCATATGTATTATAGTTTTTTTATCAAGTATTCAAATAAATATCTTTAGTTAAAAAAAATTAATGCAGTCTTTATATTTTTCAGAAATTTTGATGAAATTTGTACTTTGTAATTATCTCTAATTTCTGTTAAACTTAAGACCTCGTTTAAAAACTCTAATAAAATACAGACATTTAGTTGTGATATCTATCAAATAAGTCTTCATCTCTTAAATGAAGAAATTGGTTGCTCAAATTTATCAGGTTACATAGTGTACATTTCAAAACCCAGAAGAGTTTGTGAACAATAAGTGAGAAGAGACGCTCTGGCTAATAAAAGAAGATGCCGCTTGAAGCCTCTATTCATCAATACCAATTGATAATTATGGCATATATCATACATGTAAAGACTGAAGAATTCATCATCCTATATCCAAAGATGCTCTCTGAACTACAAAACTTATCTGCGACTAGATTACAAATTGAGGAGTACAATATTCTAAAGTACAAGGAAAATTGATTTTTTTTCCCACAAATATTTATATATGGCTTCTATATTAGAGAGGACTAAAGCATTGTAACCAAAAAAAGAGGACTAAAGCATGAATTTTCTATATTAGTTGTCCTGTGGTATAATTACAAAAGACCACCAGCCTGTTGATGTATTTCTCCTTGATCCTGCTAGCACACAACAGCCAGCATTGTCTTAGAAGGTATCGATTGATCCCCAATGGCGCGTGCTAACATACGCGAATTGCATTTGAGGCCAAAATTTATAATTCAGGATGCTTGAACTGAAAGTAACCATGTCTTGTTGGTTTTGAAGTATCTACCGAACACCGTCTTTTTTGGAATGTGTGTTATTTGCTGCCTTGTCCTTCAAAGCTTCTTTCTCTAATTTCTTTTTCTCAGCATCTGCTTGCCTTGCATTCTCCTCCTTTGACTTGTTGAACGTCTTAACAAAGACAACAAGTATTTGTGTCACTGTAACAACAGCACAAGTTTAACACTCAGCATAATCTTGAAAGAATTTATAAACAACAAACAAAAGTGTTTTTTATGTACAATGTTAACAGCATATCTGTAACTAGCCAACTAAACCATCCGCAACAGCCCTCTTATCGAGTTCGAAACACCTTAACAGAACAGAGCTCTATAAGCGTCGATTACTTAAATTTCTGAGCCAACTTAAATTTCTAATCTACTTCTAACTGACTGTGTAGCAGTCTGTAACTAACTAACTAAACCATCCGCAATAGCGCTCTTATCGAGTTCGAAACACCTTAACAGAACAGAGCTCTAAAAGTCTCTATTACTTAAATTTCTGAGCCAACTAAAAATCTTGTATATAATTGAGGATTCATGAAAAAAAAAAAAAAACTTCTTTAGAAGCCTCAAATTAAAGGGTTAGAACAAACTCATCCTGGTGGGTGTAAAGAACAACAGACCTTGTTCAAAGGGGCACCTAGCTGGATCCTCCCCAAAATACTGAGACAAAGAATCTGCATTTCTTCCCTGCAATAGAGTTTTAAGATTAAAAAAGGACAGAAATAAGTAACAGTTGGAAGAGTGGTTATCAACACAGTCCTCTGAACAGGCAATCTCCCGCAGAATTTTCCAGCCAAGAACAACACCAAGAAAAAGAGGGAGAAAAGAGAAACTATAACATGACTCACCACTTCGGAATACAATGATATAAGTGACCTTACATCAGCTTCGGCAAAATCAAGAAAACTCTTCAACACCTGAGCAAGAGAAACATTACTCAGAAAATCATGAATGGTAAAGCATGTTTGTCATTTTAGAGAATGGTAAAAGCCTCTATTTTTATTGCCTACCTTGCGAAATCCAAAAGATATAGCACCATCATTTTCAGAAGCAGCAAGTTCTTGCTCAACTTTCTCTAAACCTTTATGTACAGCTTGCATTTCTTCAGCTAAAGCTTTTAGTTGGATCTAGATATTGGATATGGAGGACACAAATCCATCAACAATTAACCTTACACATGATAACATCAAGAAAGTGAACGGAAAGCATTATTGTCAAAGAGAGTAGTACCTTAGAAGCTGCTTCCAAATGGACCAGATCCTTGTCAAAATCTAGCAATTCTGGCATTTTCTCAGCAAGAAGCTGGCGAGACAAATAAAATTTTGTAAGATACAACATCAAAAGCCGACAAACAAAAGGCGGATTTTTACTACCCCGGAAAGAAATAAACATTGAAAGAAAATGGATAAATTACCCCTATATTGAACAAAAAGGAAATATAACAAAATGAAGTTAAACATGGATATTGTAATGTTGATATAAGAAAATTAAATAACAAAAATCTTAATAGAGCTAATAAATTATCAGAAGTGACAGTATCAACTCTTTTCAGAAAGAAAATGGAAAATTATCTCTTTCACATAGTTTTTTAAGCAATACTACATCGGGACAGGTCCACAACTACATTAAGGATACAATAGAAAAATGAAAAATATAATTTTAAGATTTTGACATATATACCTTACACAAATAATGCATTAAAGTCATTTTGTTATTTCTTGCACGGGTATCAGATAATTTAAGAAGGCTGTCCAATTTGAATCCTACTGCCGATCCTGCAATGAACAACATAAAAAATCTAATCTAAACAGCATAAGGAGAAAGTTTCTCATTTTGTCAAAAATATTGAGGTGAACTAGGAAGCTGAATATTCTCAAATTAAAATACAATCAAATAGGATACAAGTTAATAAGGATGGATACCCCGTGCTGTTCCTTGATTCAAAGCATTGCCCAAAGTAAGAATAGTCTGCATTATTTGACGCAATTTTACGGATTCTTTGACCTGTAAGCATGGGTAACGACATAAATTGGGAGGATTTTCACCTACTTGAAACGTCCTAGGATATGCGAAAAATGATAACAGATCTCGTCGTTAACATTTTTTTTGAATTGGTTTATTCTGCAACAGCCCAGTATTGCCTATGAATTTGTTACCTAGTAAGGACCATTATACAGTACCTCTCTGGCTGCATCATTGATTGCTTTCAAATTTACTCTCAAATCGCTAACCTGAAAAAGCAAGAAAAACAAGTCTTTATTAAGCATGAAACATTAATATCTTATTAACAGCAATAGCATGTAAAACCAATAACTTAGATAACATACCTGTGAAGAGAAGGTGATTTTAAAAGCAAACACCCTTAACTTGGATTCTACTCGTGGGACCTTCATCAACTCCATAAAAAACTAATGAAGATATAAAATAAAAATTATTAGAATCTAAATATAGAATTTGCAAGGATTCATTGACTGAAGAGTATCAAGAAGGAGAGAACCTGCTCACACTTTCCAAGCATATCCTTGTTCCCTGTATAATTCTGAAAATAGAAAGACTTTTAGCTGCTAACCAATAAAAAGGACAATTTACTTCTTCCCTACTAATCAACACAGTATCTCATACATTTTTTAAAATCGGTTTATTAAAAAGATTTAAGCTGAGTTCTCCATATATAGTACTGTTACATAGAATTCTTCCACCATAGCTGACAAATTATTTTGATCAAAATGGAACAAGCCAAAGCAATGCAATATTAATACTTGTGTTGAAATCATAACAAATTAAATTGAAGTCAATACCGTAGAAAAATATGTCTTTTGTGCTTTACAAATCAAATGTCACTGATTGAAGCAAAGATGGCACCGTTCATCGATACAAACAAATATACAACATATTAACTCAACATTTTGTTGTATTAAATCCCTCTTTGACAAAGCAAATAATATATAATCATTATAAATTGTTTAGTTATTAGGATGGTGTATTAGTAGCTGCAGATTTAGTTTTAATTTTAGAAAAGTAATTAACTAACTGGACAATATATTTTCAAATAATAAATAATATATTTTCTAATTCTATCAGGTACAGTCAAAGACTCAAAGTATTCAGAAATAATACTCAGTTTCTTCTCCTTTAAAGTATATTAAACAATAAATAATGTCTTCATTGCAATTCACAGAATTTTTATAGGTTCCTGCACACTGAAGAGGAGGAAAGGAGTACCTTCAGTATCTCCATCTCTTCTTTCGTGGGACAAAACTTGATGAGATTTTCAACTTGATCAATATCCAGAACACAAGAATCCAATGCCAAAACTGCATTCTAGAACCACAAACAAAACCCACAAATGAAAACTATTAAGAGCAAATATGAAAGATGAAGCCATCTAGCACCGACTTACATTACAATGTACGTAAAATGGTTAGCAAAAGACGCCCAGCTAAAAGGTGCTTATTACAGAAGTTTTATCAAAGAACATGGGGACAGGCTGGCAAAATCCTACAACCCAATATATAATATGAACTCCCCTGGAGGATTATTAACCTCACTCAATGCCATAATTTTGCACCTGTACCACTAATGACATTAACAATATCATACTCTTTTTATAAGATAGGTACCACAGTACACCATAGCTATTTATTTGGCCCCCCTTCCTCAAAAAAGCACTTTCCTCCTATTAGTTTTTTTGTCCGTTTTATTTTGTCATAAAAGAAGAATCTTATGAAGGAACATAGAAAATCAGAAAAGGAATATAAGCAATTCTCCTACGGAAATCCAATCCCAATAAGTATCCTTTTAGATAATTGAGTAAGAGTTGAGTATAAACTCTACAAACTTTTCCATAAATAACTGTTGAAAAATATGATAAATATCTAATTATAATCTGGTTTATATCATGTAAATAGGAGTAGAATCTCCTATATTTATTTGTATTTATTGCAACAAGCATATATGAAAACGGACACAGTTTCGGCATCTCATGTTTCTATTTTTCTCTCTTTCAACAACAACGTCGATATCAACAACACTAACGTAATACATGGATAAATCATCACCATTGGACTCTATCTAAATATAACACAAGTTACATAACATGCATTTATGTTTAGACTCAAAAGTTTGGGAAAATTTCAGATTTTCAATACGACACACACGACAAAAACATTTAAACATAATGAAAGGGGTAATTTCATTAAGTAAACTGAACACAAGGATGGGGAAACTTACAAGCATATCTGGCAAAGGAATTTTGATTTTAGAGAGCATTATTTCACAATTGTATGCCCTACATAAAGTCAACCTGATAGTGGAAAAAAAAAGGATTAATTAGACCAAAATAAAAGGTACCACAATCTGAAAAGACAAAAAAAAAACTATAAAAGGACGAATTAATTTATCGTAGTTTAATTAGGCTCTGATATACTAAGGTAACATAACCTAACACCCATGCAAACTGCAAAACGGAATATTTGCTTGTACCGAACATTTCATACCATTTCAACCCAACATAAACTTTTTAGCAATCAAATTTTCTGTGCCCGTTCCTTCCTTATTGACGTGCAATTAGCAACAACAGACTAAATCTCTGGACTCTTGGAGACTATATATTTTATGCTTAATATGTCTTGATTGGCATTTTAGTACCAGAGTGATTCCAAATTACCATTATAGAATATTTTAAATTTACAATCATGCATATTACATATAAACTCTTAAACAGCAGGTGGTAAAATAGTTGTGCCAGCAAGGAGTGGCTTACCAATTGTACTTTCTCAGGTTTGTTAATATTAGCACCACGCCGAAGTCCACCTTTATTAGTTCCATCAGAAGCAGATGCTGCTGAAAACAGGCTCTCAAGTTCTGATATATCTATTTCAGGTGCCCTAACAAAAACTTTCATTGTCTGGAATCAGAAATACTAAATGGAAATAGCACCCCATCCTCCTAAGTCCTATCCAAAGAAAGGGTCGGGGATATACCATTGTGACCAACAATTTGAAGAAAAAAAATCTTATATGAAAATGCCCAGGTATTATGGAACAATGCATAGGAAAACTAAGTCTGATGATATCAGTATCAAAAGTCAATAATCAGTACCTTGAATCACCGTCTTGTTTCGGTGAATCGGCCCATAGACTCCCCTGTGCTGCCCGTGAAACTTTCACCCAATGTAGGGGCTTTAACAGAGTTTTCTTAGCAGCATTAGCAATCGCACCAGTACCACGACCTCGTCCAACATTTGGTGTTGCTAAAGAAGCTCTGATTGGTGGTGGTGGCACACTAGAGGCACTGCCTGCAGAAAGTGGAGGTGATGGTGCTGGACCACGACCAGGTGGAGGAGGAGGAGGAGCATTAGGAGGCTTTGCTGCTGGCGGAGCTGAACCCATTCGTGCAGATCCTGGAGGGGCTGGTGGTGGAGGCGGTGGAACTGAACTTGTTCTTACACCTGGAGGAGGGGGAGGAGGTGGGGCTGAACCTGGTCGTACAGGACCTGGTGGAGGTGGAGGCGGTGGCACTGAACCAGTTCGTGTAGGACCTGGAGGTGGTGGAGGTGGAGGTGGCGGGGCTAAACCTGTTCGTGTAGGACCTGGAGGAGGTGGAGGTGGAGGTGGCGGGGCTGAACCTGTTCGTATTGGACCTAGAGGAGGCAGAGGTGGAGGCGGTGGGGCTGATCCTGTTCGCGCAGGACCTGGAGGAGGTGGAGGTGGAGGGGTCGGGGGAGGAGCTGAGACTTTTTCTATAGAACCTGGAGGAGGGGGTGGTGGAGGGGGTGGGGCTGAACCTGTCCGTACAAGACCTGGAGGAGGAGGAGGAGGAGGTTGGGGTGGGGGTAATGGGGCAGAACTTGTATGTACATTTCCTGGAGGAGGTGAAGACAATGTAAAAGCACTGCTAGGATTGTTAATTATGGGAGGAGGAGGGGGAGGGGGAGGTGGGGTCGAAGCTAAAGAGGCCCCTTTGTTAAACATTGGTGGAGGTGGTGGAGGTGGAGGTAATGGAGGTGCTGGTGCTTGCACTGGAGTTGGAAGTAGAGGTTGAGGAATTGGGGAAGGTGATGTCGGAGATGAACAGGGGGAATATTCCTTACTTGAAGCATGATGGGGTGACAAAACATCTTCAGTCAACGACTGATCAGGCGCCGTTCTTGAAGTGACATTACCATGATTTCCACCATTGTTTTCAAAACAAGAATGGTCCAAATCAAGGGTGTCAGAAGTTAATAATTTTGAAGGATCAACAGGAGACTTGGGAATAACATCAAAGGCCTCATCTGAACTATCAGCAGCACTTGATTCATTATTTTCCTCTTCAGAGTCAACAGGTGACGAATACCAACTTCCTCTACCTTGCATCCTAGAAAGCTCTTTAGCATCATTTAAGACAGTAAGTTGCCTAAGCAGCCAGACTGCCGCAGCATCACCACCGTCAACCCATTCTACTCCACTAAAAATTTCTTGAACTCTTGAAAATGCTTCAATTGGCAAACCACCTTTCTCCTCACCATTCAAAATGGCTGTAGGAGCCTTTGGGGGACTTATGCTTTCAACCTCCCCAAACAAAACCTAAATTTAGAAGTTTAAAACAATCAGAACAACTAGTAATCTTCCTAAAGAAAAACCACAAGTATTCCATACACACACTCACCTCAGCTCGGAAGCCTTTCGGATACCGTTCCTTCGAATCCCAAAGAATGTCCAAGTTTTCAATGTTCAACATCAATATGTTAGATCGTATAAACGCAGTATTGAACATTACACGAAACATCATCACCTCCCTCTCTGGATCCAAATCCAAATGGACACACTCCAATACCACATCTCCTTGCACTAAACATTGAATATCAATCTTAATCACATCACAATCAGCCTGAGATTAAAACAAAAAAAAAAAACAAAACACATTCCAGCATCAACTATAACAACTAACAGACAGTAACAGAATCAGAGTAAATCATTCACTCAAACCAAAACACACAAAAAACGGCGAACCTGGCGATAATGCCTCAAAATCTTCTTCTTCTTATGCATGTTATAAATCATCTGAGTAGAAAGACCACCTTTACCAAGCAAATTCCTACCAAAAATCCTGAACATAGGTCTACAACCACTAGAGGAATCAAAACCAGGAATTCCCCTCAAAATGACACAATCCAAAGACAAAGCCCTTTCAGGTGGGGGCCACTCAGGTGCAATATTCCTCCTAGCCACATACTGAATATAACGAAGCTGAGAAGGCAAAGGATTCAAAGGTGACAATAACTGCAACAAACCCTTAGGTGCTTCTCTATGAACAATTTCAAGGGTTCTACGTTCACCACTATGAACCCTTTTAAAAATCAATAAACTAGCAAGAAGAAAAGCTAAAAGAGGCCAACCACCTCTTTCACAATGAAACAAAATCATGTTTTGATTGTTACCAAGTGAAAGCCAACTTTCACAAACGCGAAGAAAATGCTGAACAAGAGAAAGTGGCAAAAGAGGACAACCCTCATATTGCTTCGGATAATCCATAACGGTAACATCGTAGTCACACATTAACTCAGCGAAATTACTACGCTTCTCACCGTCGCGAAAATTCAAAGCTAGAAAAGAAGATTCTGGAAACTCTTCGTTTAATTCCGTCACGATTTCGTGTAGGTATAGCTGGTACATTCCTTCTGGTAATGCTTCTGTGGAGAAACAAGAATCGAAAACTGCAAAAAAATTAAAAATTAGAAAATAATCAGAGAAATTTGGACAAAGGGGAAAATGGGGGAATGAATGAAAAGGGAGGATTTTTACCGTAAACTCTGTCAATGAATTCGAGTAAGCCATCTGGGGGTCTTTTGTAGAAGAATCTGCTGAGGAGAGACATGGTAATTGCATGTGGGTCGATGGGAAGAGAATGGAGCTCAGAAAGTTGAAGAGTTTGAAGAAGCTATGGAGTTTAGAGAGAGAAAGAGTGAATATTTTGAAATTTGAAAACAGGATTTGAGTAATATTAATATTAATTAATTAACTAAACAGAGAGAAAAACTGATTTTGGTGTTTTGCTTCACCCAGCACCGGGAATTAGATTTGAGTTTAGTTGCTTTCCTTTCAGTTTATTTGTTAAGCCTTGTTAGTATATTATGTTTGGTAAAGGGAACAAAGAATCACAAGAGTTTGTTTTGGTTCAACATTAGAGTAATTTTTACTAGCTAACCCAATAGTTGGTTTAATGATGACAAATTCTGTATTTAAGTTCCCATATTTAAGTACTCTTCAATCTTTATAGAATTAACTAAATATAGTTTCATTTTAAAGATATTAGTGTGTCCAAATAGAAATATAAATCGATCCAAACCAAATTCAAACTGCGAAAAATTGTTTTGGTTTGGATTTATTTAGGTAATTTTTTGAATCAACCAATCAGTTTGGTTCGAATGGTGGATTTTATGTTTGGTAAAGGGAACATACAATCACAAGGTTTGTTTTGGTTCAACATTAGAGTAATTTTTACTAGTTAACCCAATAGTTGGTTTAATGGTGACAAATTCTGTATTTAAGTTCTCATACTTAAGTATTCCTCAATCTTTCTAGAATTAATTAAATATAGTTTCATTTTAAAGTGAATAGTGTGTCAAAATAAAAATATAAATCGATCCAAACCAAATTCAAACTGCAAAAAATTGTTTTGGTTTGGATTTATTTAGGTAATTTTTTGAATCAACCAATCAGTTTGGTTCGAATGGTGGATTTTATGTTTGGTAAAGGGAACATACAATCACAATGTTTGTTTTGGTTCAACATTAGAGTAATTTTTACTAGCTAACCCAATAGTTGGTTTAATGATGACAAATTATGCATTTAAGTTCCCATATTTAATATTTAAGTACTCCTCAATCTTTCTAGAATTAATTAAATATAGTTTCATTTTAAAGTGATTAGTGTGTCCAAATAGAAATATAAATCGATCCAAACCAAATTCAAACTGCAAAAAATTGTTTTGGTTTGGATTTATTTAGGTAACTTTTTGAATCAACCAATCAGTTTGGTTCGAATGGTGGACTTTTGTTGCAATGGTGCCAAACCAACCTAAACCATACATAATATTATATATTATTGTCAATGCCTAAAAATTTCTAAGTTCCTAGCCGAGTGAGCCTTAAACAGAGGTGAATGCACAGTGGAATTCAAGTGAGTCGATTACTTCAAGTTCTTCTAGAGTTGTTCTAAAAGGGCTATAAGAGATCTTATGTTTCTCAATTATCTCTTTTTTTTCTCAAGTTGTCTCTTAATAGCACCTATAAAGGGCCATGGATAGTTATTGGTTGTCTCAGTGGAGCATGACTAATTCGGCTGAGGGACTAACAACTAAAGATCCAGCAGCTGAAGGTTTGGTAGCAAAGGATATTATCGTTCGCATAAGGAAGTTATTTTGGAAGTAGGTAAGCTAGTTGCATGCAAGTTACGTTGAAGATTGCAATGCAAAGTGTGGAACAGTTGAGAAACACATTTAGGCACCTAATATTTAGAAAGTGGCAGTTGATCTCAATGATTCGTGATAGTGGGCGTTAGTGGGGCTAGTTGCAGAGCCAAGTGTATTTTAGGGGTTGGTAAAGTTAGCACTGATACCATAGGAATAAATATTTTAGCGCACCCTGAAAAATATCTTGTGTACCAAAGTCTCCAGTTTTACACTACTCTATTACACCACACTCATATAATCACTCATACTCTCACATATTTTATTTTTAAAAAAAATATCTCTCACTAGGTTACTAACCAAAGTCACACTGAGGTTAATGATTGTCCTCGTGTGACTTTCTTTCCTCTTTCTTCTCTCTCTTCTCTTCTTTTTTCTTTTTACTTTATATTCTTTACTCTTTCTTCTTCACTATCACTAAATCGTACTGTAAACACCCCTAGCTACAAGAGCCTACAAAGCAATGCCAAAGGAATGAGCTATCATTTTATCGAAGGAACAAAAATCATCAAAGTGCTTGATAGAGAAACCAAATAAGTGGCCTCTCAAAACTAGAGCATCAGCATAGACATTTGTTTGTCTATATTTATGATTTATGTGTCATGCGAACTAGAACAATGAATATAGTGAAGGACCTAATTCAAGAGAAGTTGAAGGGGTAATTTGAAGGATTATTTTAAGGATCGTATTGACTAGGCAAAAAAACATGTCTCGAGCACTACAGTTGTGGCCTCCAAATCCTTTGTCATCCTTATATTTATTCTGGACTGGGGCACAAAGCCCATTAAGCGAATTGAACCCTGATCAGCCTAATGATTAGGATTCATGACCATGACCTAGCATTTCACATTGGACCATGAGGTCCATGCGCATAATGGGTCATAGACAAGCCCAATTACTTGAATCCACATCCAAGGCCAACTCATTAAGACTCGACGGCTCAGATTCACCAGAACGATCCAATAGCTCAGAACTAGCAAGGATCTATATAAATACCGACTTGCATAGCCACAAAAGGTACGCATTCCCATTTCCAGCATACTCCACGATTCTCTATTGACTTGGCGTAAGAGTATCTTTGCAAGTACCCCCTCTCGTTCAAAACACACGGAGATCCAACCCGACAGGAAGATCAACCCGAAAAGACAACAAGTTACATAACAATATCCAAAACCAATCCAAATTTCAGAAAAAAGGGCATTAATGGAAGTTAACTTGCAGGAAAAACGTCTATTGAAATTGTCAACACCTTTAGCAATTCCACCACAAGAAGAAAGTCATTTTTTTCTTTAACCTAAGAAAATCAAGTTAAAAATTCATTTGTATTAATTTTGACATGCTCTTTATGTAATTTTTTTTTTGAAGCAAATGTAATTTTATTTCTGTAATACAATGCATAACTATTCAGGTCTCATTTATAAGTAAAAAATATTTTTTTAAATTCATTGAATAAATACAAAAAAAAATACACTTTCTATATTCATTTTTTTGACATGTAACTTATAAATGATGAAGTACTTCTTAATATCATTCTATTTTGAGAAGCACATTATATGCACAGGAGAACAAAAATTACAAAAAGACCAAAATAACATTATGCTTTTTTGTTTAAGTAAAATATCTGTATTATAATTTAAACTAGTTCAAAAATAACCATAAAGGATAATCCAAAGCTTTATGCTTTGTATTGAATTACGGAGATGTAGAAATTTTGAGAGCATTTTTTACTGATGGCAAATCTATATGTCTGTAAATTGAAAGAGAAAATAAAATTTCCGCTATTAAACTGCATCTGCTGTACTTTATCTACACGCCGAAAATTCAATGAGCTACATGGTGATGATACACCTTGTTTGTTTCCATACAAATTGCAATGCTCTATAACATCATTAAAATTAACAGAAAAATACAGAAGGAATTATCATTTCTATTTAAACTAGAACTTACACTCTATTCCAATATCATTTACAACAGCTCTACCTAACCTCCAGACTGTAAAGAACTTGATATAACTTACAAATCTCCATTTTCAATACCAGCTTCAGCAGCAGTGAGACTGCCATCATTCTCATTCAACAAAGAATCACAATATTCCAAAAGCCTGTCTGCAATGGGAGGAATCCCAGGATTCCGCCCATCGTTATATTTATGCGCATTATAAGTAATTTGCCATACATCGTGTCTGAAATCTTCTCGGCTTTTGTACTCCATATTCCGTACCCTCTCCCTGATTCTGGAGAGATCCATAGGCGTCTTTATGATATCTAGGTAATCCGGAGCCTCTTTCTTAGACACCGGTTTCAGGAAAAGATAAGACAAATCCATTCTATCTTTCACAATGGCGTCCACAATGCTCTCCAAGATATTTGCCAAACCAACCTTTAGGAAAAATTGAAGTTAACATAGTACTCAAGCCAAGAAAAGTACACTAGCTATGCTACAAAAACACCATAAAAACACCAACCATAACAGACATACAAATAAATGCTGGATTTCAGTTTAGCTTCAAATTGTTTTGACTTCTATTTTTATTTTAAAACTGTAAGACCACTTCACCCCTTTTTCGGTACAAAATCGTGTGTTCTATTCTTAGTACTAAATAGCAACTCTTATAATTTAATAAACATCTCTTACCAAAAACTTGTATCAAAATTTTACTAAATAAAACACAGCACTAAAACTAAATGGCATTCTTTCTTTTAGGCATTTTCCCTGTTCATTTACCCCAAAAGAAACGTTGTTCCAGTCAAAGCCTCCCAAAAAGAAATCCAAAGGACTAAATCCTTCTAACGACAAAACAAGATAAGGAGGTCTCTCTTAAAGAGAATGAAGGGTATATTCCTGACAATATGATTTTCATTCAGCAGAATGTAAAGGTACTAGTAGCAAAATTCGAAATAATACAAGATAAGCAGGTTGCTAGCACTTGAATTGCAATTCTAGACAAATCGACAACCAAAATATAACACAAATGACTAGGCTATTGCTCCAAAGTGACATATATGAGTACATGACGGTGAAACAAGCACAAAAAGATAAAGAAAATGACAAGTATAGAAATGTACCTCTCCTCCTCCCCCTCTTCGGCGTTTTGTTAGTGGCATAAAATCTCCACTAATCTTTCCCAAGTCAGTAACAGATCTCCTCTTTCCACTCCGGTCTCTTTCTAGCATCCTCTTATCATATCTTCTTGTTCTTGGATCCTCTAGATACTCATCTCCAAAATCAGGCTTTTTCTTCTTCTTTTTCTTTTTAGCTTTTTGTCGTTCCTCCTCCTCCCTCTCTCTTCTAATATCATCTTCAAATCTTTTTATCTCGTCTAAACTTTCTTGCTCCTTCAGCCTCCTCATTTCTTCTTTGTGATGCCTCCTTGCTTTGTCTTCTCGAAGTCTCATTTCATTTCTTCTTTTCTCTTGCTCTTCCCACCATCTTCTATCCTCTTTAGCATTCCAATTTACCAAACCTTCAGATGAATACATAGTCTCCTGCTTTCTGTGCTTCTCAAAATTTGATAATTCAGACATTCTTTTAGTTTTTCTGTGTTCAAGTCCAGCGTTTCCACCAGGACTGTCAAGCTCAAGATCAGCAACATCCTTTGTACGTTTTATAATAATCTTTTTGTGACTTTGCTCCCTATCTATTTCTGTAGGCGGGCGTATTTTAATTGGGAGCTTATGAGAATCAACCTGACCCCTTCCCAGTTCAGTAGGAGGCCGTATAACAATAGCATGCTTAAGTGATTCAGCCTGCGTATCATCTGGTTTCATTTTCTTGGGAATAATTATCTTACTAATCTTAGCAGACTTCACAGTTTCTGAGTCTGAAGTGACAGGCTTGTCAGAGCTCTGCAGGGTTTCTACTGCCGGTCTATCAGAAGATTTCTCTGTGGAGCTGCATTTAAATTTCAACGGAATTTTTGTGGAATTATCAACTGGAGCAATTTTTGTTGCACTTTTTGACATTGACTTTTTGGAGGGCACTTTATGTTGGGACTGGCTAGAGAGATCAACCAAGTTGGATTTTCCAGATGATTTTTCCATCTCAGTAGATTCAAGTTGTGCTTCTGGATCTTCACCATACTTTGGACAGTTCTTATTCGTTCGCATATGCCCAAGCTGGTTCATCAACAACATAATTACTTAATTACAACAATACTATATATAAAGGCATGGAATGCAAATGGTACATGACTAAAGTAACATCGTATTTATATTAATAATTGCTATATGACTTTCTTAATTATTATGCAGAAATTATTAAGTTATAGTTTATAGATCTTGAGTGGTTTTTCAAAATACGCATATATTTAAAAAGTTATCAAATGCATTAAACCTCAAGCCAAAGGTGTCAAAAACAAGCTTTCTGGATTAAAAGTTTATAAGTGACGACTTAGGATATGCACCTTGCCACATGCTCCACAAACGAAAGTTTCCCTTGTAGGTTTTTTCTCCTTAAATACCTGGTTCTCCAGACATAAATAAAAGATAGTATCAGAAGGAGTAAAAATAACAAACTTCGTGAAAGAATACAGTCACAACATTGAACATTTACACAAACACAGAGAGATCAGATTCAGAGCTTTTTAGCACCACCGCAAAACATGATAATTTATTCAATCTTTGAACAAACATATAGAAGAGACCATCTCCCAAGTATTTTATTCTATTCTTGGAATTACTGTATTTCTTTCCATTAAATAATAGAGATATCAGAAACATCTTTCAAGACGTCCTTCTGAAGTTCCTTAGTGTATTTTATGATTTTTAACACTAATCCAGTAATAGAACTGATGGAGTCACACATTTGAGAATGATATGACACTATAGTGGTTATAAGTGGGGAGCAACCCTCACCCCACAATCTAACTTTTGGGGTTGAGTTAGCACAAACCCAAATTCTAAAACAGTAGCAAAGGCTACCCGAGATCCGTTGGGTCATCCACAAAGGTCCAGTCATGCAAACTTCATGTGGATGATGAGGGGGAGGGGCAAGGTTGTCAAACTCGGAGTCTATGTAAACTCACGGAGCTAGTTTAGTACCAACTTTACTATCTAATATCAAAGAAACCTATAAATGGAATATATACATGATAAAATGTAGGTTAACACAATAATAATATAACATTGTAGGAAATTAATTGATGGCTTACTTTGATTCCTTCTCCCATATTTAATTTTATTTTTTATTGGGTAGACTAATAGGTGAAATGTCATTCTTCTTTGCTTTATTGACCTTCACTGACTTGCTTTTTTTAGCATGAAAATTTTCTTCCTGCCAAAAACATAGAACAAAGTAATTTGCCTCATCAGTAGGAAATTAATTGTCTGCATGACTTGCACAAAATACGGTGAATTAAGTGCACCAAAGAAGAACGTGCACAACGACAGAAGAACGCGACTAAACTAACTATCGTCCTACCTCCCGAAGATCTGAAATTGTGTCCTCTTTAAATAAATTAGTTCCATCTTGTTGTAATGTATTTGTTATTTGCTTTACTTGTTCAGTGTTGTCAAAGATGAATTTTGGCTGCAGTTTTGGTATCAATCTTCTTTCTCCCACCACAGCCCTACCTTTCTTCTTTTTCTTCCTGTCAGCTGCATCATCTGGAGATAATATTACGGGGGGAAAGTCAAATTTTACAAGTAGCATCAGAGTTCAACTTCAAAACAGTGATCCATTTAACAATTTCAGCTCATTTTGTTACATCTATGGGAAATATATTTATAAGGCTGCTTATCTCTAGTTCGGCTTGAACTATTGTAAATTCAGAAGTTATGTTGATAGGGTGTTAACAGTCAGCTTTTGCGTGTATTAGGCATAGGGTCCGGGTGTCTGTTGATACAACTAAACAATCTTCATAAATGGTAGTGACTTCATTTACTTTTTATAAGTGGATTTGAGCTTACGGTAATTAAATTTTTAGCATGTGTCCTCTCCTTATTCTCTGTAGAACAGCCCTAAAAGAGCAATGTCCCCACATTTAAGACTGATGAAAGTCAGGAATAACACTCAAATAATCAATGAGATATCATACCATCCATAAGCAGTTTGCATAATTCAGCGGCCTCAGCTAGTTCATCTTCTATTTCCTCCTCTGCCTGGGCCAAAGTTGGGCGTCTTCTCATTTTAAGACCCTTAACACCATCTCCTTTATCACGTTTTAGGTCATTTGTACCTTCTTCTCCATCTTCAAATTCCTCAGCATCAAGTAAATTTTCCAGATCTCCAGCAAAAGAATCCAGATCACTATTCCCTTCTGAATCACTCTCGTTTTCATCACCATTTACAGCTGACAGACTCTGAACTTGTCGATCCCAAATCTCCTGGCACTTCTCTCTGGTCTGCTGCTGTAACTGAAGAAAGGACATCCGTTGGCCTCGAGCATATTTGCTGATTGTTGTTGGATCAACCTTAACCCCAGATGCAGCTTGCTCACTTGAAAGTTTGCGTATCATAGCAATGCGATGCCACCTGGTTTGTTTTGCAATGACTTCCTCCGGAACATTGAACTTAACAAGTACCTGCAGTAAGAGCATATTTGAGATTAAAACCAGGTACCCATATAGATTGAATATGCTATGCTTTTCTTCCATGGTACCAGCAGTCAGAAGCCAACTACACACTAAAAAGAGAAAGTGACACAATGGGGGTATATCTAGGTCTTTTGGAATACATATGTAGAAAATGAGACGGGAAATGAGGAAAATAATCACAATCAAATATAGGCCCGAGTTTAGCATAATGGACAGGGCAATAAACCACGTCCAAAAAGGTGCTTGATAAATACTTCCTTATTCTTATTCAAGTAAATCAAGTACTTGAATAAGGCATAGATGAAAATCAAATATCCACTGCTTTTAGACACCATTATTGATAACAGATTAAAACATTTTGCACTAACTTATATTTTCATTCCAATATCTTCTACTTGTCTCAGCTTTATTCACAACAATGCTAGTAATCGGAAGAAAGTAATGTGAGGAAAAGATTCAGTTGCCAAAACGGAAGACCACTAAATACAACACACCTCTCGTGCAGCCTCCATGCTTAATCTCGTAAATCAGCATCTGTACCAGTAACAGTGGAACCTCCCGGCTCGCAGCTGCTTTCTTCTTCACCATTGCACTAGACACTGGTGCCTTTGGAGTGCCGAGCATAGCTAAAACCCAAGCCGCGACCTGATGGATCACCAACACCAGTGATTTCCATTCGTTCAATATTTTCCTTACCCTGCCAAAGAGAACATTGCAGGGGTGGGGATGAAAATTTTCATGAGTAATTAAGTCAAATGGTAAAAGAAAATATGATAAAGACATAATCATCAGTGTAGTAAATTTTCTTTTTATTTCAGAGAAGATATTACTCATCAAAATACCAATGTTCTGAATACACAAGTTCCTATTGTTAAGCACTAAAATTGTTAAACAAATGAAACAAAAAAAGTACACCCAATCAATTCTATCCATAACAGAAATATCGCTAAATTTATTATTAATAATGTCGATTTGGTTATCAGTATCTTACAATACATATGATTTGTATCCCAATTGAATACAAAATCAAACAAAAAGCGATGCGTATCTTAGTGTGTATCTTTTTGCACCTGACTCCCATCATGAATCCTGAGTCACTCTGTTGAATCTTACGATACATGAATTTTGTTGAATCCTACGATACAAATCCGCACTGCTAAACTACTCAACTGGTTTTTTTGATTTTTTTTCTTAAATGGTAAATAATAAGCCAAAAGCAATCCTTCTAAATACCCCAAGTTAGATTGACTAAGAAACAAACCTAGCACACTATGTTTTTGGTCTACACTCACTCTTGAAATGCAGTTTTTTTTAAACTTTTTGCTTTGATTTTATAGGGGTTGGATCAAACACATGTTATGTTTATTTTACGACTTGAATTATTGTGAAGTTCATGTGTTTTTTTACTTATGTTACTTAGTTTTACTTAAAAAAGTTAAATATTTTTTTGATCATGTATCTTGCGATTCGATACCCGATTCAGAAAATAGATCTTCCGATACGATACATATCGATTTGATAACCATCGATCTCACTTACATTTAAATTATCTTGGATTTTTGGTCAAATAAAATTATGTTGGATTTATATGGCACTCAAGAACTGCAGTAATTATACGTCAATGAATGCAGGACTGATATTTTTTCGAGCAACAAACGTTTAATTCATGTAACTGTATAAGAAGCCAAAGCATCTTCTTATCAAAATAAATACCAGAAGGGTCAACCTTCTACACACTACTAGGAGCTTGATTTTTTCACTCAATTTTCAAGTAGCAAAATGTACAAGAGGTCAAAAAGTAGAAAATAACACAGCAAAAATTGCTTTTTTGAGATGGGGGGGAAGAAGGGGAAAAGAAAGAAAGTTAGAGGACATTCAATACTCGGGGACTTTGAACAAAACACAAAGAAAGAAAGTTAGAGGACATCCAATACTCGGGGACTTTGAACAAAACACAGTAAAAAACATAGCACTAATCCAAGCTTCAAATTCTAGATTAAAATGAAATAAACAAATAGTAAAAATACACTTTGAAGAACACACGTTAGCAACTCATTCTTGTAAAAACTAAACATATGTCTGCCTATAATAACCAAAAGTGAGATAAATCAACAGTACTATGTTCATCCCTGGCAGTCAAATCTTTATTAAGAAAACACTTTCTCTTTCCTTTTCAACATCTAAGCCTGTAGTTACTTTTACCTTAGTAAAAACATCTAAACCTGTAGTTAATTTTACCTTAATAAAAATCAACCGGACAAATATCAACCGGACAAATACTAAGAAACTTTCAACACATAATTCATTAAGCAAGATATATGCCGATGTTGACTAATCTTAGAATCAGAATAAAAATAAATCACCTGACTTGTACAGGCAACAAAATTGCTACTCAAGTTCCAAGGAGTAATTTGCAGTTCTCTCTCAATGTGTGATGCAGCAGCCAGTGCTATTGCTTCATCAGGAAGCCGGCTCATTGCAGATGAAATATTAGTAGGATGTGTTTCAGTTATTCCTAAATGTTTTAGGCGGTAGAGGCCAGCTTGCATGCTTTCATAGGCACAAACCTAAAACAATTTAAAAACAAATAGACAAAGAAAAAATCGTTATAGAAGCAATACGTTTTCAACAATCCAAAAGAACCGCATCAGCTAAGCACAAAAAAGGAGACCTCTGAACCGTACATTTCATGCTATAATTTTATAATGTAGGTGTCTGACATTCATATCATGTTTTACAGACAAAGCATTTCAACAGACAAATATGTTTTCTTTAATCAACAAAAAAGCCGAATCTAAAATGACACAACTCACAAGCTCTGGTGTCACCATTTTTCTCAATTCTTCTTCAGACCAAATGCGGAAGTTTCGCTTTTTAACCAAAATTGACTGTCCATTTGCTCCCCTCTGCAGTAATAAATATTGAATGAAATGTTCAGGTAAAAAAAATATAAAATTAGGATTACTATAACATCGAAATACAAAAGTCAGAAACACAAACTCAAATGCAATATCATCCTGAAGAATTCATTTAATCTTTTTTCAAAATAATATTGAATTCCTTAGCATTCATTTCTTGTAATGACTTGGATAATCAGCTATATGAACTACCAATACCTGTAAATTGGCATATTCCTTGATCCTCTTACGGAATGAGGCTTCGGATAGGTAAGGAAACTGGGACAGAAACTCATCAATGCGAATCAATGGAGGCGAGTGTCGCTTCTCTGCTCCTTGAAATTCACGGCACATGTGTACCAATAGCCTATTCATCATGTAAGTCTGAAGATTTTTACTTCCAGGGGATAACACCTCCATGAGAGGCTCCTGCAAAGAGTAATTGAATAAACCATCTATTGAGAGTCCCATATCGGATGCTATGCAAATGGCAGAATCAAACAAGGAAAAGCTAATAAAGGGATTAACATCACTATGAAAGCTCAAAATATTGCATCCATTAAAGATTTTACCACACAGCGAGATTAAGTTAAATTCAAAAAATTAAAAAAAGAAAATTATTAAACATCAAACAAGGATATACAGACCTGCTGTCCAACAACATTAACTTTATCTATGCGCCTTAATGATAGCTTTCCCTTTGATGAACGAACCAGCAGGTAGTCAGTCGGTGGAACTTTATGAGGAAATATGGGTGCTCTATACATATTTGTCTCAAGAGATGACAGACTGCAACCAGGTTTTAAATCTCCAAGAAAAGGAGATTTATCAGCAGGGTCCAGAGAAATAATGTGCCCCAAGCTACTATCCGTGTTGCGTAATGAGGAGCCAGATTGGTCATCTGGCGAGGATTTTTGATAGTATGTACAAAGTCTTGCACCCATTCCAGCATTGCTCAAAAGTAAAGGCCTTTCTTCACAATACCTGATGAGAACATATTCAATGAGTTTAATGATCGAATACCCCAATCCTTTTTCATTTAGCAAAGTACCAAGGAAAAAACAAAGCAACAATATAAAGAAAATACAAAATCAGGCCTGTAAGGTCAGAGATGTCTTCGACTTATAAACACTTTTCTAATTCATATCAGATCCGATATGGGACTCTCAATAGAAATAATTAATCATTAATAAAATATTAAAATCAAAGTAGTGCACTGCCAAAACACGTCTCTTGGATATATTAGATTTGGTGTTATCAAGGACGTGATGTGATCACTATATATTCTAGGCAGAAAAAGTTCATTTCATTGCTCACAATAATTTCTGTTTATCAATAAGGATGAAATGTTAGAAAGTAGCATCTCAGACTTCAATAAATTTTAATCGAAGCTGGATTCTAAATAATAAGTTGGAAAGTCAATATGCAAAAAATGATACGCCCAATATTAAGTCACCCAACGTCAAAGACCCAATACTTTGTTCCATAAACCAACCAACCATACAAATCACTAGACAAAAAAAATACAAATCATTAGACAAGAAGAACAAGCATTGTAATTTGCATGCGCAAGGCAAACAGAGTGGTTTAAATAAACAGGCACATAGAAGTTTGCTCTGACTAAGTGCTACTGGAGGCTTTATGAGAAGAGTTCTCATTAATCAGAATAGCATTGTATCTCCAAAATTAGTACTCCCTCCAGCCTTATTTATAAGCAAAAAAAAAACCATAATTGGGTAACCTCAAATACAAGAAAGTTATTTTGGCCCAATAGAGAGCATATGAAGAACTCCCTCCGGCCTTATTTATGAAGAAAAAAGAACCATAATTTGGTGGCCTTAAGCAAAAGTCACCAAATTCAACTCTATTTAATATCGTTGTTCCAAAAATACCCCTTAGTAATTATCTTCATATTTTCTAAAGTCCCAAGACAAAAAATGGTCATTTTGGTAATTATACTTCATTTTTTACATAGTCCCAAGATAATTAAGTTAACTTAACTAACTTCTTAATATGTATAGAGTTAGGTAATTCTGATTATAAGCAAAGGCCGGAGTAGCAGAATATAGGTTTCAAGTCACTCACTCCAACAGGAAAACATGTCCGTCTTTCACAGACAGATCAGACTTTTTCTTGAATGCCCCCGGCGGACGCAACGACTTATTCTCACCAGGAACCCTTTGTGCCTTTGGCCACATATGTACCCTTGTACGAACAAGATGTAACAAGGAGTTTGGCTGAACATTTTGTGAAGCAAGTGATTCGTGATCTCCAAGCTCCCTCCCAAAATAAAATATCTTAACTGTTTCTGATGCCTTGAAATCTACCAAAAACAAAATTCCAGGACAGTCATATAAAGAAGAGGCTAAAGTAAACTAAAGACTGGAATAAGAACCAAAGACAAGAAAAAGGAAATAAGAAATTTTATTAGAGAAGAGAGAAACGAGAAATTGACAACCTAGCTTTTTAGAAGCTTTCGCTTTAACAGAAGAGAGAGTCTCTTCGGCATCAACGTGCAGTTTACACCCCTTACCACCCAAGCTTTTCATAATAATTTTCATGGGTCCTTGTGTTGGCAATTTCCCTTGTTCTTTAACAGCCACCTCATTGTCATGGGGATACCATAGTGCTTTAGGCCGGTGAAAATTTGCAATATCTTTACTGCACAAGAGTTAGTGAGATTATAAAGACATGAAAGATCTACAATAAGATCATAGATACTAAAAGACCGGAAAAAAAAAAAAAAAAAACCGGCACACCCCACTCATGCAAATCAGTTAAGGTTTTCACAGACTTCAATAGTGGCATAAGCAATACAACCATTATTATAGGCAACTGACTAATCATAGAATGCACTAGCATATTGAACCTGATTATAGGTACAAAATAGAAAGTGTCAGATATTACAAACAAGAAAGGTCATCATTACAGTTTGCATGGGTGAACACACATCTCAGAAAAACAATCAGGAAACAAAAAATGGCTGGAAACTTTTTGTTTTTCAAAATTTGTATTGGAAACATAGTAATGCTCTTTAAGTATAAGGTACACGAGATACTATTAAAGTAACTGATCAGTTATGCATGCATTACCATTCTTCTCAACACATTTACTTTCTTAATTCTTTTCATTCCATGCAACAATAACATGAAGAATCTTTTATTTTAATCTTTCATGGATGGGAGACCTCTAATGTGCCCATACGCTATTTGCCTTGCCTTGTCTGCATCGATTCGCTCAGATATGCTGATAAGCTACAGCACGCTGTGACAACCACGTACACAGATGTCTAACACTGAAATTGGCTGGGTCACACAGAAGTGCATGTGTCTAACACTGAAATTTGCAAACTTGTTTATTTCCACGTTTTTAGACCTTTTGTAATCAGATGGTCTATTTTGAAAAATTAAAAGAGACTGTATAATACGAAACTAAAATGTAAGTATTAATTCATATATAGTTATTGATGAAACTTTATTATATCATTTTAACTTCTAATAAGTCTTTTATTACATATAATCTTTTTATTCTTTACTTTTTATATATGTGCTGTCTCCTTAATATATCTCATCCTATTTTTTTCAAGGAACTACTCATCTTGTACTTGTATCGTGTTTGTGCACCATAGGTTGAGACACTAATTATTTATTAAGATATTAAGATATTGATGTACAAACAAATGGCACCATTACCAAGACAGATGAATGATGCACATGGACACAAGTTATGTTCTACAAGAATAGGGCTAATAAGCCAAAAAAATATAGAAAGCCTAAAACATTTGGAGGGAGGTGCCCTATTGGGTATCAAATAACAAATCAAACATCAAACAAGCTTGCATCTAAGAAAATATTACCAGAACTTGATTTAAAATGCATAGCTTTCTAACTACGCAAAATTGTCTCAAATAGGGGTAAAACATGCAACAAACACAAAAATGAGAACCTCATCAAATGAAAATTCCTTACTTGCTCAACTTTAATTTCATTGTCTGCAGCTTCAGTGCAGGCTGTGAATGAAAAATTTTGACAC
This sequence comes from Oxytropis ochrocephala, assembly GCA_020916435.1. Classification (NCBI taxonomy): domain Eukaryota; kingdom Viridiplantae; phylum Streptophyta; class Magnoliopsida; order Fabales; family Fabaceae; genus Oxytropis; species Oxytropis ochrocephala. The sequence goes on from CM037092.1 coordinate 14,298,616, forward strand.
CGTGAGCTGAGCGTTTTTGAGTTTGATTTCAGTTGCTGAGAAGTTTTCCGTTTTGAATAGTGTTTGTCATTAGCAGCGTGTCGCCATCCATATTGACCTCCATGCCCGGCAGCTCAGAAGGGTCAATGCTACTTGATTTCAAAGAGCGACTCAAAATCATGGCCCCAGCATGAACATGAAGATGTGTACCATCTTTGTTATCCAAAACTTCGAAATGCATTTGATTATCCTGAAGATCAAATATAAGCTTTGGTTTTGACTTAGGCCGATCAAGCTCCTCCCATATTATCTTGTCTAACCACGAGTCATCCATCAGGTCTCTATTTTGTGACATTACCTTGGTCAAACGTTTTACTTGACCACTTTGATTATGCTTCTCAGATATATCCACCTCTCTTCCATCTGCAAAACTAGAACTATCCACTTCTAGCCTTAAAAGTTGAGGATGACATAGATTTTTGGATATTAAATTGGTTTTAGCTCCAGAAGAGTCCCTTGAGCCAAAGAGGTCCAATGATACAGGAGAGCAGCAAGTGAAAACATTCTGATCTTTCTCCTCCAGTATCTTCCGGGGCTCTGGCTGAAGATTCTGTATCCGACTTTCAATTTCTATTTCACCAACACCAGAAGCTCTCAGTTCATGTCCAGAAGTTTCACAGCTCTCAACATTATTATCACTTGTAACAGGAGAATTGCCCCAAAGGATTTCCTCTTCCCAATCTCGCTGATCAAGAGGATAGAAGTTGGCCAACATAAGAGGATTATCTTTCCAGGAAAGATCTTCAGCAAAATCCTTTCATTGGTTCAGCACTAAGACAAGAGTCCTTTGGTTGCCGATCGTCTTTCACGGTCATTGAGGCATCCCCATGAAGAAATCCGATTTTGGAAAGTCCAAGTCAATGTTATTGCTTCCTGACACATCAGTATGAACTACACTAACCTGTTTCATTAGTGAGAGGCTCTGAGAGAAGCCTTTAAGGAATTCCTCTTCATCCTCTTCTACAATATCATCAGATAAATCTAAAGTCTTGTACCTATCTGGAAATGCAAGGAAGAAAATGCAGGCAATTAGAAAAGAAGCCCTATTGACAAACATTGCAGAAAGCAAGCATCTAATTTGTCATTCAAATCTCCCCACTGCAAATCATACCTCTCCCTGAAAATTATCAGGTAAACACTGTTATTTCAAAGTATATACCTCTAGGAGTGGATTGTCGGCGGTCTTTCTTTTCTCCCTTTCTGAGAGGTTCATGAATACCAAAGATTTCTGAGAAGCGTAAAACTGCATTTCCATCTTCTACATACAAAACCGGCAACGGCGTAGTCATAGACCTTTTCAAAACTTCAGGCCCTTCCTGTTCGTTTTATCAATGAAGACATTAATATGTCAATAGAAATCAACCATGATAATTTTATAATCCTGTCAACAAAAATTATCATGTTAGATAAAAATGTCAGTGTTTCCCATGCTTGTCGGACTGGGCTTTTACAAGCGTACAACACTGATTCTAAACCTAGAATTTCTAGCATAAACACAGCACTTCTCGTTATACAGCAATATTTTTACCCCTTCATGGTTTTTCACAATCAACTCAGCACCATACTGAAAGAGCATCTGAATATTTTGAACGTTTCAACAATGAACCAAGTAAAAAAAAAATAAGCACGAAAACCGCTACATGAAAACTGGAGAAAGTTTTGTGCATAGTGCCTACCCACACTAACTTTCCAATCAAAACCTTAAGTTGATTGGTACAGGGAGACAAATGGTTTCATTTCTCAAGCACTCCCCCCCCCCCCCCAAAACCAACACCAAGAGCATTATCAGCGTACATTAAGTGCCCTTTTGATCATTTTTTTTGTTCTAGAGATAACTTATAATTAAATATTACATGTAGACTTTTTGTGCAGGCAGGGAAGCTACTTTCCCTCAAAAGTTAATCAATACTCCCTCAAAGATATGAGCTGAGAAAGTTGAGAGAGATAGGTGTCAATTTTCAAGAAGGAAAAGTGGCATTATAGGGCACGGACAGGGTTATAAAGGAGCGGTGCTATAAAAAACGATACGACACTTACAAAGGCAATATATGTACTGGCGCACACATAACAAAATACGGAGGGGTTTGTGTATTTTGTTGGCTCAAGTGTTTTTGTTCAGTTTCGTTTCGTAGGAAACCACATTTCTCAAAAATATGGGTATGGCCTTATAGGTGAGCCAAGTTGCACAACCTGACCCGCAGATGGCCCTTTCTGTGATCACAGGAGATCAAACGATCTCGCAATCTTTACGACCTTACACGTGATGTCCAATCTTACTAAACTACAACTTTGCAAGCGATCCAACTTGTGAGGAGGTGGTAGGATCATAAGATCACACGATTGTAATCAGGACAACACTGGTATGAAGTTTCAACATCATACAAGTATTTATATTTATGTTTCATGCGAAAAGATAAACAATTTAAATATCATTCGGGGATCAAGACAATAAACACCAAAAGGCTAGACGGGTAAAACAAACACTTGGGAGGCAGCAAAACATGCAAAATGAAACTGACCTCCTCAGGTTTTTGTACATCAGTGTCCAATTCTTCAGTCTGCAGTGAACCAACTTGTGAATCATGTTCAAGATCACTCTCGCCTTTAGATACATCTACCAAATTCTCCTCCTGTTCCCCTGAAAGAGAAAAGCTAACGTAAGTGAACTGCAAGACTCCAATGTGAAATAACTTATTTCCTAAGATTAATAGATTCAACCCTCACATAATGTTTAGGTGTTGAATGAGCGGAACTGACTCAAATACTAAGATGTTAAATCACAACTCAAACACAAAGCTATATTACACACAAATTCAAGCTGAATATTCATGGAAGAACTCAGGCTCAAACATGATCAATTCAGTACAATATCGAACTATATAATTAAATTAAATTTAATGACTATTTGCAACGTAACCAACTTACTGATTATTAGTCAATTAGCTTACCCATAAGTCTGCAAGCCTTGCATACAAATTTCAATTCAACATAAAGCGCCCATTTGTTTAGCATAACTGGAAAAAATTGATTCTATCATACAGTTTTTACTACAGCTTTATACAAAAGCTACTATTTTCATCAAACGAGAAGAGTATTTTTTTTTCAAAAAACACATACTTAGTATAAATTTTAAATAAAAAAAAAACATCTGCTAAAAGATAATGGTTGTGTTGTTGAAAAGATGAGAACCAGCAAATGGACTAATAGGCTCAATTTGTAAAAAAAATAGCTAATTAGCTAGTTGAGAGGTAAAAAGCTAGCTGATTAATTTTGAAATGGCTGATCATAGTTAATAGCTGAAAAGTTAGCTGATTAATTTTAAAATGTTTTTTTGAAGTAAATATTAATGATCCATTTGTTAGCTTTAACTCCTTGTTAGTGAGGGAGGGAGGGATCAGCTCAGCTACCAAGCTACCTAGGGTGTTTATATAAAAAGACATAAAATTAGATAGTTTTTTTGGTACAACACAAAAGGAGATAGTTGTACGTGTTTGTATAAATTCTATTGAGTGTACTATCTATTTTTATTTTTATTTTATTTTAAATCGTTATTACCTTTAATACTGTAATTTATTTCAAACTATTTGTCTTACAAATTAAACAAGAAATTCAACAATATTATTCTCGCTTTCAAACATTTTTATTAAATAAATGAGATGTGTGTAAGTCTTTTAGTATAAATATTACTTTACTTTTGTTTCTAAAATAAATAAAAAATTGATATTACTTTTATCCTAAACATATAATATATTATGCATTAACTCCAAGGGGTTGGCCAAGAGGAGCATAACGAGACTTGCAGGTTCAAGTCCCCACCAGTACCCTTTAGTGACGTAAATGCAACTTTATTCCTAAGTGCTCAGAGGGCCTAGAGTTCTCCCATGCCTTGAACAGGGATGTCCTCCCCTCACCTTAAATTTTCCTTTATAAAAAAATCATATATTATGTATTATATCTTATGAGAGAGTGCTTAAAAGTCTCAATTTTTTAAAACTTTAGAGGGTAGAGTAGAATTTTGATTAGAATAATGAGGTTATTTGGTTAAAAGAATGAGGTAAAATTTGGAGAACAATAAGCTATAAGCTCAAGCGCTAGTTGAAGTAGTTTTCCTAAAAAGCTATAAGCTAGTGAGATAGATATGTTCATTTACCAAATACTTCTACTATGGTCAAATAAGCTAATAAGCTAGTCAAATAAGCTATAAACTATCTCATTGGCTTTGCCAAACACACTTATAACTAATTTACAAATCAAGCTTTCATCAAGTAAAGCCAAATTCAAATGCTAACTTTTATTAGCTTTTTAAATTTTCATATGCATGTAAAGCACAGTGCAAACGAAATTCCCAAAGGATAGCTGTTCTTTCCCTAAATGGCAAATGCTATGTATCAAACAGAATCAAAAAATTCCTACTAAAGTTATTCGGTGATCATAAATCTTAGAGGAGCCACAAACTACAAAGCACACCGAATGCAATTTGAATGATCACAACAACAATTGAAAAACGCCAACAGACAATCTATTAAGTAACATTTACCCCAAAACTAACCTTTGGAAAAGGAAAAGGAGATCTACTTATGAGGTATAATAACAAGATGCACGAAAATTCCAAACAGTCTCATGCATTATCAGTTATAGATGTTTCTAGATTATCTCTAAGCAAGGCTGGAAAGAAAATACTAGATCCAAATTACAAGAACCAATTTCCTAGCACTTCTATAAGGACCAGAACACATGTTAATCTATAAGCTAAGCTAAAAGCTCATAAGGTACAAAAGTAATAAAAACAATTACCAACTAAAGGGATGTTATCAACTTTAGCATCGTTATTCACAACATCTTCCTCCTTTTCAGATTCTTCATCATAATTTTCATCATCAAAGATGGAATCTTTAGTATTCAAAGCATCAAAAGAAGCTTCAGCAGAGAAAAAATCTTTTTTTGGCAATAAATAGTCCTCTTCATTGGCAGTTTCAGTCTCAGGACCATCATACTCTTCATCAATATCTTCATAATCAACTGCATCTTCAGCCTTTTCACCGCAGTCTAAGATTAAAATAATCCACGTTAGTAAGTTAAACAGAAAACTTGACAAGAAACCAAATACTAAACACGAGGATGGCATAAATTCATATTCAGGAAAATAATGGAGGTCCTGAGGAGGACCTTACATGAAGGGGTTCAAATGCAAAACCACATATCCTAACCCAACAAATCTCACAAGCAGAAGCCATTCACAGGTACTTTCTAGCGTTTTACTTTCAAATTCAGCAAAACCAGAAAAGAGCATGTCAGCAAAAAACCTTAACCTCCGTCTATTGACTGAATTCCAGAAAGGGCCCAATGAAGTCTTTCATAAGACATTTCGTTTCAACTAAAATATACTTCACCTAAGGAAGAAAATACATTATGCGTCTGTTGATCAAACAAAAACCAGAAGCCCGTGCCACTGACCCCATTTTTCAAAAGCCATTGGACACTACATGGACACCACTGGATGGCTACTACCCGTGAATATTGGTGAATACCAGTTATAATCCATCACTAAACTACAGCTCAATTTGGTTTCTTAGTCCAATTCTGTTGACTTGTCCCACTCACCATTAGGGTTGTTAATGTGCAGATTGGCGATCAGCCATAAAAATATAGAGAATGAGTTGGGGCATGTGGCAATAAATTAAACAACCATAAAACTAACATCATATCTACATAGCTAATAGCAAATAGCATAGCGAAGCGGACATCCCCCAAAACGCTATTGCGGTGTAGAAGGTATCAGTATGACCACTACGTCGAAGTCTAGGGAAATAATAAAAACACTTTATACCATACACATATAAGAGCTAAAAGATATAAGAATACTCAAAACTAAACACATTCATAAGTAACCATCAAAGCTCATTGCTACTTCTACTCAAACATAATATAAGGCAAAAGAGAAAATACATTCTAGACTTCTAGCCTCAAATAAGAGAGAACATTGAGGTGTTTAGAAAACAAAGAGGAGAGATTATGTAAAAACAGAGGGAACAAAAACAGAAGTTGTTGCTGCTGTTGAAAACAGAGATGAGAACCTGTTGCTGAGATGGACACATTTCAGATGGCTGATAAAACAAAGGGACGTGTTTTGGTGAAAACTGGTGGAGAAGATGAACCGTGAGAGAAAACAGCGAAGAAGAGGATGCGCTTTTGCTTTTTGGAACAGTTGCAGTAACGTTTCAGAATTAGAATGGGTAAGAGTCTAGGTTAAAATAAATTATTAACCCAGAGTAAAAAAGATTGAAATTAAAATAAAGCATTAACCCAGTAAAATAGGTTGGAAAGTTTTTAAAACACATGTAAACGGTTTAAAAACTGAGGATTTTAATGACTTTTTGCGTTTGATTTTTAAGGCAATTTAGGTATTTCAACCAGAATTTACTGCTTCTGCTTCTTCTCCGGGTGCAATTAGCATCCAACTCGCATTGAACCGCAAACAGCTCCGCCATTCCGCGGCTATTCCGTAATCCTAATCCGCGCCGCCACACCTATTGTATGGCGCCACACCACCGCGCCGTGATTTTTAAGGCAATTTAGGTATTTCAACCAGAATTTACTGCTTCTGCTTCATTCTCCTCGTGCAATTAGCATCCAACTCGCATTGAACCGCAAACAGCTCCGACATTCCGCGGCTATTCCCGTAATCCTAATCCGCGCCGCCACACCTATTGTATGGCGCCACACCACCAGCGCTGTGATTGCGGCTGCGACACCCGCGATTAATTACAGAGCATCATATCACAAGAACTATAAACCAAATTGATTGTAAAGGCTATAGGCCTCAAATAATCGTATATCATAAACTACTAATAAGCCTAATGACCATCAAGTTTAAGACTTCAAATAACAATAAGATGATTAAAAAAAGTAGTTATAAAATAATTCAACGACTATCTATCTCTGATAACTTTTTGTAATTAACAAATTATGATCTCTGTTTGGGAAAATGATCAACCTTGTGTAATTAAATGTTAGTTGGTACCAAATAAACTATTTAAGAAATTCAGTTAAATATTAATTCATAAATCACTTTTGAATTTTGAAAATAAATAAAAGAATTTATGATTTTTTATTTTGTATAAATATATTAATAACTATTTTAAGAAAGTTGATGAAATAGTCATTCATAAATTACCATAACATATATAGAAAAGAATTTATTGAGTAACTTTTAAAAAAAAAAATATATATATATATATTAAACGGTTATATATGTTTCAAAACCTATAATTATCCCCAAATCTTGTTTTAGTCCCATATTTTAGTCCCTATAAATTACAAAACTGCATGCTTTTTTAGTCCATCTAAAAACAACAATTTTAAATTTTACAATTTACAAAACTGCATGCTTTTAGTCCACCTAAAAGCAAAAAATTAAAAAAATTAAAAACTAAAAACATATCTAACCCTATATTTAAATATTAATTTTAACATTAATATTTTACATCATAAAATAGGTTGCAATAAAACCTAAATAAACTATAATCGAGAAAGAAAAGGACATGAATATTATAGAACAAACACAGGCAAAAAAAAAGACAGTATTCTATCACAAAAAGATAGTCTTTTATATTTTATATAAATAATAAAATGAAGGAATCAGCAAAAAACAAGAGTCAAAATGGATAGTAAAAGGTGTCTTGAAAGTTCAATGACTGCAATGTGTGGGAGAAACCAAAAGGTTCGTCCAATCACAGTCTTCTCTCTCTTACCATTAGGTAGTTGTTGTTCTGTTTCTACTTCTTCCTTATCGAGAGCTTTTCAAACAATCTTTTTCCGACACATTTGTAATCTATACCATCCAATTCAGGTCGGGCCGCATGTCACAAGCTCGTTTTTTCCTTTTTTATATTCAACTTTTTCTGTCATAGGCGCCATGGGCACCACATGCGATACATGTATGGCAGTCACCAGGCTACCACCATTTCATGGCGGTTTGTTAAGATTCCGCTACTGCTTTCCGACATAGCACCAACAACACTTACCAACCCTAGCATCAGGCTTAACTATCTAGTTTTACCGAAACGATAATTTTTTATAAAACTCTTCTAGAAAGGACTATACCACCAAGACTTGTTGACACTTTCTTTTGAATCTGCTCTTTCTGACCAAACCATATTTTAAAAGTCAACACTCTTTTAAGTGATCAATTTATGAGGCAACAAGTGTGTTGGCTTTTTAATAAATGTAAACCAATCGTAGATTTGACGCATAGTGTATTCAAAAGAGTGTGTTGTTAGTATTCCACCATCCCCCAATTCCATGGGAGAAAACAATAGATATAAGAATTCCAGTAGAAACAAACGGGTGAAGTGCTCTCAGTTGATGAGGGGAAAAAATGATACCAACAGAATATCAAAAACTGCATGATATAGTATTTCCTGGCAGACAACTTCACCTTGTTCAACAACATCAGGAGGTGTTCGTGGTGATTTTCCTGACAACTGCAAACAACATGTGATTATTGTCTTAACCAAAATAGAAGACAATGAAGCTATGAAATATACAACGTAAAATTGACGATGACACGTGTGTTAACCGAAAGAACAAATACTATTTTCACTTCTAAACACAACATTACAGCCAGATAACAATATTTAGATATGCTTACATCTATATCTGTCAGTGATGGACCCAGCTTGTCAGCCAATGCCGAAAGATGCTCCTTTGCATCCTAAAAGGAAATATGCTTATTTAGCACCAATTTTAGAGTTATTGACAAAAATATGTTACCATAAACAAATCAAGAAGCATAAGAACAGTATAGAACAAGAAAATGCTCATTCCCCAATTAAGGAAAAAAATTATTTTCAAAATAAGAAAACATATTCTAAAACGTAGTCATCCTTGAACCTCCAACAGATCCTACTATGGATCATTGATAATCTGGCATGCCCTATTCCAACATGGTAAAAAGCAGCTAAGAGCATCAAGTATAAAGATCGATCATATATTGTACATAAGTTTCAGGTCAAGCTCATATTGCAGGTATTAAGGGAGTTTAGGGAATCATGGAAAATAACAGACAATAAAAAACTAGACCGGTAATCTAAACACTGTTAGAACACGCCCTCAGAAAGAATTAATAAGATCACTAACACATGAACAGAGAGGAAAGGAGATTTTAGTGCTGAATAGAATTTGTTTTTCTCACTTCTTTTTTTTTTGACGGGAAAACGTCTCCCGCGAGGTTCGAACCTGCGACTTTTTATCTCACTTCTGTGTATCACATTATTAAGTAAAATAACATCTGATAATATCTTGATATTATTCTAGAATATATTGGTTTATCTCCTAGGATCAGTTTTCAATCTTAACATATCTTAGATTATCTCCTAGGATTTATTTTCATGCCGCTTACTTATTATTATTATTATTATTTCTTGATTTTCCTGCTTATATAGGAATGAGTCTATGTAACCCTATAAATGGAGACTGATGTTTAGTTTTTTGAATCAAGTTATTATAATAATATTCATAGTTTTTATTGCTTTCTCTCCTCTCTTTTTATCTAAAGTTCCACAACTTCAACATGGCATCTAGAGCTTGATTCAATCCTACATGACCTAATTTGTCACTATACCGTTGTAGAGTTCTCAAAAGTTTGGGAATGTAATAATAGTTTCTTCTTTTCCGGCATGATTTTCTCCTTTTACTGTGGTCCCTTCCAGCTACCATCGTCATCGTTGCTTCCGCCACTCTTTCTGTCAGTCTTTATGGCAGACGGCCCCACCATCGTGACCCCAGCCAAATACTTAATGAATAACATTTCGGCCAAGGCTTGAGGCAGTGTTGTTGAATATCAATGATTGCGCCGATAATGTGATATAGCGTATCGGATTTTGGCTAATCCGCAATAGAAAACGAGATGCGATGTGTTGATCCTTACTTGATATGTTGCGGACGCTTTATCTGAAGCGGTGGTCTTTTTCTACTTTTTTTAATTTAAGGTGTGTTCGGTAGAAGAGAAATATGAGAGAGAGAGAGAGAGAGAGATTAAACAAACAATAGAAAGTCACTCTCTCTTCTCTCTTTCTCTCTTCCCTCGTTCTCTTCTACCAAACACACCCTTGCTGTAAAATAGTACTAAACTAATCCGCTCCCTTTCTCTCTATCAAATTTCTCTTCTAAACCAAACAATAGAAAGTCACTCTCTCTTCTCTCTATCTCTCTCCCATCTTTCTCTTCTACCAAACACACCCTTAAAGCTTAAATGGAATGGTGCATTTTGGACACTAATTTTTTTATAACCGCTCACTCCCACTCACTATTCACCCTAATAAACATATATCAATTACGTTAACTCCACCTCGTCGCTCCCTCTCACAATTCTCCTGTCACTCTCTCTCTCGCAACTCTGTCGTTTGCTCTCCTTCAGCAAGTCTCCGACAAGTTCATCTCGAGGTAAAAGTGTTCTTTTTGGCCTCTTTTTATTCTTTTCCCTTCCTCCGTTTTTTCTCCTTTCTTGTTTGTACTCCTTTATTCTTTATTCTCTTGCTCTCTTTCTTTATTCTCTTCTTTGTTTTTTTGTACTGTTTCGGTCTTCCTATTTTCTATTTTTTTCTTCCCGTTTCTTCTCTTCCTCTACTTCTTCTACCTCCTGCAATTTTTAGTTTCATTCTTACTCCTCTGTTCTGTTTTATTTTTTTTTTTCAGTGTATTTTCTATCTATTTCTTTCTTGTTTTTCTGTTACCCTGTTTTCCACTTTCCAGGTTATACAACTCTGACTTCGAGGTTAAGCATATAACTTTTGAGCTAATATTATGTCTCTCTTCTTATTTTTGCAATTTTTATATTTAGCTGCAGCATTTAATTTTTATATACAATTAATTTAATTAATTTATTTTATCCGCTATTTGCTTGCAACGCTTTCTGACATTTCACATATTAGTTTTTTGGCATTCCGCGATTGACAACACTGGTCTGAGGACAGTAATGTGAGAAAGCCTTGAATGATCCATCAATCTACTAATCACTCTTTTTCCATAAGCCATGCTAAGCGAGCTGCTCCACACAAATCTCAATGAGCCTACAATTTGTTCGAACACAGTTGCACCTACTGACTTGTCGCTTCCTTTCTTCCATCACTTGTAGTGACACATTCCATGCCCAATAATAGGACAGCAGACCAAGATTTGTCATCTCAAACTTCAGCATTATTCTTCTTTTAAACTCATCAATTTCCAGTCTATTGCTCCCAGTAACCAGTAAATCATCTACATACAGGTATACAATCACTAAATCAGCTATAGTGTAGCTTTCACATTAACTCCATATTCTGTTGTACACTTGTTGAAACCCAGCTGCAAAAGGAAGCCATATATTCTTTTTGTTCGAAGAATAAGGGGCGTGCTTCAGCCCATATAAAGCCTCATTCAATTCCTACACCTTGTTTTCGTGACCAGCCACTTAAAAACCAGAAGGGTGACATACATATACCTCATCCTGTAGGTCATCCATTTAGAAAGGTTGACTTTACATGTTGATGGAATGACCAACAAGCTGAATACTGAAGGTTTCAATTCTAACTAAAGTTGAACGAAGAAGGGGTGTCAAGGTATACAAGCTCTAGATACTTCTTATTAGAACACGCTCTCAATTGATAAGATCACTCACACAAGAATACTGAGGAAAACAGATAGTGGAGAGATAAAACAGATGAGTACTGAATAGAATTTTTTTGTCACTTCAGTAAATCACATACATGCATCACTATTTTTAGTGCACAGTTACAAGTAGTTAATTAACAACCGACTAACTAACTAAACAACATATAACCACTAACCAACTTACTAAGTATCTACAACAAAAACAACATACATGCATGCATCAGCTCAATCTTGATTCTCCGAAGATTTCAACCACCAACAAGTGACATTCAAAGCCACATAAAATTACCTCATCGAGATAATCAACATCGAGATCACCAGAATTATCGACGTTTCCAAACATGAATCCAAGAAAACGATTACCGTTGCCAGACTCCTCGTATTCTTCTTCATCGTCTGTCAATACGAATATATTGAACATATCAATAAACTATATCAAACAATAAAGCAAACTAAATAATCGCCACTTAAAACCCAGACAATCCAAAACTTAAAAGATTTAAGCACATAGTCATCATAAACTTAGACAACACTAAGCATCAAGTTAATCCTACTTTGAAGACTACACCTATTACCAAAGAGCAGCACAACTGTAAATCTTGAATTTCATAAAATTCTATAAACATAAACAGCCAGTACAAGCAAAGGAAGAAACTAGATTGTGGCCAGTGGATCAATCGACATTTTCTGCAAAGTTTTTGAAACAAATGCTCCTAATTTTCATAGTCACCATTCTTCAACTTAATGTTCAATCTATTTATTATTGGAAGAAAATAAGGTTTCCTAACATTTTTAACTTTTAATCGTGCTACCTTCAAGAAAAAGCACGTCGAAGTTGAAAAAAGTCTAATCAAACTCAATAACTTGTATAATTTGATTATCTCCTCGTTGCTTTCAATTCTGATACTGCTATCTTATAATCTATAATATTCAGTAAACAAACTTACCTTCATCTTGCGAGGGACTATTTTCTCGCTGACCTTCACCGTCCCGGTGCTCCATCTCCCTCCGGCCGATTCCGGCACTCGCCCCTTTCTCCCCTCACCCGCGAACCACCGCGCAGCAACTCCCTCACCACGCTGTTCTCTCTCTTCCTTTCTCGCGTTCACCCTCTCTCTCTCTCTCTCGAGACAGCTCTCTGTCTTTCTCTCACCGGAGCCTCCTCCCTCTCTCACCGGTGCCTTCTCCCTCTCTTTCCCTTTGTTTGAATCGCTCTCTCGCTTTCTCCCTTTCTTTCTCTGTGAATTCTTTCTCAGCGAATGCTTTCAATCATCGGGAAAATCAGGGCTCCCAAAACCCTAAATAAAAAAATTAAAAAACAAAAATATAATACCTGACCACTAACTACACCTACTTATCTGATTTGGTGTAACCTCCCTCTCATCCTAACTCGTGGGCCCTTTTCTCAGAAAAGCCCGTGGGCCATCAAATGCATTCAGCTGCTTACTCATAATTTACTCCGTTAACTGCACACTCCATTTTCAATACTACCACCCATTTTGTTTTTTCTTTAAAAATGAAAATTGGTAATTAAAAACATACTAAATATTTAAGTAAATCCTTCATAACACAATAAAAATCCAAAATTTATAACTAAAAGTTAAAAATAAAAATAGAGGATAAAATCAGTTGTACTACAATCGGAGTAATTTGCGTTTTAGACAAACGAGTTGTTAGACTCAAAAATCCTAAAATCCCTATAAAAACAAAATAAAACATTAATTAAAAAAACACTAACGCGTAAATATTTTCTTGCCAAAAACTATGTAGTCTTTCAATTATCGATCGCAATAGAAGATACGTAGGAGCAGAGAAACACTCGCGTCAAGCGTAAAAAAACAATTTTCATTAAATCTTTTTTAATCATTTTTACTCGTAATAAAAGAGAAATAAATATTGTGCGAAGAAAAGGAAATAATAATTTCTTTCAAAGTTAATATAGTTTCGCAAAAAAAAAATTATTTGTATTGTCTTTCGTTTCTTTTCTTTAAACATAAGGGTAATATTTTCAAAACTAACAATATTTTTCACGATTAATTAAAAGGAATCATTTCTTAAAAAATATGTCACAGATGTTAATACCTTTCTCGTGTATGACTGACTCTCAAATTCAAATCTAATTTGAAAAGACTCTTATCTAATTCGAAGAGGATTTAATAATGTTTGCCCTTATAATTAAACGTTGGTTGCGGCTCTATTTCAAACCTCAAAGAATTAGTCCGTATTTTTTTGTTGTTACAACATTCCTTTTACTTATTGTTAAAAAATGCCATGATGTATGAATTGGGGGGGCTTCACTTACAAGTCTAAACAATTCTAATAAGCACTAAGAGCCAAAAAATTCTTGAGGACGGGCAAACTTAAGTGCGGTGGAGTTTATAAACCAATATTGTATGTAATTGTAGGATATAAAATAAGCATTAATCTAACCATGACTCATAGTTTAAAGTGTAAATACTTCTAATTATCCCCTTGGTTTGTGTAGGAATGTTGATTTTGAGGAAATAATAGAGGATGTTCCACCTATTTAACAGCTCTTGCACAATCGTCCATTGCACTAGAAGTCATAATCCATCTTTCCCTATCAGTGCGAATGTGCATAGGAGCATGCACGATCGTGCATCAACTTTTGATTAGTGATACACATGAGGTTGTGCATTAGGAAAAATCATTGTCTTGTGATTATGTAGGGTTGTGCACTAAATCGTGCATTACGGCAAATCATTGTCTCATAATTATCCATGGTCGCCTGATTATTTAGAATTTTGATTACGACTGGTACTCGTCAATATTTTCTATGAGTTGACAATCGGGACTTAAAAAAGCCCACTTTATTACGAATTGTGACCAATTGCACTCACATGTGGAGCAATAAATGGTTTTTCATATTGATCTAAATGAGTGGTTTCCATATTGATCAAAATAAGTGGTTTCCACATTGATGTAGTTTTTCCTTCATGTTTTTTTATGGGCAAAAAGAATGCGTTTGGTCATATGAATATCCAAAAAAATTCGGTTTAAATCATATGATATCTAAAAGTTTTAAAAAAGCCCTTACAAATCAAACGCTTCTAGTTTGATCATTGCCGTTAGTTTTTGGCTAACACCGTTAGTGAGTGCTGACGTGGCTGCCAACATGGATACCAAATCATCATCTTTTTCATTCCTCTTTCTCTACAACTCTCTTCTTTATGTTCTTCTCACTGAAATTCTTTCTCGTTCCTCTATTTGTTAGTCACTTTCATTTTTCTTCCAAATGTACCAGTCCTTATGTCATAACAGAAGTTTAATTTGTTGTGTTAATTAGTAAAACAGTACATCAATAACTATCTATCTCATTGAATATTTTATAACGCCTTTGAGATAACAACGTGCCAATGTTGCAACTTAAGATCCATGCATGTCAACATACTTATGTTATAATGATTTTGATGATAATGAAGAGCCTTTGGGTTATTGTGAGGTGAAACTATTGGCATTCAATTGTTTAGGCATCATTTGTTTTTCTTATTCCAGACATTGAAATGTGGGTTACAAATTACACTTATGACCAAATGATTGGTAAACACTGGGGAATCTTGATATTGGATTACATAGTTGCAGTTCATTGAATTGGCAATTTAATTCCCCCCTCTTTATACTGCTTGCTCTTAGATATATGACTCTAGTCGGTCACAAACTAAAGTTATTGTGTTCTTTTTCACTTTTTATTTAGGAATCAAGCACTCTGTTCAAATGTTTGACATGAGCATAAGTCGATCAAATTTTGAATTAGGAGCCTTTCTAAAATAAAACAACATAAAGATGAAACAAAAAGTAAATTGAAATTGATGGTATAAAACAAACAAAAATACTCTACAAAGATCAAATCAACAAATAGGCGTAAGATCGTAAATGCGATAATCAATACCACAACAAGGTTGTTGTTGATTTTCTGATGTTGTCGTCTTCATCCTACAATGAGAAGAGAGAAAAACGAATTGCGGAGAAAGAGGAATGAAAGAGATGATGATTTGTCATCCATGTTGTGACCACGTCGGCATTCACTAACTGGTGTTAGCCAAAAACTAACAAAGAGGACCAAACTAGAAGTGTTTGGTATTTGCAAGGGTTTTTTTAAAACTTTTTAAATTGTAGGGACAAAATTAGATTTTTTGAATATCTGCAGTGACCAAACGTACATTTAAGCCTTTTTTTATTGATTTCATCGCCTAGGTGTGGCGTTGGTAATTTTGATTTATTATCTTGGTGTGATGTTGCTTGGTTTGAGTCTGTTGTGGTGTTCTATTGATTTTGATTGATGATCAACCTCAATCTAATACATATTAAATCAATGACTTGGACGTCAATGTTACTAATTCGTAGACATGACTATTCTAGTCACTTTAATTTTGCCATATTTGTATTCGTTTTATGGTATATATTAACATTTTATGGTATTAACATGAGTGTTGCGAGTTTATCCTCATTTTCATCCTTACTGGCCTTAATGATGTTGAATTTGTGTTGTTTTAGATGGATTTTACCAATTTAATTGAGTGAATATTTTTTAGTCAAAAAAATTCAAAAAAATTCTTCAAATAACATTTCTCCAAACTAATTATAAGTTGGACTGAGCATTCTGAGCTGGGCTTTACAAGTCCTAAGTCGGGATTACGTTGAAGCGGTTAGACTTGAGCTTGGTTTGTGGCCTATAATAGGCCATAGTTTTGAGGCGTGGTCTGACCTTTTTAAATGTCAAACACGACATAAAAGCCCGTTTAGTAATTTAGGTGAGAATTTTTTTAAAAATTAAATAGTCCTCTGAAGTAATATTTTTTAGGCTTAAATATCATTTACCCCCCTGCAAATATCACCATAATCCATTTACCCCCTGTAAAAATAAAAGTTTTAAAATTCCCCTTACAAATATAAACCGTTTACGGTTACCCCCCTGCTGTTAGATTATGTTGACTGCGTTAAGTGTATAATGGATATAATCTGTTTACGGTTACCCCCCTGCAAAATATAAATCGTTTTACTGATTTTCCCCACAGGGGGGTAACTAGAAACATTTATTATTTGCAAGGGGCTTTTTAAAATTTTTGTTTTTACAGGGGGTAAATGGATTATGCTGATATTTGCAGGGGGTAAATGATATTTAAGCCTATTTTTTATAATACAATTTTTTTGCACTTCCTGATCCAGACAGTGGTGTATCTAGGATCCTGATCCAGGGTGGTCAGATAATTTAATTTAATTTAACAATATATATATATATATTGTCGTATAGAAATTATTTTACAACGTCGGTAATCACGAAACAATACATCATAAAAACGCCTGACTTTATTTCACCTACCTTAAAAGTTAAAAAGTCATTATAGCGATGGTGTATACCAATTTAATATATTTTGCTCTTCTAATTTGGCAATTTTCGTCATTGTAATTTTTTCATTGCACTTTTGGTTACTAAAAATCATGGATTGTGCAATTTTATTCCTTTACTTTTCTAAAATTCAAGATTTTTGAGGATCAATAGTGCAAATAATATATGATTTTGAGGGAAAAATTGCAAAATTAAGGAAAATGGTGACCAACATTGTCAAAAGTAAAATAAAAGACTATAATCACCAAGTTAACAAAAATAATCATATTTATTTGTGATAATAATAGACTTTTTGATCAAATGAGACTAATTAAACTAATGAACTTGTTATTGTTCTTTTATATCTTTAGACAAATAAAATTAGTTGGAGGAACTAAATAACATATTAATGGGGTAGCTAAATTTAAAATATGCCTAATTATTCAAATACTTATATTATTTTTGGATACCCAAAAACTACCTCATAGTTACACTACCAACCGCGTCTAGAGCTGCAATAAGAAATAGTAGCTAGGAATGCAAAGAGAAAAATAGTACCACAGTGTGGAAAAAATTAAATTACGAGTGTCAAAATATATTTTTTATAAGGATAATGATGTAATTTTAGAATTTGAGAGTGTGTCGTTGTACATCTTGACCAATATATAAGTACGCCCTTGAATCCAAGGTCCTCCATCCGCCACCGCCTATAGTTTTGTTTTTTAATTAAGTAGACTTTTTTAAAAAAAAAAAATTGATTTATCTAATTAAAAATATCCTAAGCAGATGAGGTTAGACCATAAACCATGTGGGTCGGACCTGCTAGTTTCTGCCCTCTTAGAATGTGATTTGGGTCTAATTCAATCCCATAAAACCGGTTTGTAAGGTGAGAGTTGCATCTTCATTATAATCCCTCTTGAGACTTTATCACTAGTCAATGTGGACTTGAGATTTTCCCTAATACACCCCCTCACGCGCAACACATTTTTTTATTTTTGGACTTGTAGCGTGTTCTTTTTTAATGGTAGGTGGCCCAATAGATCTAGGATAAGCTCTGATACCATCTTAGAATGTGGTTTGGGTCTAACTCAATCCCATAAAACCGGCTTGTAAGGTGAGGGTTGCCTCTTCATTATAAACCCTCTTGAGACCTTATCACTAATCAATGTGGTATTGGATTTTTTTCGCTAATTTTACTTGTTTTCCTTGCGGGTTGTAGTAGTAATCGATGGAGGTGCAATGTGTGTAAAGCCCAAGCTTCACAATTGCTCCAAATTTCCGATTTCACTTACACTCGCCAAACAATCTTTTTGTTGGATCCTGCGCTACCGGACCGTTTGGAGTTAGATACACGCGGGTTATTTTTGACCCGGCGTATATGTTCTCTCTATCACTCTTCTCTCTCTCTCAGAAGACCAAGAAACCCTTTCCTCTTTCTTGATTCTCTGGTGCCTCTCTCTCTTCTTCTTCGTTGAAACCCTAGACACCGTTGCTCTCACCGGCGATTGCTGGTGATGGAAGCATCGATTCTTGCCGGTTTCTTGCCTATGATGATCGTGGATGATGATGAAACAAAACCCCTCTGGTTTTGTTCTGAATCCTGATGATCTGAGGCTTCGATTGAGTCTTCTCACCTTCGCGACGAACTTTACCTTCTGAACCCTAAACTGCTTCTGATAGGTTTGATTCTTCTAATCAAACCTTCAGAACTCTTATTAAGGTAATAGTCTTCTTTCTTTACGGTTTTGTTGCTTGATTTGTTGGATTCCAGAAACCCTAACTTCACAGATCAATCCCTAACTTTGTTTTGTTTGATTCTTTGCAGGTAAACAATGCTCAGATGTGATTTGTATTCTACTGAAGGTAACAAATCACTCCTGAAAATATTTTACTTGTCTGCACTTAATCTTTTACAAAACCCTAATATTGGTTTTCACTGTTTCTGCTTGCATGTACCACTGAGTTGTGATTATGCAATATTACCCAGTTCTTGATGCTATCTCTCTCAGAAAGCAGCAAGTACCCACAAAGGTAAAATTCCAGTTTCCTTGTTCTATTTCTCCTCCTTCTTCAAAATTGCTTTAGTCACAAAAACAATTTCTAACCTATATATCTTTCTTTTGTTGTATGCAAGGTATGATCCTCCTTGATCACTCACACACTCAAAGACTCAGGCTGAAGAAAAATGGAGCTTACGGTTTAGAACAGGGAGTAGTAGGAAAAGTACAATAGAATACTCAATGTAAAACTAAACTGTTTTTTGAATGATTGTATTGTATGTACATTGTATTTACACTTGACTATCTATATATACACTTAGGCACATAGAGGTTGTTAGGTAGAGCTAACGGCCTCTAACTGAATAAACCGTTAGGATAGGACTTTGCAACAAACTCTTAACCACCTGTTTTTTTTCTTTTCAAAATTGATTGTTTGATGAGGTAGTTATTAGTTTAAGTCCCAACGGCTATTTTTTCTGTTAGGGTTTTATATTACAAACCCCAATATGTGGGACTTGAAATTTTCCCAAATACACCCATCCCTACACCGAAAACAAGTCAGCAATGTGAAAGAGAAGGCCTATGACTTGTTGACCAATCAAGCTGCTTCTACCACTGTTGTCACAGTTGCGATGGCACTGTTGTCACAGTTGCGATGGCACTGAGTGTGAAATTGTCATCTATCCACCTATCCAATCTTATGTCTCCTTCTGCTTTATGGTTTCGTTTTGCTTTTGCATTTGGTTTCCACTGAAAAGCTAAAATGTACAATCATTGTATACAAAAGAAGACCGTATTTGGGGTAACTAATCATTCCATCACAAAGATGGTTGGTTCCTACACCCCTCTCCATTTTCTTAAACAACAATTATTGATTTTATTTAAAAATATCCCTACATATAATATAATAATAATATAATAATGGCTAAAAAATCTACTTTATAACCCACTTTTGGTGGGAAATTTTTTTTGATGACATATTTGTAAATAATACAAACTTTATGTCCATTATTAATCTAGCAAAAATTAAGTCCCCACTGATTGTTTTTTTGTCCAACACTCTTTTTTTTATGGCTTAAATACATTTTTACCCCCTGCAAATAGGGGGTGTTTTGCTTTTACCCCTTGCAAATTTTTTTTTAAAAAAACCCCTTGCAAAATCAACTTTTTTGGTTTTAGTCATACATTAGATGGACGTTAAAAAAACGCTTATGTAGTATTTTTAAATACGTTTTTACCCCTGCAAATAGGGGTGTTTTGCTTTTACCCCGCAAAAAATCTAAATCCCTTCTTTCTTCCTCAAGACCCACCCAACCTCATATCAACTTTTCCATCTCCAACACAAACCAACGCTTCAATATCAAACCGTAACCCATCTTCTCATCTTCTTCGTCTCTCTCTCTCTCTCTCTCTCTCACTCACGTAACTAGCAAAAACCATGAGCACAATATGTAATTAACTTTTATTGCGATTCGATTTTAGGGTTTTGTTTCAAGTTTTATGGATTGTTCTTCATCTCAAAATCAATGTTTTATGGATTTAATAAATGTGTGTGGTTTAAAAATGAGTCAATAAACAAATCAAGCTAGTACTTGATTTACAATGCAAAGATCTCGACTTTTTAAAATTCTTTGATTATGTGTTTTGCATGTTTTCCATTTTTTCTTCGTGTTTAAATGTGTGATATGTGTGCTTATATGTTAAAATTAAAGTTTATTCTTTATCAATGGTCAATAACCAGCGGAGAATAACAATCAAGACTCTAACTCTTATGATCCATAAAACCTTGATTTTGAGATGAAGAACAATCCATAAAACTTGAAACAAACCCTAAAATTATAATCGCAATAAAAGTTAATTACATGTTGTGCTCATGGTTTGATGGTTCTATGAGAGAGAGAGAGAGACGAAGAAGATGAGAAGATGGGTTCTGGTTTGATATGGAAGTGTTGTGTTGGAGATGGAAAAGTTGATATGAGGTTGGGTGGGTGCTGAGGAAGAAGAAGGGGATTTAGATTTTTTTGCAGGGGGTAAAAGCAAAACACCCCCTATTTGCAGGGGGTAAAAATGTATTTAAAATTGCTACATAAACGTTTTTTAACGTCCATCTAACAGAAGGACTAAAACCAAAAAAGTTGATTTTACAAGGGGTTTTTTAAAAAAAATAAAAATTGCAGGGGGTAAAAAGCAAAACACTCCCTATTTGCAAGGGGTAAAAACGTATTGAAGCCTTTTTTTATTATCAAAATGTACCCCTCATTTTGTACCCCATTGTTTACCAATATACCCCCACTCTATATTTTTGGACCGACATACCCCTGACAATTTTTTTTTGTCCAACACTCTTTTTTTTTATTAACAAAATGTACCCCTCATTTTGTACCCCACTGTTTACCAATATACCCCCACTCAATATTTTTGGACCGACATACCCCTGACACATTTTTTTTGTCCAACACTATTTTTTTATTATCAAAAATACCCCCACTCTATATTTTTGGACCGACATACCCCTGACAATTTTTTTTTGTCCAACACTCTTTTTTTTATTATCAAAATGTACCCCACTGTTTACCAATATACCCCCACTCTATATTTTTGGACCGACATACCCCTGGCACATTTTTTTTGTCCAACACTCTTTTTTTTATTATCAAAAATACCCCCACTCTATATTTTTGGACCGACACAAATTTGTTTTTTGTCCAACACTTTTTTTTATTATCAAAATGTACTCCACTGTTTACCAATATACCCCCACTCTATATTTTTGGACCGACATACCCCTGACACATTTTTTTTGTCCAACACTCTTTTTTTTAATTATCAAAAATACCCCCACTCTATATTTTTGGACCGACATACCCCTGACAATTTTTTTTTGTCCAACACTTTTTTTTATTATCAAAATGTACCCCTCATTTTGTACCCCACTGTTTACCGATATACCCCCCCACTCTACATTTTTGGACAGACATACCACTGACAAAAATTGAACCAATCCGATTTATACCGGCTTGTAAGGTGAGAGATGTCTCTCACTTAAAAACTCTTTTTCAGCTCATATCACATCCGATGTAGGACTCTTAACACACCCCCTCATGCCCAGGACTGGACAACTGGAGATATTCGATGCGAGACTCTTAACACCCCCCTCACGCCCATGACTGGACAACTGGAGCGTGACCCGAGTGACCTGATAGCGGGTGGCCCAACGAATCTTGGATTGACTCTGATACCATCTTAAAATGTGGTTTGAGCCTAACTCAATCCCACCAAACCGACTTGTAAGCTGAGAGATGTCTCCTACTTATAAACTCTTTTTTAGGCCACATCACATCCGAGGAGGGAATCTTTGAGTCATTTATACGACACGATCACATGGCTCGAATGCCCAATCAACACAGTACTCTAACATTGTTTCAGCTTCAGCAAATGCTAGAGAACAACTTACTTTTTTTTTGGGTCAAGTGAATTGGAGTTGATTGAATTAACCCCACGATATTAAGAATCTCACGCTTCATCATTTTTATTCCCCCCTAAACCCTAGAAGGTAAATACAATGAGTTTTACAATATTTATGGTCAAATCATATGTAAGTGAGAAATGGTCAATATTCTGTAAATTTGTAATTTTTTAGGGGTATTTTAGTGTTTTCACCGTATGTGTGGGGGTATTGAGTCAAATGGTGGGGCACCAAAAAAATCCTTTATTTTTATGACAATGGTTGAGCCCATATAACATAACTGTTGATTAGTTAATATCTATAAGAAAATTGCATAACCGGTCAGGCCCGTGCAGAGCACGGGTGTGTCTCCTAGTTTATTATATGGATAATTAGTTAATCATACTTTTTATATTATTTTTAGTGGTTTGTGAAAAATATAATATGAAAAAAGTCATTAACCACATGAATAACTTTTTTTTGACAAATCCACATGAATAACTGGATTATTTATTATTTAATGAGTTAGGAAAAATATAGTATCAAATTAACTCAATAAGAATTAACCAAGTACTATTGTTTATCACAAGAAAAAGAATTAAACAAGTATTTACAAGCCTTTTCTTTTTTACACATGAAAACTTAATTCATTTCATTCAAAATGGATACTGGCATAAGACTTATATGCTCTAGCTAAATTGTGAGTGGAGGATCCAGAAATATTTTATAGTGTGCGCAAAAATTAGTCTAATATATTTTTAGAAAGAAAAATTATAAGAATTTGCAAAATACTTAATTTCACGATAAAAGAGTAAAGATTCAAATTGGTACTTGAAAAAAAATATACGTATTTAGTCTTTAAGAAATTAAAAATATAAATTTAGTACTCAAAAATATTGGTGAAATTAGTCATTCTACAATAATTTTAGCAACATTATAATCTCCCTTTAGGGACTAGATTGACTAATAGTTGAATTTTTTTAATGGTAATTTATTTTTTATTTCTTAAAGAGCAAACGAGTACTTGTGTTCTTTTGTAAAATATTTTGTGGGTCTTTACTCCTATAAAATCAAAATACTGAAGCTTTTCACGTGCATTTAGTATTAGAATGGGTCGAAATAACAAAAATTAGAAGAATAAAAGTACAAAATTAGTACCAACTATACTCTATTATAATTTTATATATTCATTTAAAAAATACTCAGGGAGGCAACCTCTTTTTTTTTCTTATGGGGGAAAAGTAAAATTTATTAAACACCCTTAACTAAATTTTTTTTACCTCATGAGGGCAATTGCCTACGCTACTCTCTACTTGCATCCTTTTTTGCTTGGTTGGCTTGCCTCCCAGTGAAACCTATCCTAAAGTTTCTATGGTGATCAAGAATTCTTACAATTTGCTAAATTTGAACCAAATTGATTGTGAGGAAAGTTTGTATCATATTAAAGAAGCAGACGTCCTCCTAAGTCCAATTCAAAGTTTGCAACCATATGCTTTTGCTTCTTTTGGTGCAGGGGCTCCTTGGAAAGTCATGGTCCTTGCTCTAATGAAGGTGCTTTGATCATTACGGATACAAAATCATAACTCGAAACATCCTTTGGACAAGTTTTGATGGAAACAAACATTTTGGACAAATGTTTAATTCTCTGATTCATTAGTGATCTAATAGATCATCTTGAGTCATCTAAGTGCATAAAACACCACATAAGAAGACATAATTGATGTCTGAAAATAAATGTATGAAGGCATCAAGGTCAAGAAGATGAAAGAGAGAAGATGGAAGAGGTGAAGACAATCTTCAAAAAGTCTCTAAAGAAGAGTATGATATAAAATAATCTATAATTATTTTTTAAATTAATTACTTAAAACAATTTCTTATTTTAATTAATTTTTAAATACCGCTTAAAAAAATGTTTGTAAATACTTATTTTTTTTAAAAAAATTGTAACAAACACTTGAAAATTTATTTTGATAGAAAAAGTGCTTATTTTTCTTCAACTTCAATCAACTTCAACTAACAAACTATGAAAACTAACAAACTATGAAAACAATGGGCTGAAAAAATTACTAAATTGCCCTCTTAAAGTTTTGCTTTTTGAGGACAATTTTGGAAATTCGTTTTCCAAAAATAAATTATTTTCTTTCATTTCTCTTCTTCTTCTCTCTCTCCCTCTCTCTCTGCCCTACTATTTATCTTCTATTACCTACTAACTTTTCTTATTCATTATATCAATCAACTATCTATCTATTTTTTTTTACCAAACTATCTATCTATTTATCTATTCAACCACTACCAAAAACACCAAACTACTCATTTATAAAACTCACTCTTTTGGAACAAATATGTAACATTTAATTATTCTAACTCACAAGATCTCTTAAATTTTTTTATCTCACATTAAAAACCCACTTTTTCTCTTATCTATCACTCTTATCCTTCCCAATTTTCTCTTTATCTATCTCCCTTCTATTCTCTCCCTCCCCCTCTCTCTCTCTCTCTCTCTCTCTCTAAATTTCATTTTTTTTAATCTATCTATAATTTATCAATCAAAAATATCTTTAACTATCTATTTAATCAACTCAATCAATACCAAAAATACTAAACTATCGATTTCTAATATATTAAATCGGAAAATATATTTACTAACATAAATGGACATTTTGTTTTTAATAAATCTTTTTTTATCTTTCTTTGAGTATAACAGGTGTTCGTACCCGGGTCGGCTTGAAAATCACCTCGAGGTAGTTGGATCTGATGGCTCTCACTGGGTCGTGCGTGGTCCGAGCTAGACTAAGTCCTCGATGGTCGAGGTCGCCGCGCATGGTGGTGACTACTGCCGCAAACATTCTGATTCTTAAGTCAGCAAATAGAAGTGGAGAGGTGTGGTATGAATGAGAACATACCTTATTACATAGGGGCGCAAGACTATTTATAGACTCCGGAGTCGACGTTGAACCGTCGGATGAAGCCGCTTCAATCGGAGCCGTCCAAAGTCGTCTCTCCTTCAACAACGCTGACTGGGCTGGAGCCAAGACCGGATTGGGCCTGGTCCAGCTCCGATTTGGCCTTGGCTCAGTCCAGAACGACGGGAAAACATTACAAGTTGTTGGTAGAATTTCAATATTTTTTATTTCTTACAGGAAATGTGACAAGTTATCGATATAATCATTTTTTAATATATATATTTCATTAATGTATTTATTTCTTATTAATTTTTTACGGCGGAACCTTACCCATTGTCGTAATATTTATTTTATATTTTGCATTTAAGTTTCTATTAATTTACTTTTGTGTCCCTACGGGGAAAAATTACATGGTTTATATAGTTTCATGGTATTTGCACATATCTTAATTTCTCGAATTTCATTATAAGTGAATACTTTTATCTTTAAAATGTTTTGATATATTTAGGGTCTTAGCGAAGAAAAAAATGTGTATTGAATAACATTTCAAATATTGCACGTTTTGAATATAATTTCATTATTTTTAAGAGTCTTGACTGGAAAATATTTTAAGGGTCTTAGTGAAAAAAATAATATGTGTATTGAATCATTTATAGCAAACAATACGATATGACCCGGGCGTATTCATAGTTGTACTTCTAGTATTAAAAAAATGTAAAAATTATATTTTATGGTGAGAGACATAAGTTATAACATACAACTCAATCTATCTAGGCTCATTCATGTTCTGGGTCCTGTATCTTTCGGCTTCGTTCGTACAAAGGGATCAGTGCCATTTTGTAATCAAGCATCAAACCCAACAGTGACGAAACCAAACCAGCTACCCACTAACCAAACGACAAAAACCCACTCTTCCCGTTTCCCCTCTTTCCTATGCTCTCTCTCTCTCTTATTCAAATACCAACCAAAAAGGCACACTACTTTTTCACACTTAAACCAACCAACCAAACAAACACTATCACTATCTCCCATTTCAATGGCACCACCAGAGGAACAACACCAACACCAGAACGATAACGAAAACGAACAAGAAATGAAGAAACTCTTCTCTTCCTACATAGGTTTAAGTTTCTCAGTCTTCTTAGCATTACTTCCAAACAACCTTCGTGAGCTTTCTATTCGTGCGTTTCGTGCAGAAGAAGAGTTAAGACAGATGCGTTCACGGCGGCAGGAAGATTCAAAAGCCAACGCGCGCGTGGCAGAGATCTTCGCTTCTCACCGTAACGCTTGGCGTGATGACGAGAAACGGTTATTACGGCGGATCGACGCCGCCGCGGAGGAGATCGCGAGACTGAGAGCGGTGGCGGCAGATTCTAAGGCGCGCGTGGAAGAGTTAGAGCGTGAGGTTGTTGAGAGAGATGAGATGATTGGTTTTGTTTCGAGAAGGATCCAGGAGGAAGGATTGAGTGGTTGTGGGAGTAGGGAACATTACGGTGCGGTGCCGCTAGGGAAGAAGAGTGGTGAGTGGTTTCATAAAGAAGAAGAAGAAGATGAAGAATTGGTGGGGACCACTAATGGTAGTCATGTGGATGAAGAAGTTGAGGTTATTTATCAAGAACACACTCAGCATTTTGGTAATGGCTTTGATTCTGAGTTCATGGCTTCTTCTGCTTCAAAAATCTGGGCAGAGAAAGCTTCTCTTTGGCAGGTTTGTGAAATCAAATCTAATCACAATTAACAGTAACACCCCCCCAAAATTACTGCATGCACCCCCCTGATTTATTTTTTTTCTTCCAATGCAAATAAGACAATTTAAATCATTGAAAGCTAACAATAGATACTGTTAGTTACAGTTTTTATTTTGGTTTTTTAGTCTAAAGTGGTTGATAAATGACAATTTAGTAGTATTTAGTTAATATAATAATATGAAATATGAATAAAATATGATTTTCTGTTGTAAAGTTTGATTCTCTTTCAAATGATGACATACACATGGTGGTGGTAACATTTCTTGTGTCCTGTTCTTTTACCACATGCACAACTTTTTACTCAATTTTCAAGGTTACAGGCTTTGGAGATTCCTAGGGTACGGTAGAATTGGACCAGACCTTTTTTGATGAAAAGAAAATGGTGATTGTAAGGGTAACTGGGGTCCGTGTGAGAGGACTAGTTTAGTTTTTTTCACTTTTGAGTTCATATAGGGTTTGTTTAGCTTCATAGTGGTGGAGCCACGCACCATTCATTTGTTATTTGTCTGTTTCTGCAACTTTTCTCTTGTGGAAATGTGTCCCCTGTTTGGATGTTACTTTGTTAGTATATTGCTTTGTCTGGTCCACTTCAAATTTCAGCATGCATTGGTCACTATTCTTATCTGGTGCTGAAATCTAGGGGCTTTTTCTCCCGGTTGTTTACTGTCTGTGCTTGTAAACATGGTTGCTAATTTGCTTAACCCACTGGTATTATGGTTAGTTAGTGTATGTTAGTTGCCCTTTCATTTCTATAGTGGTTGACCCAACTAAGAAAACACGGAGTAAAGAATAAGAATAGAATTACTTAAAGTATCTTCCACTCAAACCCCCACAATTACTCAGAAAATCTTGTACATAAAATAAGTAGACTTGTGTTTTACAAATGTCCCTACTATTCTGTTTGTTTGTTTGTTTATGAAATATGGCTTGATGAGAAGAACCAACTTATAAGTAAATCACAAGGGCCTAAGCAAACTGGGCATTCATTTTCATTGAAATCCGTTGAGCACCCTTCAACAAACCTATTTGACATTAAAGATTAGTGATCATCTTTACTCACAATTTTGGACGGCTTAAAATGCGATTTGGATAGAAGATTTGCTTCAACAAATAACTTGAAATTAAAACGGTAGTGTTGTTGTGTTTGGTCCTTACAATTGACTTGCCTGCTCATATATGCAAATGCAACTAGTTGTCACTTGTCAGCCAAAAATTGATGCTGCTTGTTGATCTAAAAATGTTTATTACGCTTGCAGGATGTACAGTATGAATCCCTTGAATCGATGTATAATGCGAAGCATTTTGTCGCAAGGTAAATAATTGATAATCTAAATACTGATAACTTCTGTAGCATTTGACATTAATCTGCAACTGAACGAAGGGTAAACATTTTTGTCCTCAGAAGGGAGTCCCCCTGGAAGGTAGATGGTGATTCAGCTGGAGTTTCGTCTAAACTTAAATTACTTGAACAGGAATTATTGAATCTGGATAAGATTGGTAAGGGTGTTCCATCCAAGGTGTCATCCTCAATAAAGAAACAAGTGAAAAGATATCAATCACTTTCAGAAAAAATTGACGATTTATGCAGACAAATAGTAAGTAACTCATGTTTTATTACTTTCGTTTTCTGCTTTTGTGATCTTGCTACCAATACATTTTGAAATATGTGTCTTTTGATGTCGGCTGATATGTAATGTGTAATGACCACAGCCTTACAAATATGTCCTATAAAACTCTGGAGAACAGTAAATTGCAGTGTTTCTCTGATAATGAATACCATATATATTCCATTTATTACCTATTTGGTAAACCAAAAGCTCAGATGGTTGTTTGCTAGGTGTGGTAAGATTAGTACCAAATGATTATGTATTTAAACTATTGTTGTGTCTTTTGTGTGGCTATCAACTGTTTCATCCTAGAAGATAAGAAATACAACTTGCATTATTCATAGTATTGTGCATGTGACTAAGGCCACAACTTAATCAGAGTTATGTAATTCATGCAAGCATGATGCAACATCATGGATCAGGAGTGTAAGACACTTCAAAAATGTGATATTGGTACCTTCTTTATGTCGTGTGGATTGCACTTAACTAATCTGTTTTGGATAAAGTTCACTTTGAGGTTTATGTTCGGTAGAGAAAACATCTACTTTGCCATGTATATTTACCCAAAATAATGGTCCCATTCAAGCCTGCTTCTATTGACATTATCTTTTATTGTTCCACATCTAGTTAGCCTTGGTACACGCCTCCCTCTATTTGGAGTTTTAGGCTTGACATCTCGTTTCTTTTTGAGCAGGCTAGTGGTCCATGCGAACCCTCCCCTGGCGCCGAATATCGAACTCAAACTCAAACAGAGTTTTTGCTAGAAGCGTTTCGGCTTCAACAGGGTGCATCCGAAACTGGACAGAAACTAATAGCATTGCAAGCCGAAGTTGGGAAGACCCGTCATAGGGACGAGTTAGGAAGCGAGATCACACTAACCACAAGACGGTCTTTGGACTCCATTAGGAACAACTTCAAAGAAATCCAGCGAAATCTGGAGATATGGTTGGCTAGAATTATTGGCGATCTCGAGGGGATTCTGGCAAGGGATGGTGCATCTCGTGTAAGAGAATATTACATTTCTAGATATCCTTTTGTTCAATAGAATCTGAGTCTCAAACTAACAAGTTAACTCTTTTGGTATGTATATTCTTAAAGTACATAAACGTGGTAGTTGGATATCCATGTGAAATGAAATCATACCACTTCTGTTAAGGTTGGCATCTTAAATATGTTCTTCTTCACCCCTCAACGAGCATATGTACATCTTAAATGCATTTGTCCAGTTTTAGATGGAACAAGACAAATATAGCTGTAAAGATTATTTGTCTTGTCTTTGTGTTTCTTTCACTTGTCTTCTTATGTTTGTCTTGTAGTATTCCATCTTAGTAGGAAAACAAGGGAACTTTGATTTGGGATTGAACAAATTATAGTTAATTTTCCTCTTTAATTCCGCATTCAATTTTATGGCTAAGTTGTTGAAAATTATGCCAACGAAGGTGGTTGGCCATCAACCTAAAAGTTTTCTTTTTTCTATATTTCCCGTGTGCACATGTAGAGAATAAATACGACCCAAGGAGAATCAGACGTCTATGGTCCATCTGACCATCTCCATCCATATTGAGGAATACCATTGCATTGTCGCCTTGTACATGGAAATAGTTGGGTGTCAATTTCATTTGTGCTATGCATACCATTTTATTTAGTTCAAACCTACGAAGCATCGACACAAATATGGATATCGGACACGATATAGACACTGACACGTAGGCACTAATAATAATTTGTGAAAATGAAAGTAGTTAAATTGTTGGACACTGAACATGTCTTCAACCTGAAGTGTCGGTATTATAGAGGTTCAAACGGTACACCTATTATGTATCAACCCACGAGGCTGCGATACATTTGAATATATGTTGAATTTCCCATTCAGGACATTATTTATATGATGATTGTAATTTATTATGATAGCCACTTTAAGGGATTAGCTTAGGTAGCTTAGTTTAGTTTTTCCTCTTTGATCACTACCCTTATTGTTCCATGCTTTATATGCTTGCTAATTCTTGTTTGTTTCTTCATTCAAAGTCAAGAATTTCTTATCAATTGTATCTAATGTCATTTTAATTTTTGTTCTGACCCACCCAATCAAGAAAAGGGACAAGAACATTAATAATGAAATGCTGGCGCTGCTAGCTCTCGCATTCTCCGTCACCAAATAGCTAGTAGCTAGAAACTAAATTTTATAATTAAAGTCCATCGTCGTCTTTGGCCACTTACTATAAGGCTTAACTAAGATCAATAATGTTTGTTTCCGATGACATGATAATTGCTCCATGGCAAATGAGGATAGTGATCATCCTTTTTCAGACAACGTTGTTGTCTTACTTATTGCAATGGGAGCAGCAGCATTTGTTGTCTCAATGTACCATGTAACAGCCATATATATGCTTTTGCAACCAACAAGGACGTAGCACAAACCAAAACCCACCACACCATGCTGCCGCAGCCGCCTCACCGAGTCTCGAACAAAGCATTTCTTCATCAATAGTACAGTTGATTCCAACACACAAGTATCACAAAAGAACAACTAAAGATATCGAGGTTGGTGATGATAAAGGTGGTGGCACGTTTGCTGTGTGTTTAGGAGATTTTGAGGACTTTGCCTGAATGTTTGCACTCTTTCCATGTACAGTGTATTGATATGTGGCTACATTCTCATTTGAGTTGCCCCATTTGCCGTGCCAGTGCCGCTCCTTCGCTGGCGGTGAATGAACATCACAGTATAGATATAAGTATGACGCCGGTTGCTTTCCTTCAAAGTGGGTTGTTGCGATGGTGAAGTTTTTGCCTTGCTTTTTGTAGGAGATTCTTCTTAATTAGTTTTATGGAGTTTACACTCACACCACAGATTCACATGGTTATCATCAGTGGTAGTAAGTAAAAGTGAGGGGTCCTCCATGTTTAGTTTAGTTATTAACCGTTATTTGTTAGGTAATCACACGTGACTTGTAGGGGGGGAAAGTTATTGTTTTATTATGGGTGTTACTTTTACCACACCCCCTCCTACTCCAAACACACTCCCTCACCCTACACATTTACCAAACTAACCCCACTTACAATTCTATTTCCCTCTCTATCCCTCTCCATCTTCTTCTCCAACACCCAAAAACACTCCTCTCCAACACCCAAACCTCCCCTCTCCACTCCAAAACCCACCCATCCTCACCTTCATCATTCACTCTCATTCAACTACCCATCATCGCAATTAAATTTCGGCGAGTAATAACCCTACCAAACATTTTTCATTTTGGTTCTGCTTTGAGTTTTATACGCCATTTTTTTACTCGCAAACGCGCTTTCGGTTTCGAGCAGGTCGTTCGAACATGTTCGCATGAACGTGTTCGAACAAGTGTTAAGCGTGGTGTGAATTTGATTTGTTCGAATCAGCCTCATTCGAACATGTTCGCATGAGCGCCGTTCGAGCAGCGTATGACAACAATCGATAAGTTGCGCAACTTCGTGCGTGTGTTTTTTTGGTTTAATGGATGAAAATGAGGGTGCATCTGGAGCAGTTGAGTTGTCAACTGTAGAAGCTGAGATGTCAACTGTCGCAGTTGACATCTCAACTGACGTCGTTGAATCCCAAGACTTTACTAGTTCCTTCCAAACTGATACGGTAAGAATGAATTAGTTGTTTTAATTTTAGCTAACTATTCAAATTATGTAACTGACACATGGTAATTGAATTTCAGTTATTTCCTACTCGTGAGGAGCTTCTGACTTGGGTGCGTGCGGTTGGAAAATCTCTTGGGATGGTGATTGTTATAGGAAGATCTGACACCGGACGACGATCAGGTAAACAATACTGCATGTTGATTTGTGATAAAGCTGGATCATATAAGACAAATGTTGAGGAAGGCACAAACACTAGAAAATGTTGTTGTCCCTTCAGACTGAAAGGGAAATTTATTAAGAAGCTTGGAGGATGGATTTTGAGGGTTATGAATGGAACTCATAACCATGGGATGGTTACTTATCATGATGGACGTCCGTACATTGGTAGGTTAACTTCAGAAGAGAAGGAACTAGTGGCTAGAATGACTAGGAATCATACTCGGCCTAAATTGATCCTTAATGAGCTGAAATTGATGAAGCCTGATGATAACTATACTGATTTGTGAAACAAATATACAACCGTCGTCGTCAAAGGCAACGATGCTCCATGCGTGAGGTAGGGACTGAGCTCCAACAACTCATGTTTTATTTGCAACGCGATAATTATGTTTACTGGACTCGACTTGCAGACGGAACTCATGTTTTATTTGCAACGCGATAATTTCAGTCAACTGAGAAGACTTACTCTGCTGCATTTGCTTATGTCAATTGGGAGAGGATGGATAACTTTGCATGGGTTCTTGAGAAATTGAGGGGTTTATTTAGGAAACAGGATGAACTTCCGCAAGTCATACTTACTGACAGAGACACAGGTATGATGAATGCTCGCGCGAAGAATATTTCCAACATCTGCAAACTTGTTGTGCCAATTTCACATTAAGAAAAATGTGAGGCCAAAGCAAGGCTCATTGTGAAAGACCAAGTATTGTTAATGACATTATGGGTGCATTTCTATCATTTGTCCATGCGAAGACTACGGAAGAGTATGATTATGAGTTGGAGTCTGCTTAACGACTTGGCGGCACCTTATCCCGCTTTCATACAAGATATGTGAAGACCACACAGCTAGACCCTTCAAGGAAAAGTTTATTGATGCATGAATAAATAAGCATATGCACCTTGGCAACACTACCACCAACGAGTTGAGTCCGCACACTCTCACTTGAAGCAAATATTACGAGACAAGTAGGGAGATTTGTGCAAGTCTTTGGGATGGAATGCAGACCATGCTTAGGATACAACATTCGACCTTAAAATGCACTTGAGCATAGTTTGAGTAGAGTGAAAGTTCAACACTTGAAGAAGAAGATTTTTGATGAAATTAAGGGTTTAGTTTCATCTAATGCTATAGACCATATTTTGGGTGAGGTGCAAGTGATCGGATCTGCTTCACTTAACCCATCATTATGTCGATGCACACTCGAGACTACACACGGACTACCATGTGCATGTGAGCTTTCAAGGTATGATGTACACTCATCTTGTTATTTTGTCTATAAACTCAACATTATATGGGTTGTCACTAAATCAATGTCACTTTTTTGTAGGGTCATGATGGATCGCACTCCAATTCCGTTGAGCATGATTCACCAACATTGGCAGAGGTTGAATTTCAAAATACAAACAGAGGCAATGGATGATGAGTTGAGTGTAGACATTGAACTTGAAGCTATCGAGAAGAAGGTTTGAGGCATCCGATCACGCCCAGTAGAGTTATGATTAAGGCAAAAGCACGTGAATTGGCATTCCCGGACACGACTTCTATGTGTCCACCTCCGGATACGATCATTACAAAGGGAGCACCGAAAAAAGATAAGAAAGGGAATGTTGATTACTCAACAAAGCGAGACAAGTCATTTTGGGAATGTTGGTCACCTAATTGTTGTTACACAATTTTTCCCTTCAATGTTGCGCCATTCAGAAGTGCCCGACAGTTCAACATCCTATTCGTACCAGAACACAAACACTTTGTGCAGTAAAGTGTCTTCTATTTAGATTCAGTGTAGTCATTCCAAAACATTACATAACATTATGTTTTTTGTTGTCTTTTTGAAGATCTTTATGAAGCCTGGAAGTCCAATGCCCCTGCCGGATTTGATGTGGATGACTAATAGGGCACCCATAGCAAAGGGTTGAGACTCGCTTTTTATAAGTGTTTGCTCATACAATAACATAACATAAATAACATAACATTATTAGGTAACATTATCATTTAAATAAATAGAATATTAAGAAACATTATCATGCAATTAACATAAAAGACACGTACCACACTGACATCAGGCTCATCTGCAAGCTGCTGATAATGCTCAGGGAAGAGAAAGGGATGTGAGACCCTAGAGTACCATGGAAAGTAGCCCGACACCGTGTTTGAGTAGTACGGCACACAGGGAGGCCCCCACGCCACCAAGTGGTCCTCAAACTGTGTCCATCTCTCATCACACTCGGTGAGGGTACAGACGGCCCTAGTAGCAGGTTTGGGATCCTCCGGAATGTGCTGGACATGCCCAAACTGTCTGAGCACTCGATCTGGCAAGTGGCGTATCATGCAGCCACCACTCCGAACGAACCTCTCGAACTGGCCGGCTCTCCTCAGTGGTCCGACCGCCTCATGGGTCGTGTAGGGGTCCTGTGTCACCTCCTCACGGTGTAGCTGTCAAGGCATAATCGATGGTTTGTGACTTGATGCCCCAGGGGACATCATCGCACAACCATTTCTTCGCCCGTGGGCTACTCTCATCATACTCTGGGTGCTCCACCCAAGATGAAAAGTTCGCACTCTGGAAGTGCTCAAAGATCCAAGCCTGTAATGAACATATCATTGGTTGATTATTAATCTGAAAGTAACCCTAAAGCAAACTTAAAAGTAAAGAATATGTTTCATACCTGAAGTAAAGGAAGATGATGATAACTCTATTTTTATATAGAGTATTTCATATGTTTAAACTTAGTATTTGCTCTCTTTCAAGTAATAATAAAGAGTTTATATAGTATTTAGTGTGATATATGATATCTTGAGTGAATTGAATGGATATAGTTAGTTATAGGCCATTTTGGATATATTGTGGTATGTTTGATGTTTTTATTCAGTGCAGTCTCAATGCTGTCTGCATCAATGCTCCTGCACTGATCCTGCATCAATTCTGCGCAACTTGGTGAATAAGCAGCCTGTTTCATATGCATCCACATGCAATGTGATGACCTCCTGCCTGCTTCCCTGATGCCATCCAACAATGTATAGTAGGCGCCTACCATTCACACATAGCTATAGGCATAGCTTTGAAGAGTCACCAATATAGGGACACTTGTTCTAACACCATGGAACCGCCCTATATGATTAAGTCAAAGATTTCAACATGGATAAACCTCTGGAAAGCAACTACAGCTATGATCCACTCAAGATGACTTCAACATGAAGAAAGGAAGCACCTCACTTGAAGGCTATAAAAGGATCTCACATCTTCATTTGGAAATATATCACAATCCATAAGTTAGATCAAAATTTCAATATACATAGTTAGTTTTTATATTTTTAGAGGAAGAGGAAGGAATTGACAAATCCTCCTTTACTCATTTTCATAGTGTTTGTATAGTGCTAAGGAGTAATGCTAGTGCATTGCTAGAAGACTTCATACAAAGGTTTTCAACATTTGTAACTTTACTCTTGTTGTTTCTCTTTTATGATTTCTATATATATAAACATGGTCTATTCAGTTTATATATATCTTGCAATGTCTCTTGTTAGCTAAACCTTTCTTAGTTGGAATGTTCTAATCATTTAATGAGCTTTTAAGTAAGTATGTTGCAAGTATGTATGTTTGTACTTTAGTTCTTGCTTGATAATATTTTTATTACTTATTTTAAACTTGATCACTTAGAATAAGTATGAATTGTAAATGACCCAGGACATGGCTTACAATTAAGAACTCAAGAACTAATATGGGTGAGTGTTTTACATAAAGAAAACTTTGTGAAAACCATGCTAAGTCCTAGACATAGGATAGTATAGTCCATAGGATAATTGTGGGTACTTAAAATACAAGAGTGAATTCACTTAAGCAAAGTGATACTTGTTAGGAGGCAAGATAGGCACTAACACCCCTTTCTTTACTGCATAGAACAAGGATCATAAGAGTCTGTAATGATACTCTGAAGAAAGTGACCGAAAGGCACATAGCTAATGCAATGACATTCAATCAAATGCATCACATAATGCATCATACACTTTTAAGTAAATTACTTGATGAAGACATTCCAACTAGCTTTTCTCTTTTACACTATCAACATTCTTTACTTGCTTTCTTTCTAACTTAGTTGTGATCATCAAACAAAATCCAAAATTATTTTGTTACTTAGTGACTTTACACTTTATTACTTTATATCATTTAAAAGTGAGTTTTTCAATCTCTGTGGGTTCGATCTTTTACTACTTGTTTTTGGGCAAAGTATACTTGCACTCAAGTGTATGTGGCATATTCCACACACCAAGTTTTTGGCGCCGTTGCGAGGATTGAAGTAAATTCTTTTAAAATTCGATATTGAGTAATTTAGTGTTGTATATAAATTCTGGTTTTTAGAGTTTCACAACAACAACGATTACATGGTACTTAGTATATGTACAGAACTGAAATGAAACTCGAATATAGTTTAGATTTAGAAATAGAAAGAAAATTCGTGAGATTGCTAAGACTCCAAAAGCAGAATCAACAAGCCAAAGAACATGTCTTTCAAAGTGAAGAACAAAGCTCAAGGCCACACTCGGTGAGAGGAGGCCCGGATCACAAAGACATGCTCTCAAGAAGAAGTTCATAGAGAAAATCTCATCCACATGGATCACATAGGTATGATTAATGATAGAGATAGACCTATGAGGATTATGCTCAGATTGATCATCAAAACATGCAAACTAGTATAAATGAGACCTCATATTGATGCCATGCATTTTGAATTTAAACCTATGATGTTTCAAATGCTTCAAACTATTGGTCAATTTGGAGGATCTCCTCATGAAGATCCTCATTTGCATTTAAGGCAATTTCTAGAAGTATGTAGTAATTTTATTTTACCTGGTGTTAGTGAAAATGCATTTAGATTAAGGTTATTTCCATATTCTTTGAGAGATAGAGCCAAGACTTGGCTAAATTCTTTAGAGCCTAACTCTATTCATTCATGGAATGAAATGGCTGAAAAGTTTTTAGGAAAATATTTCCCACCTATCAAAAATGTCAGGTTAAGAAATGATATTACATCTTTTAGACAAAAAGAGTTTGAGTCTTTATTTGAAGCATGGGAAAGATGGAAGGAACTTTTGAGAAAATGTCCTCATCATGGTTTACTGTTATTATTCAAATGGAAACATTTTATAATGGTTTAGAACCTCAAACTAGAATAATGCTTGATGCATCATCGGTGGAGTGTTATTAAATCAATAATACAATGAAGCATGTGAATTAATTGATAGAATAGCGACTAATAGCTCTAGTTGGCCTCTTGAGAGGGTAAGTGCCCAAAAGAAACCATCGTGGTACATGAAATTAATGATATATCCGCCTATCTCCGCTCAAGTAGCCACTCTAGCTAATTTGATGAAAAACTTCACTTCAGCAATGCTATCAAGCATCTAATGCAAACAAGCATCACCAGCATAAAGATCATTGCGGCGATGAGAAACAAGTACCTCCAGCACACCTAGTTGTGTGTACTTGTGGAGGAGGTCACTTGTATGAGGAGTGTTCTAGCAACCCTATCTCTGTAAATTATGTAGGTTATAATAGGAATAACAACCCTTATTCCAACACTTATAATCCTGGTTGGAAAGATCACCCAAATTTTAGATGGAACAACAATAGTGCACTGCACTAGAATCGCTCCAACTACACAAACCAACCCACCAGATTCCCACTTCAAAATAACCAAAGAAACTCTCAACCTACCACCGAGAATTCTCTAGAAAACATGCTTAAAGCATTCATAGGTGAATCTAGAACGCTAGACAAACCCAAGATGCTTCCATCAAGAACTTAGAGAATCAAGTTGGTCAATTAGCCACACTCGTATCAAAGGCCACAAGGTGCCTTACCTTCAAATCTGAAGCTACACCTTCTCAAACCAAAGGAAAAGAGCAGGTTAAGGCTATTTCATTAAGAAGTGGTAAGGATTTGGTAGAGTTAATCGAGAAGGAAGGTGTAGATAAGGGAGAAAAAACAAAAATCAAAAGAAACCAATGCGAAGCATCTAGTGCTCTGCATCACAAGAAGTTCAAAGTCCACTACCTAAGTTAGTACTGAATACCCTCCTCCTCCTTACCCTCAAAGACCTAAAAAAACACATGAGGAGAAGCGGTTTGGTAAATTTTTAGAGGTACTAAAACAATTACACATCAATGTTCCCTTAGTAGAAGCCTCCAACAAATGCCAAATTATGCAAAATTTATGAAGGATGTGCTTACTAAGAGAAGAAGATTAGGTGAGTTTGAAACAGTTGCCATGATCAAGATTGTAGTTTGCTTATGCAAAATAAGATCCCTAGGAAATTGAAGGATCCAGTAGTTTTACAATTCCATTTTCTATAGGAAAATCCTATACTGGTAAAGCTTTATGTGATTTAGGTGCAAGCATCAACTTGATGCCTAAATCTATTTTTGACCGATTAGAAATTGGAAATGCAAAACCAACCAACGTGACACTTCAATTAGTTGACAGATCAATAGCCTATCCTGAAAGGTATCATAGAAGACATCCTAGTTAAGGTAAACAAATTTGTATTCCTGTAGATTTTGTTATCCTTGATTTTGATGCAGAGATAAGGAAGTGCCTATTATCCTAGGTAGACCATTTTTAGCAACCGGTAAAACCATAATTGATGTGCGAGAAAGGTGAACTCACTATGAGAGTGAATGATCAAGAGATCAAATTCAATGTAATGAATGCTATGAAGTATCCTTCAGAAGAAACAGAAGAGTGTTCATCCTTATTCTCTCTAGATCAATTGGTAGAAAAACAATTTTACAAGCAAAGATGATCAACTAGCCAATGCAGATGCATTAGATGCAAACGCATTGCTGAGATGTTGAAATACTAGAAAAAGAGAATCTGCCAATAGAAAACTCTTGTAAGGAAGTATGGGCTAGGACTTATGAACCACTCAATCTTGAAGATCCAACTCTCAAGAAGAACTTACCCTCAATAGAACAACCTCCTAAGTTAGAATTGAAGATACTGCCTGAACACCTTAAGTATGCATTCTTAGGAACAAATGAGACTTTACCTGTTTATCATTGCTTCGATTTAACATCAAAACAGGAGAGTGATCTCATTAGTACTCTCAAGAAGCATACCAAAGCTATAGGTTGGCAAATGGCGGATATCAAAGGAATTAGTCCTTCTATATGCATGCATGCGAGTCATTTTGGAAGAAAATTCCAAAACAAAGACATAGAGAGTCAAAGAAGACTAAATCCTATCATGAAAGAGGTTGTGAAAAAGGAAATTATTAAGTGGCTAGATGCTTTGGAATCATATACCCCATATCGACATGCTTGGTTAAGCCTGTCAATGTGTACCTAAGAAAGGGGGTGTGACGGTGATAGCCAATGAGAAGAATGAGTTGATACCAACTAGAATCACACAGGTGGAGAATCAGTATGGATTACGAAAAAACTCAACAAAGCTACCAAAAAGGATCACTTTCCTTTACCATTCATAGACCAAATGCTAGATAGATTAGCGGGGAAAGAATTTTATTGTTTCCTAGATGGCTACTCAAAGCTATAATCAAATAGCCATTGAGCCTGAGGATCAACACAAAACCACCTTTACATGCCCTTATGGTACTTTTGCTTTTAGGAGAATGCCATTTGGTTTATGTAATGCACCTGCTACATTTCAAAGATACATGATGTCTATTTTCTCAGATTTCATTGAGCAATCAATGGAAGTATTCATGGATGATTTCTCTATCTTTGGAGAGACATTTCAAGTTTGCTTAACAAACTTGGAACAAATTCTCAAGAGATGTGAAGAAACAAATTTAGTCTTAAACTGGGAAAAGTGCCATTTCATGGTACAAGAAGGCATAGTGCTAGGACATAGGATTTCAAAGAAAGGTCTAGAGGTAGACAAAGCTAAAGTTGATGTCATTGAGAATCTACCACCACCAAATACAATTAAAGGTATCAGGAGCTTCTTAGGCCATGCTGGTTTCTATAGAAGGTTTATCAAAGATTTTTCAAAAATCTCAAAACCATTATGTATGCTTTTGCAACATGATGTAGAATTTATCTTTGATAACTTTTGTATAGAAGCTTTTGACAAACTTAAAAGGCATTGGTGACAACACCAATTATAGTAACTCAGTTGGAGCAGGCCATTTGAATTAATGTGTGATGCTAGTGACTTTGCAGAGAGGAGCAATCCTAGGGCAAAGGTATGATAAGGTCTTTCATTCCATATATTATGCTAGCAAGACATTAATTGAAGCTCAAGTGAACTACACAATCCACGAAAAAGGAATTATTAGTGTGTGGTCTTTGCATTTGAAAAATTCGAGATCATACTTAGTTGGCACTAAAATTATTGTCTACACCGATCACTCGCCATTAAGTATCTAATTTCAAAGAAGGATGCAAAGCCAAGGTGATAAGGTGGATTTTACTCCTACAAGAATTTGATTTAGAAATTAGAGACAAGAAAGGAGTAGAAAATCAAGTAGCGGACCATTTATCAAGGATTGAAGGAGAATCACTTGGTACACCAGGGAGAAGAAATCAAGGAGAGCTTTCCGGATGAGAAACTATTGGCAATCACAATCAATGCAAAACATGAAACCGCATTTGCTATAAGCAATGCAGAGCATCAAATGCATCTGCACCATGGTTTCTTTGATATTGTAAATTTCCTTGCAAGCAAAGTAGTACCAATGAGTATGACATATCAACAAAGGAGAAAGTTCTTCCACATGGTTAAACAATACTATTGGGATGATCCATTCCTTTACAAGATGTGCCCGATCAATTAATGAGGAAATGCATACCGAAGAGGAGCAACAAGCGATGCTTCGCATTGCCATTCTGCACCTTATGGAGGACACTTTGGAAGCACTAGGGGCGAAATAAGGTATTACAATCAGGTTATTTTTGGCCTACTTTATTTAAAGATTCATATTTATTGGTCAAATATCTGTGATAAATGTCAAAGAGCAGAAATATTTACGATAAGCATGAAATGCCTAGAACAAATATTTTAGAAATTGAATTATTTGATGTTTGGGGCATGGATTTCATGGGACCTTTTCCACCCTCTTTTGGCAATTTATATATCTTAGTAGTCATTGATTATGTGTCCAAATGGGTAGAGGCGAGCATTACCTAATAATGATGCTAAATCGGTGAGTAAGTTTCTTCAAAGAAATATATTCACTAGATTTGGAACTCCTGTGAGCTATCATTAATGACGAAGGTTCACACTTTTGCAATAAGATCATAGAAAACCTTCTAGCTAAGTATGGAGTTAAGCATAAGATAGCTACAAACATACCATCCTCAAACTAGTGGACAAGCGGCAATTATCCAATAGGAAATTAAGAGAATGCTAGAAAAAATGGTAAGTCCAAATAGGAAAGATTGGTCTTTACATTTGGATGATGCTTTATGGGCATATAGAACAAAGATTCAAAACACCCTTAGGAATGTCCCCTTACAAATTAGTCTATGGAAAAGCATGCCATTTACCTGTAGAATTGGAAAACAAATCCTATTGGGCTATCAAGAAGCTCAATTTCAATTTGAACAAGGCGGGTAAAAAGAGAATGTTAGAGCTTGATGAGTTAGAAGAAATTAGGCAAACCTCTTATGAGAATGCTTGAAATCTACAAAGCTAAGACTAAGAAATGGCATGACAAGAAAATTCTCGAAAGAGAATTGAAAGAAGGAGGACTAGTTACGCTATACAACTCTAGGTTGAAGCTATTTCTGGAAAACTAAGGTCAAGGTGGTCGGGACCATTTAAGTTGATAAAAGTTTATCCACATGGAGCGATGAGACTTATTTGATAAAACCTCAAATCTGCTCTTCAAGGTGAATGGTCGAGAGTTAAAATGTACTATGGTGAACATGTGGTGAGAGACAAAACCACCACCCATTTGCAAAATCTCTAAGTGAAAAGAGGTAGTCAGGCTGACAAGACTCTTAAAACAAGCGCTTAATGGGAGGCAACCCATTGTTTTTAATTATTTTTTGTGCAATTTTATGTTTTTAGTTGTTTTGCGTAAATGCGAGAAACTAATGCAATTTACATCAAGTGCACACGCATTGAAGGAAAATGTGCCTGCATCGAAATTTATAAACTTGAAGAAAATTGGTTAAGTGTGAATCATAAGGCTTCAGGAAGATCAAAAGAGGTTAAGCAAGATTAATGACACATTGGTAGCCAAAGCAAGACACTTGGCAAGATGCATGCGTAGCACGCAATGCTAACGGCTACCTAATAACTCCACTAACTTCTCTCTTCCTGAAACATAAAGCCTTCATTGTTACCGTTACCCCTTCATTCGCAAATTCTCACAAATTCTCTCATCTGAAACACAAATCAATCTTCTCATTCTCAATCCAATCTTTTCCAAAAACACACAAGCAATCAAAACCTAGAAATTCATTACAATGGTGAAGAAGCAACCAAAGACACGAAAATCATCAGCAGCGCGGACCAAAACTCCCCAAAAGAGAAGAAAGCCATGCATGCGGATCATCATCATCAAGGAAAGGGAAAGCCAAAGAATCATCAATCGTAATCGATGACAATGTTCATCCACATGGAACATGCATCTATTGCCTCGAGAGAGGTATGATTTGAAGAAGGCAAGCCCATCATTCATGTCAACGATGGCCAATCTCAATTGGGACCACTTCGTGCTACCAAGAGGAGGCTATATTGAAGACATAGTGAGAGAATTCTATCTTGGCATCACACCACAAGAAGGAGCGAACATTCCTACACTTCCATGGTGAGAGGTAAACTTGTACACTTCCATGCAAAGAAATTGAATGAACATTATATCTTTGAAATATAATGGGAATGAATTTGAAAATAGAGTGGCAAATGCCTTTAAGAAAGAAATGGAAGAAATAAGGAGTAGGATTGCTATACCGAGTGTCTGTTTGGGAAAAATTCACACCTAATGAGATTAAGCTTAGAAGTAACTATTTGGTAAATGCATTAGGTAATTGGCATTTGTTCATAGCTAATTCAATTCTGCATCATCACATACATATGCTATGACCAAGAGAGATTGATCTTGCTAGATACAATTCTCTCTCGAGGACATGTAGACATAGCGATTGATAGCTAGGAAATTCTTGCATGCTCAACAAAATCAAAGGGATTTCTGTTTTTCCATTGTCTTATAACCGAATTATGCATGAAAGAAGGAGTCCCTATAGCCGCTAATGAACAAAGGAAATTTCCCCACAGTAATTTGAGTATTGAAGTGAAGGAAAAGTTGAGAAATGTAAGAGGCCTGCACTTTGCAATGCAAGAGCATTACATGCGAAGCGAGAGGCGCTTTGGAAATTTCAGAATGACCAACATGACTGCTTCAATTGGTCTTTGACAAGATCTTTGATCTTGTGGGCCAAGTGAATGCCCCCTGAATTTCCTACTTGGAGTGCCGGAAGTGAAGGTGAAGAAGAAGAAGAGAAAGAAGTTGAAGAAGAAGGAAAAGGAAAGGAGAAGGTAGGAGAACCTAGCACTAAGAAGAAAGTGGCTAGGAAACAATACAAAGTCTGAGAAGAAAGTTGTGGTAGAACACAGTGGTTGAGGAATTGTATGATTACAATCTGAGTGAGGATGAGGAATTAAAAGAAATGGATAAGGAGTTAGAAGAAGAAGAGGAGGAAGAAAGTGATGAGGAAATTGATGAAGAAGAAGAGGAACAAGCTAGAGGTGTGATCCTAGAGGAAATTGCTAGGCGAAATATGCCAAACCTCAAAGATCAACCCAACAACCGAAACCCCTATCACTTCACCAAGAACTAAAACAACCATCATCTCACCTAACCAAGAATCCTCCTCCATTCCAAAATCACCATTACCCTCCTCAATGATCCACCGGTCTTATCACAATCACCACCACAAACAACCCCTCCACCACCTCTCCAAGAAAAGAAACACAAGAAACAACTCACACAGAACAACCAACCCTCATATGCCAACAGAACAAATAAGACCTTCTAGCCCAAGCAACATTACTACTAATGTTATTTCGCTCTTGAGAAAGAGTTTGTGCGGGAAAGAGAAGAAGAAGGACTCAACAAACAAAACAAAGAAGAAGAATCATCTCGCAAAGGAGCTCATTTGCTCAATCGGTTGCAATGCAGAGTGATGCTCTCAGATCACTTCGTCTTTCTTTGCATCACAACAGATAACAAGCGTGCATGATGAGGCAACAATCAAAATGGTTCTGGAAGAAATGGCAAAGCGTAAGAGGGAAGCTCTGCACAATACTCAAAAGT
This sequence comes from Oxytropis ochrocephala, assembly GCA_020916435.1. Taxonomy (NCBI): domain Eukaryota; kingdom Viridiplantae; phylum Streptophyta; class Magnoliopsida; order Fabales; family Fabaceae; genus Oxytropis; species Oxytropis ochrocephala. The sequence goes on from CM037092.1 coordinate 14,343,473, forward strand.
TCTTCAAGCAACTGCGGAGAAGGCGAGCAAAATTAACACCAAAAGGAAGAAAAGTGATGCGATCCAAGATCGATGCACTGCATCGATTCTGAGAAAAGTTCCCGCAACTACACCGTAGTAGGAGGTGCATCTGCACCTGAAGCAACACCTAGCAAGCCCAAGGAGAAGAAGCGAAGGTGAAACACACTCTCCAAGCATACATAGCACCAGAATTAGGAGTGGAGCCAAACCATGAGTATCACTTTACAAGTTTTCACATAAACTGCTATATGCTTGTTTTGTTTCTGAACTATTTCCTGGTTGTACTAATCCTCTCCCTATTTTGAACAAATGGTTTCTAATTTTTGAAAAAATTGCGGTTAGAACACCGCAACCCCTTAAGTTTGGGGGATTTGCATGTTATGTTTAATTATGTTTGTTTCTATCTAATATGTTGTGTGTTTAAATTAAATGTTTTATTTAGTAAATATATATGTTTTAAAGTAGTTTTTAGTTTGTTTAAATATTAGATGTACTTAACAAAGTAGTATCTAAATATTTTTAGAAAAGATCGATTTTTCAAAAATATGGTGAAAGCCTATGGATGGAATTTCAATGATGAAAAGAGAAAAAGAAGCCTTATTTCTCGGAAAAACCAAAATTATTTTTACTTCAACACTTCAAAACTGAGTTTGTGAAAAGAACCTTGCTATTTAAAAGATCAATCTGATGCAAGAGGAATTTTTGGTAAGCTTAGGTCAAAACAAAGCTTTACTAAAAAGAAAGAAGAGCTTAAAGAATTAAGTTTGGGGTGTTTTATGAAAAACAAAGGCTGAATTTCAAAAGTGAAGAGTAAACAATGTAGAAAAAGAAAACAAAAATGTGGACAAGCCATATCCCGAATCTTTTGAAACTATACACGTGCTTTGGTACATGAATGCATCCGGAGGTCAAAGACTGTGCCATGCGAGAATAAATGTATCTGGAGGATAGTTCAATAAACTGAACCTGTGCCAAAGTGCAAAGAAAAAATATATGCATCTGGAGGTCAAAGACCTGTGCCAAAGTGCATTTGCATCTGGAGGTCAGTGAGGAAGGTATGAGCTAGAAAAAGAAAAAGCATCATCGGTCAACAGATCAATGTAAACTCAGACCAAGAAAAGCAAAATGCAGAAAAAAATCAATGCACAAAAACACTTCAAAGAAGTATTGCATTTGCACAAAAAGATCCACATAAAAAAAATAGAAAATTGCATTGGCTCAAAAGCTTTGAAAGATTCAATCAAGTCCTTTGAATTTTAGAACTCCCCAACACTTGAGAAAATTTTGTGAGTCTAAACTTTCTTTTGAAAAATATTTTGGTGTGACCAAAGATGAACCAATCCTTTCAAAGGCTAGGAGGAAATTTTTTCACTTAGTCTTGGAACCAATCTCAACTCAGTGGGTTCACACACACAAGAGAGTTTGAATAAATTTGGTAGTTTTGAAGAAATAAAGGCACAAGAAAAGTTGTTGAGAAATGAAGTTCATAGGGAACTCCTCATGAAAAATCCAAATCAAAACTGATCTATTTTTCTAGAATTTTAGTTTTTAATAGTTTGTCTTTGTCATTACTTGCGGACAAGCAATGGTTTAAGTTTGGGGGTGTGATAACTCTATTTTTATATAGAGTATTTCATATGTTTAAACTTAGTATTTGCTCTCTTTCAAGTAATAATAAAGAGTTTATATAGTATTTAGTGTGATATATGATATCTTGAGTGAATTGAATGGATATAGTTAGTTATAGGCCATTTTGGATATATTGTGGTATGTTTGATGTTTTGTTCGATGCTGGTCTCAATCTCGCTGCGCATCAATGCTCTGCCCACCGATCCTGCATCAATTTCGCGCAACTTGGTGAATAAGCACTGTTTCATATGCATCCACATGCAATGTGATGACCTCTGCCGCTTCCCGATGCCATCCAACAATGTATAGTAGGCGCCTACCATTCACACATAGCTATAGGCATAGCTTTGAAGAGTCACCAATATAGGGACACTTGTTCTAACACCATGGAACCGCCCTATATGATTAAGTCAAAGATTTCAACATGGATAAACCTCTGGAAAGCAACTACAACTATGATCCACTCAAGATGACTTCAACATGAAGAAAGGAAGCACCTCACTTGAAGGCTATAAAAGGACCTCACATCTTCATTTGGAAATATATCACAATCCATAAGTTAGATCAAAATTTCAATATACATAGTTAGTTTTTATATTTTTAGAGGAAGAGGAAGGAATTGACAAATCCTCCTTTACTCATTTTCATAGTGTTTGTATAGTGCTAAGGAGTAATGCTAGTGCATTGCTAGAAGACTTCATACAAAGGTTTTCAACATTTGTAACTTTACTCTTGTTGTTTCTCTTTTATGATTTCTATATATATAAACATGGTCTATTCAGTTTATATATATCTTGCAATGTCTCTTGTTAGCTAAACCTTTCTTAGTTGGAATGTTCTAATCATTTAATGAGCTTTTAAGTAAGTATGTTGTAAGTATGTTGCAAGTATGTATGTTTGTACTTTAGTTCTTGCTTGATAATATTTTTATTACTTATTTTAAACTTGATCACTTAGAATAAGTATGAATTGTAAATGACCAGACATGACTTACAATTAAGAACTCAAGAACTAATATGGGTGAGTGTTTTACATAAAGAAAACTTTGTGAAAACCATGCTAAGTCCTAGACATAGGATAGTATAGTCCATAGGATAATTGTGGGTACTTAAAATACAAGAGTGAATTCACTTAAGCAAAGTGATACTTGTTAGGAGGCAAGATAGGCACTAACACCCCTTTCTTTACTGCATAGAACAAGGATCATAAGAGCTGGTAATGATACTCTGAAGAAAGTGACCGAAAGGCACATAGCAGATGAAGGGCCTAGAAGATGAAGGCCTAGCAGCAGATGAAGGCCTAGCAGACGAAGGCCTAGCAGATGAAGGGCCGACCAACTCATAGGCCGGAAATTGAGCATCACGCTCAATATCACGCCCAATATCCTCTGGAAGTGGGGAGGAGGAACATCAACCCTACCCCTACCCCTAGCACGACCCTAGCTCGGGAGGGTTCACCGCTTTCTTCCTCTCACTGCGGTTTGAAACCGTAGGAGGTGGCCGACCGGCTTCGCTCGGATGGTTCACCTTTGCACCACCTCTCGCTCCTCACCATATCTCAAACAACAATCAACGAGAACCAATTAAATCAAATTAACGAACCCAAACGAGAATCAGTGAGAAAGTTCATCATCAAACGATCGCTCGACGGCGGCTATGTGAACTGTTCGCGCACAAACACCCTCGAACAAGTCAGTTTCAGTTTACAAAATACAACGGTTCGAATGAGGTTGTTCGAATTGTGTTCGTACAACCTCATTCGAACACCTTCGTTTTCACGTGTTCGAGGGTGCTCGTTCGAACAATTCTGCGTAACAGAAAAAAAAAAACGCAAATGAGCAGAAGGGGGAGAGGCATACCTTGAAGAAGGGGAGTGCTTTTCCCACACCCCTTAACAAATTTTATTCCAAAAATAACCTCGCGTGAAACGTTGAGTTCACGTGTTTAAAGACTGTTCGAACGACCTTGTTCGAACACGTTCGAATGACCTCGTTCGAACAGGTGAAATTACGCACAAGAGGGTGTGAAGTCAATATTTAACACACTCGAACGATGTCGTTCGAACGGGTTCGAACAAGGTCATGCGAACACCTCACTCGAACAGGTGAAAAACGCCCAAAGAAAGTGTGAAGTCATGATTTAACACACACGAACGATGTCATTCGAACCTGTTCGAAGACCCGTGTTCGAACAGGTGAAATTTCGTGAAAAAAAAGAGGTTTTGGCTGACCTTTTGGTCTTTTCACACCCTTAAGCGGTGTGCTTTGAGTAGGAGGGGGTGTGGGAAAAGCAAACGCATTGTTCTTTTCTCCCCAGACCCAGAACCTGACTTACTTGCCAATACCAGTTCCGATCCAATCTACTAACTACTACGTGCCAATTCAATTATACTCCCTCCGTCCCACTTTGTTTGTAGTTTAAGGTTTTGCCACGTCCTTTAAGAAAAATAATTAGGAGTCTAGATTATTTAAAAAGTATTGTCTAATTTAACTTTTAACCATTTATCTCTCTACCTAGATATATGTGAAATTTTTATTAGAGATAAAAAGTTGTCATAATTAATAAGGGTATAGATGTAAAAAAACATTAAAAATTTCATTAGAAATCTAAAACAACAAACAATTTGGGACGAAGGGAATAGAAAGCCAGAATTATCGAGGGGATTGCCCTTATATACTAGTTATTTGTAAACCATATAATTAATTATGTTTTTTTTTGGGATACCGCTAATTTTTTTTCCGATAAGTATATTTCCATTAACATATTCCAACTTGAGCATGAGGGTGAAACCCCTCTACCCACTTTTTATGAAGGGTTGCATTTTCATGTGGTGTTGTTTTAATGTATTGAACTCTGTCCAGCTAGCTAGATAGATGAGAGTACACAACTTCACATTTATCAACTAAAAATAAAAAACCATGTCTCAACCTTATTAAAGCCCTGATACTCACTATTGTTAGCTTTGCGCCAATAAACTTCACATCAATACAGTAACTAGATGACAAATCATCTGGATTTGGGTTTTGCGCAATCATAAATACATGCAATTGTGGAGTGAGTACATTTTGGACTAGATGAAGAATATCAGACGAGCTGAATTCTAACTACACTAATCACATTTTAAGTAATAGGTGAAATATATATCGGCCGAGCTTGTAACTAGTAAGTCACCTCACCTATGAAGTTCTGAAAAGAAGTTAGGCATAATTCCTTAACACTTAAGACTTAAGAGCATCATTTTTGTATGAATTCTAGACTATAGTTTCTTTTCAACATGATAGAAAATAACATAAAAGAATCCTTTCTAACATAAAAGGTTCCTGAGAGGAGATCAATTGAGGTTGAAAGTTGAAATGGTTTTAAGGCTTCATTGTTTTTTTTTGTCTACTTGTTTTCTCAAATCTATAATTTTGGTCTCCTACTTTTATCCCTATACTTTTGATAACCTACAATCACGGTTTTTCACATGTTTGTTCCCGGAAATATTGTGAATTTTGAAAAAACATAGCGCTAAACGTGTAAAAACTTTACATTTTTGGGACCAAAAGTGTAATTAAAAAGGTATGGAGACCTGTAAAGAATAAAGGGGGCAGAACACAATCGCGAATTTAAGAAAATATAGAACATTTTAGTTATACTACTGCATAAAGATTTTCAAGTTTCTAGCCTAATGTATGTGTCTACATGCATTTAAAATAGTAGTGATATACTCTAGTAAAAGCAACATATCTAATTCAACACCGATAAATAAGATTATAGAATAAGAGTTTTAAATCAAACATCAAACACTGCAACTGTTTTATTTCCAAACACTTAGAAACTTTTAGCACAGGATAATCAGAAAGCAAGACATGACAATGTTGTTAAGCAGGCAAGCCTGCTTCTTCCAACAGCTGTTTCACCTTAGTGATGTAATCACCTTGTGCTTCCTCCTTGGATTTCCCTGCCAATAAGAGTTTCCATGTCTCTTAGAAAAACATAAAAGTACCAAAATAAAATAGAAATTGATCTTGCTAGGTAGCTTTAAATCACACTTGAAACTGAAGTTTCTTTTGTTCAATTTTATTTACCTTCAACAGCCTTCCATGCATCCCATTTAGCTCTGTCCTTCATGTTGAATATTCCAGGACGGCCTATAAATCATACACAAATTCATGAATCATGATCAAGGATTCGAATTTGAAAGTCGAAAAATACCGATTTGAATATTAATTGTTAAGACAGAAGAAGCACTCACTGGTGTTGACAGGTCCAACAGTGGCTTGCTTGTACAATCCATAAAGGATAAGCTTGTTTTCATTTGATGTGCTCTCTGGTAGAGTCTTTGCTTTCTCAGCATACTGCTCAAAATCCTCCTGCATTATTATTACATTAACAATAATATTCAGCATACTTAGAACACAAACACTGAAACACATATAAGATTCTGATATAAACAAAATTGCTATTAGACATTTCGTGTGTGCTACATAAGAGAACAGATTTAACATTTCTGTATAAGATTCAGCGAGCAGTTTTGAATTGCATCATTTGAAGAAAGGGGTTCTGTCTATAATTTAGGGCTTGAACTTATCTACTGGCATAAGCACTTATGAAACTGTTTGGGAGAGCTTATGAAAACGGCTTATGATACGGTTCATAATCTGTTTTAAGCTAATTTCCATAAGCTCCCCAAGGTAAGGTAGCTTATGAAAACAGCTTATGGCTTATAGAAAAATAGTTAAACATTATGTTATCATTAAATTATAGAAACAGCTTATGCATAAGCACTTACATGATAAGCGCGCCTAATTAAGGGATTTATCCAAACAAGGTCAAATAGATGCTAAAAAGTCAATAAAATTATGCAAAGGCAAAAGACGGTATTTTCCATATAACAAGAACTGCTGAACAATTAAATTTTCCTTTAGAAATTACCGATATGAGAGTATGTGCTTCTGCTTTGAATCATTGGTCCACAAAATAACAAACAATCCCATTTAAACAATGTAATGTATAGAGAAATTTCATCTAAGAAACTACTGTGTAAAGGACTGATTTTGGGATTAAAATTCAAAATTCTAACAAATCAAAATATATCACTTCCAATGAGGCAATAAAACAGGCCAATCTAATAGCTAATTTCAACGAAATACCCACCAATCAAAACAACAATTAAATTAAATTAAAAATAATAAACAGTAGTAGTATGGATCTGAAAAACCATAACAGAATAAATAGACAAGAATTGAGATGAATGTGGTAGGAATTGAAAGATTAGAAGGAAGAACGATTAAGGAGAGTGAGATACCTGCAAACCCATGTTGTGTTTTTTGGTTGGGAGAGTGATCTGATCTGATCTGATGATGTTATTATGTTACGATGATGAAGAGCGTTACGTTCGAAGCGTACTTATAAAAAACAGATACGCATTGAATTATTGAGTTTGAGTATGGGCCGTGGAAATAGAACAATCTCACCACTCGCTCACGCGCGTTTAGTTAACGCCATCATATTCCTACTCCACACCATTTTATTTTATTTTAAAAAATAATAATTGTCATTAATTATGTAGGTGGGGGTGGGTTTTTTTTTCTAACAAACGAGTACCCTATAAAATCCTTATACTTCAAAATAAGTCACGTATTCGTATCTGATACGTATTAGATATTAATACATGTCAGATGCTTTCAGATATGTATTCTGAAAGTATCTTGGAATTTATATTTATTATTAAATCAAAAAGCATCAGATAGTTCTTTCTTTTATCAATTAACTTGAAAAGAAATAAAATGGATCCAAAAAAGACACAAGATTAGGTTTATGTGCATACTAATCTTTGTCATTGGTGCGCAGTTTCCACCGACTTTGCCAATGACTAATCTACGTCGGGGAACCTGACTAGCCACGAATATTCGGCTTTGCTAGCCCGTGTGGTTCTCTCATTCCAATAGAGTTTTTGTCACTTCCAAGATTCGAAAATCTCGTGGTGGGATCCGAGTCCAGTTACCACTCAAACCAATCCTTGTTGGTACTATGCTTATTTATTTTGATCACAAGTATCTTTATGTTTTATATTTTAAAATTTTAATTTAATTTTTTTATTGAAGTGTTTTTGCCGTATCGTATATTGATTTTCAAAATGTTTCCGTATCCACGTATTGTGTCGTATCATATCCCGTATTCGGGCTTCATTACAATGACCTCTTTGGTTTGGTTTCAATTTCAAATAAAAATAAAATTTGAATTAAATCATATTTAACTAGATTTGTTTGATTTGGTTTGGTTTATTTTGGATCGGTCATCAAGCGATTGAGTTACAAGGTCAATGAGTCAATGGTCGAATCAAGGATCACGAAGCGGACTATTTATCATATGTTATCCCCTAACAAATGAGACTTGTCAAATAGAGTCTACGTTTGTACTTGAATTTGTTATAGTAAGGCATATAAATAATATTTGCCCAAAGTTACACAAGGAATGTAATTTGCACAAAATACGAAGCTTTTGAGGGACCTTCTAATTCTAACTTATAAATTACAATTTGAAAATTTTCATAATTTTCAACGAACATAATGATTCAATTTACCAATTTAATCAAAAATCAGCCAATTCAATCGAAGATACACATATTAAATTGGGCTAAGAATTACATCACTAAAAGATTTCCTTTGTGACAATAACTACCAATTGATACATGACTTAGCAAATATATGACTTGGCCCGATTATAATACCAGTTGTTGATAGCCGCTTGTCTAGGCTTGCCCTAACGGCTTGGTCAGCTCCCCCTAATGATATGAAGGACTACTGTTGAATGAGGTCCTAGCTAGCTTCGTTTGGGCGCTCTTTCTTTTTTTTTTTTACTTCTGTACTCGACCAAAAAAAAACAAGTTGTAGAAGTAAGACAGAATTCATCTTCCATTCTTGCTATACGAAATTTGACTTAGTTTACTTTCTAGGAATCTTTCCACTCTTCTGAGTCCCCCTAAAAGTTGCTTAGGTAGCGCTCAAATCCTGGCGACCAGTTCGAACCAGTTTTAAAAAACAATGATGAATATCCAATTAAGAAATTTAAAATCAAAATTACTATTAGAAGTTAAATGATTTTTATAATTATTAATAAATTGAATACTGTTGTAAAGTGTTAATATCGTTCCTTATTATAAAGGTATAAAACTTTAATTTAAAAAATATCCATTTAAGTTTATACAGTTTATACAACAAAGATTTCTTGATAAAAAACTTTCACTTTTTGAATATTTAAATTAGCCCTTGCATATTGTCAAAATTATTTAGCCCTTGCATTTGGTAAAAATGAATACGACAAGAAATCCAGGTAAACCAGAGTGCTAGTTAAAGCAATAAGCATGGAAAAAAAGGGTTCAGAAAATAACAACTGGTAAACTGATCCAAGTTTGAGACTAAGCGTGTTCTTAAAAAAGCTAAAATCAAGCAAAAATCGTTTTGCAATAACTATTACAGGATGGATTTGGAACTCTCAGGTCTTTACTTTTTGTCTTCCTTCTCTGCTTCGGCCGCCTTCTTCAATCTGGCACCTTGGTGGCGTTTGTTTGTGCGTTCAAGGCGAAGCTTGTAATAAGCTTTAAACGCCTTCATTTCATCTGTAACCTTAACAAGTTCTACAGATGGCCTCTCCCTCACAATGGGCAAGTATGAACCTTGGACTTGTGTGGCATTTGCAAGTTCCTCGGGAGTAGAATCACCAGCCTGCAAAAAGAAGGGGCCATATGAATGTCCAATTTTTTTTCCCACCTTAGTAACCAATGATAATATCAAAATGAAGAAAAAGCCCTCACAATCATAACATATAATTGAACATTTGTATTTACCTTGACCTTGCGTGCACGTCTTGGGAAGACAACCAACTTGGCCTTGTATGTTTTCAGCCTCTGCACATTAGATTGCAGACCCTCCAATGAACGGTTCTTGCGGCGATGATCAACAGCTATGCCAATAGTGGGAGCAAGCTTTTTGGGAATACCAGCAGCCTAGAATGTAAAATATAAGATATATATACCATAAAAAAGATAAAGTAAAAAAAGAACATCACAAGTAACCATGCAAAATCAGTATATTTAAGCCACTGGAGAAGTTGACGAGAAACTATCTTGGGCTGCAACGGCATTTGCTTGGGGGTCTCAGATGGTGATGCAGGAAAGAGTGTAACATTGCGAACCTTTGAGAAGGAAACGACTAAGCGTGTTGAACGGGTGCAAGAAATTAGTAAAGCACATAGGAAGAGATTGAGAAAAGGGAGAAAGAATTTGAAGATGTGAGGTAAGGGTTGTTGGCCGTGGGATATTCACAAAGGAGAAGATTTGTGATTAAACAGTAAAAGAGGTGCTTGAGAATAGGAGAAACAATATGGGTACGTGAGGCAAGAGGCTGATTAGCCAACAGCGGAGAGAGATAATGAAGGGAAAAATAGATGGGAAAATAAAATAGGGGTTTCAAACAAACCTCTAATTAAAAAGAAAAAGTTTAGGAAGAGACAAATTGGAGCCACGCGATGGTGAAGATATAGCAACACAAAGGTTGGGAAACGTCAGCTGTGCAGCTGTTTGAATTGACACCAGACAGCAAAAGAAATCGCAGACAACGTACAGGGAATTCCCACAAGAGCCCAATTTTAGGGGGTACCCAGGCCCCTTGTCCACATTATAGATTACTTACACATAGCAGGCAGCCAACGCTCGTGCAGTCTGTCAAGACTCAAGACCGCCACTGTCATCAGAATCTTCTGATTTTGTTACTATCAGCTTCTGAAAAGAGTTTGGGGTAAACTGAGAACTGCTCCTATAACATTAAACTACGCGCTGCCACCTTGAGGACAAGGTGTAACTTTTAGGGGGTGTATTGATTGGTCTGTCGGTCGAGGGAGTTACAGTCAGTTGTAAGTGATTGAGGACTGGAATAGTTAGAAAAATAGGACATGTTGCCAGTAAATAAGAAAAAAATGATTGTGAGGGAGAGGTGAGCTTGTCGGAGTTGGGGCTTTGGATATAGTGAGGTTCGCAGATCCTCAAAGTTCTGCATTGCTGTAATCAAGGGAGAATTTCCCTAAATCTTCTATTACACCAAGAAAAACAGAGGTTCAAAGGCTTATATTATGAAAGAAAAAAATTAATAATCTTAAGTCAAAACTAAAAGAATCACTTTAAATTATTATGTTTGTTCAGCACCTACATGTTGAAAGAGGATTAATGTAATCATTGACAAGGATAATAAAATCAATGCCAGAGTTTCTCATTTTGGTGTGATAATATAACTTTTTAGTATATCTGTATATCATATCATTCCAAAGTCAGCATATATACCTGACGGAAGAAACCCTCAAAACAGGCAACCATTCAAAAAAATGAAGCAATTGGAAGCAATTGGAATTGTCTCTGTTCATATTTAATTACAGCAATGATATATTCCGCTTTTCAAACAGAACAAAATACAGGAAAAAAGACAGAGACCAAAACAAGGCACAGAAAACATGGAATTGGGAGGGGATGATATTGCAAACACAATTCCATGTACTGTTACAGATCCACATTGCAAGAGTAAAACAAACTCTAAAGACTCAATGATAACAGTAATTCCTTCTTGGGCAATGAGATTAAAAAATAGAAACCGCACCAGTTTCTATGTGGTGAAACTTCTGAGCAAGCAAAAGCTTAAACATGAGGCATATCACGTTTTTCCCAAAAATCATAGAAATATTAGCTTATATCTTATAATATCATCAGCAAGAGATCCTATTACTTCACAAAATCGCATCCCTTAGACAAATATCAAAAATAATAGAACAAGAGATATCAATATACAGAGCCAATTTACCTTCAATTCTTCAAGAGAAAATCCTTTACCGGCTCTGACTTTCATATTGTACTTCACAGTTTGTCCGTGAACAGTAGGCCTAAGAGGTCCAGCTGTAGGCCTGGGGAAAATCTTAACAGCTTTCTTCTGACGAGCTGAAGAATGCAGCAAGCACAACAGTCAAAGAAATAGAGCAACCATCAATTCTAACCCTGACATTTTTTATTTAAACACATAGCATTAATCTAAGATACTTACAAGTGCAAACAACCATTTTGGTCTTTGAAAGTGTGAGGTGTTGCAATGCAACACTATTCCCTAATTGTATTAAAATTACAAATTAATCCTAGAAAACTAACTCATTAGTCACATTAGAGTTAGACCCTCAAAGTGACTGTTTACTAACAATTTAGTCACTGGATTAACATCCAAATTCTGTCTCTTGGAGCCAAACTGCTTAACAAAAGACATAATTGAAGATTAATTTCTAAATTCAATAAAACTAGGACTAGTGTGACAATTCCTCACACATTTAAGGACCAAAATGGCTAATTACTGTTACTACAAGTTTTCAAAGAGCATGAAAATACACGAAATTACCTGCCCGTCTTCTTGTCTTCCTTGCTGGTTGATTGAACCAGGTCTTCACATAGTTTTGCCAATGCTTACGGAAGTGTCCATTAGGGATAACATTGTTATGCTTCACCATTGTTTACCTTCAAATGAGAACCATAACACTAAATGAGAATGCTTTAAAATAATAACAGATTATTCACAAACCCTAAAATACCGATCTATCCAACTATATCTACATTCAATCAACAATAATTCAAGAGGAAGAGTCTCGGAAAGTTAGCAACAAAAATCGTTAGGAAAGTGAAGATCTACAATGAGAAAATCATGAAGAATTGTGAATCGAAATGTATAAGAAGAAGGAAATGGCGGAGATTCGAGAGCTACCTGGCTAAGGCTGGTTCCCACGCAGAAACAACTGAAGAACAATGCTGGAGAACACTGAAGAGTGAAATGAAGACTAGGTTAGGATGTTTTTTGGTAAATGGGCTCATAAAATAAGGCCCAACTACAAAAAGGGACTATCAGTATTCACAATTTGTCCACGGATTGTAGAGATTACTATTTGAATCAGCTTTTCTTTTAATACAGCTTCCACGAGTCACTTTGTCATTTTTTTTTGTCAAATATGCAATATTTCATTGAAACTGAGCAAAGGCACTCACTATGGGGTCGTGGGTTCAACGCTTGTGTACTACAAAATCTTTGTTTTCTCACCCAAAAAAAAATAGGCACCATTGTTACACATAATGTAAGCGTCAAACTTACAAATAAAGCACCAACCTAGTCCAAAACTGGACAACCACCAAATAAGGTATAGTTAAGACTCTTAAAAAGTAACATTAAGCATAAAAGGAGCACCTAAAACTAAGTTTCTAATAAAACTAATTTAAGTGAAACATAAACACGACCAACCTATTACAACCAACAAGCATAACACAGAACACAATCTTTCACGGGCATAACCTTCACCTAAAGACAAAATAAAATGGCGTGTGTCTCAAGAAAGGATATCAAATTTCAACATGTTCTGTCATGTGCATTTTATTATTTATTTTTTGCGTAAATAGGGTATCCTCTACGAGCAACTACAACGACTAACCATTCGAACTGGGTAGGACCACACTAAGCAGCAAAGCTCTCCCTCGAGATATTTAATGTTGTTGTATTCCCAAAACTGGATTCGAACACATAACCTTTGGTTAAACTAGAAGATACACAAATCATCTCATACAAGCCCTCTGGAATCTTGTATTCTTTATTTTATGATGACAAATGTCACTTCACCTTTTTCGTTGGTTAAATGTTAATTTAGGTTTTTTTATAAGCAAATATTAAATATTAGTTGTTAATTGTGTTAGGAGTAGAGAAAATGTTAGCTTCCAAGGTTTAAGCCTGGATCTCCTTCTTATATGCATTTAGTGGTCCCTAGCTCGCTAACTGAACTACATTTTCTTTTTGTTACCGCTGAAACTTGAGACCCTGTGGTAAGATTTGAACCTTGTTACCGCTCAAGCCATCCCTTATTGGTAACTAAACTACCCACTAGGGACATTATTTAGAAAATTAGAACTAAAAAAGTTATTAATCCACAAACTGATGTAATCTTGTTAAAAGTCTACGTCTTATTTTTGACCAAAAACACGTCTAAAACCTTTTCTTATGTTGCTTTTCTTTTTGTACTTGCATAGAAGTAGAGAGACCAACGTTAAGGTTTTTTTTGTCTTAGAAGTGAAGTGAGTCCTCTCCTGTATGGAGGGTCTTTTTGAAGGGTTTAATTCTCCAATGGGCAGGAGCGCTTTTCTCAGAGTGATTAACTCCCTTTGTCTATCAATGCCTCATAGGGTTAGGTCTTCTGCCCCGGTATGTGCGAGTTGGCTCTCAATCGGGTCAAGCTAGTTTTGCTGGAGTGGTAGGTCCAAGCCCATACAGGTGACATGCTTTATTGCACAACCCCTTAAAGGGCAACCTATCGAGATCAATATGCAGGTTGTTCTGAGTTTGATGTATCTGGACTGTTAGGCCTACCATGGGTGACTTCTAGCTTCCTCGGTACACAAGAAGGCAACTTAATCATATCTTGTGTGCAAATGGGTGACTTACTCATGCTGAATGAGTATAAAGGCAACTTACTTACTTCTAGTAGACTCGAGACGACTTTCTCATGTATATTACATAGCCCCTCAAGCATAAGGCATTGTGAATGGTATGGTGGTTTATCGTCCTCACGTGGGCATCTTGTTTTGATCCGAGTAACTTGTTTACTGTCAGTAGACATGTGACGACTTGCATCCACTACAATGCATAGTGGTGAATTTGATGTGTCTGGGATGCTAGGCCTACCGCTGGTGATCTCTAGCTTCCTCAATACACAGATCCTCAAGCACAAGACCCGTAGAGGGTGAAGTGGTTTGTAAAACAATAACGGCAACCTACATAAACCAATACACATGGGAGACTTTTAGATTCCTTGGTACACTTGGTGGATATAGGCTAGTGAGGCCTTCAACATGCGACTTGGTGGATGCAGGATACTTAGACCCTTTAACAGAAATTTTGGTGGATACAGGCTATTGGTGTACTAGTCAAATTAACTGTAAGAGAAATATAAACTGCTATTAGTTGTTGAGATTGTATCAACCAACACGAAATATCAATCACTCATAACATTTTATAAACCGTCCTACGGTCAATTTGATTAGTACACTACTGAAGAATCTTCATAGCATAGTAAAATAAATAAATATCTATACAAAATTTACTTACGTTTAGGGTTTAGAGTTTAGGGTTTGCTGGCGTTCGAACATAGGTACAACGCGAGGTATCAACTGCTAGGCTGGGATAAGTTGACAACGAGGAAGGAGTTTGGGGGTATAAGTTTTCGACATTTCCACAGTTTCAGTTTAGCCATTCTAGAGAAGCAAGATTGGCGTTTGAGCCTCAACAAGGATGTTATTGCGACACGTGCATTCAAAGCTAAATATTTTCCTCGGGGGGACTTCTTGGGGGGGTCGCTTGAGTCATATTCCCAGTTATGTTTGGCGTAGCATCCACACTTCATGAGTATTGGTTTATGTGGGAGCTAGGTGGAAATTTGGTAGTGGTTCGAGCATTAATATTTGGTGGGACTCGTGGCTTAAAGGAGAAGGGAGTGCACATGTATGTTCGGTAGTGGTTCCAGGCACTGAGGAGTGGACTGTATCTAATTTATTCAATTCAATGGATATGGGTTGCAATGAGGATTTGGTAGGCTCTATTTTCAATGATCGGGAAGCGAGAAGGGTTCTTAATACGACACTTCTCGCTACCCATATGGTGATGATGATCTAGTTTGGGATCGTTGTAGGAACGACATCTATTCAAGGAAATCTGCTTATTATGACACTATGAATGATCTTATCGATAATTCAGAGTTGTGTGTGATTGGGGATCGACAGGCTTTGTGGCGTCTTAAAATTCCCCACAAGTTTAAGATTTTGCTTTGAAGATTTGCGAGAGGGTGTCTTCCCTGCAAATACAATTTGCGTAGAAATCAAGTACCATGTCCCGCGACATGTCTGCTGTGTGAATTAAGTGATGAAAATGAGTGACATATATTCTTTAGATGCAGCTACTCCGAAGCGATTTGGAGGGAGGCAGACTTGTGTTGTTTAATTCGTCATCAAGTTGAGGAGAGAGATAGACACAACATTAATAGTGGGCCATAACATTAAATTATAATAATAATTAATATTATGATCCTCCAAAAATTGTGTGTCTACCTCTCTCAAAACGGAGAAGATCCTAACCCCTGACAAAGAGACAGAGAAAAAGGCAAAAATCACCGAATGCTCAAGTTATACGATCTCTTTCCCAGAACTTCACAGGCAAAAATAAAGTTGTTGGTTTTATCCAATTTATGCATTACGATCTATCGTAATTCGTAATTACAGTTCCCTTCCCCGTCAAAAATTACACTTCCCTTCGATTCGGGGCTTCCAAGTCTAGTACAGCAAAGCGAAGCCATGATAGTTTTCATTCATCGTTGGATTCGACGATGGAGTGTGTTCTCTCCACCAACCTGACAAGCTTTACTAATCTTTCATGGTTTGCTCTTTCACCTTCTCAATTTCAGTTTCCTCTATTGAGGTTTCAATATTGCTTTGCATTTTCAACATTTCCTTTTTTTTTTTGCCATAATTGTGTTCGCTTCTGAAGTTGAGGGTCTCTTCTTTCTATTTCTCGTTGCTAATTTCAATCGCTGTTCAAGATCCGTTTTTTTTTTTGAACATAAATGGTTAAAATTCATGTACCCCTACTTAGGGTAGAAATAGCAGTTTCTGACTTTCTGAAATTGAATTTTTACATTCATCTATTGTTTGGTGTACTCTTGTTTTGATTCTGTAAATGATTATTTGTTTGATGGTGTTATGGATTTCTGATTTTATAATTCTTAGTAAAAAACATTTTTTTTGTTGGGTGCAGAAATTGAGGACTACTTTTTATAACAGACAAGCTTATATTGCAATGGGGAGGGTTAACGAAGGTGATTATGCGACGGTGTCACCCGGTGAATCCCCTTCCCCAAAGAGAAATCATCACATACAGAAGGTTTCAATTCTACCACTTGTGTTTCTTATCTTCTACGAGGTTTCAGGGGGTCCTTTTGGTATTGAGGATACAGTGCATGCAGCTGGTCCTCTATTGGCTCTTCTTGGCTATTTGGTTTTTCCATTTATTTGGAGTGTCCCTGAAGCCCTTATCACAGCTGAAATGGGAACTATGTTCCCTGAAAATGGTGGTTATGTAGTGTGGGTTTCAACTGCTTTAGGTCCTTTTTGGGGTTTCCAACAGGGTTGGATGAAATGGCTTAGTGGGGTTATAGACAATGCTTTGTATCCAATTCTATTTCTTGACTACTTGAAGTCAGCAATCCCCGCTCTAGCTGGTGGCTTACCTAGATATGGTGCAGCCTGGGGTATCACTATAGTTCTTACCTACTTGAACTATAGAGGAATGACCATTGTGGGAGTGGTTGCTGTATGTTTAGGGGTTTTCTCACTCCTCCCTTTTGTAGTTATGGGGTTTATGTCAATTCCGAAATTGGAACCCTCAAGATGGTTTGAGGCCGATATAAAGGATGTTGACTGGAATTTGTATTTGAACACCCTGTTTTGGAATCTCAATTATTGGGACTCCATAAGCACTCTTGCGGGTGAAGTGGATAATCCAAAGAGAACTCTTCCCAAAGCTTTGTTTTATGCTATGATCTTGGTTGTTCTGGGGTACTTCTTTCCTCTACTTATTGGCCTAGGTGCTGTTCCGGTCCAGCGTGAGTTGTGGACTGATGGGTACTTTTCTGACATCGCTATGATCATTGGAGGGGGTTGGTTGAGATGGTGGCTTCAGGCTGCTGCTGCAGTGGCAAACATGGGGATGTTTGTTGCTGAAATGAGTAGTGACTCCTTCCAACTTCTGGGAATGGCTGAGAGGGGAATGTTGCCAGAGTTCTTCAACAAGAGGTCTCGACACGGAACCCCTCTTATAGGGATTCTTTTTTCAGCCTCTGGTGTAATTTTTCTGTCATGGTTGAGTTTTCAAGAGATTGTTGCTGCTGAGAATTTCTTATACTGTATTGGAATGATTCTGGAGTTTTTAGCATTCGTAAAGTTGAAAATAGAATACCCTAATGCTTCTCGGCCTTACAAAGTACCAGGCGGTGCTATTGGAGCAATTATCATGTGTATCCCTCCTACGCTGTTGATACTTGTGGTCTTGGCTTTCTCCTCCCTTAAAGTAATGCTTATAAGCCTCGTTGCTATGGCAATTGGATTTGTGCTGCAACCTTGTCTCAAATATATGGAGAAAAAGAGATGGTTGAAGTTCTCTCATAGTCCTGAGCTCCCTGATCTTGACAATGAGGAGGACACTCTATCTTTGGTGCATTAGTTTCTACTATTAGTATGTTAGTATTTGCTGTCGTAATCATGTGGAGAGGATTTACTTTTTATGGTCTTTCAATCATAACAAGTTTTACCTTCTCCCAACACAACCACCATTGAAGGGCATCTTTGTATTCTGTACTTTACTTTAGTTGTTTATCTATGTAGTTTGACAATATTTATAAATCTTATCTGGAAGCTATAGTATTTAAAATGTCTTTAAATTAGTTTGCTTCCCTGCTTCAAATATGTTCATTGAATATAAATATATTTTTAGCCTTCATAAAATGATTCCAAGAAAATTATTTCAGTGGCCATGGTATAAATGTCTTCAATGCGGTGTTAAAGTTATTGCTACAGTATTTGTACTACGAAGTGTTAAATATTTATTTTTTTATTTTTATTTTTTTTCTGGGGGAGCTGGGATTGGGGTTGGTAATCAGTAGCTTCTATGGTTTGGTTAATTTGCTGAAAAATGTAACGGATGGAGCAATAAAAACAGGTTAGAAAATGTGTATAGCCGACTGTCATTGAAGGCCTATTTTCCTAGTTGAAGCCTCTATTTAGCCGCCTCCATTGTATCAATCCAAGGGACGTGCACTTAGAAGCCATTGTTAAAATGAAGAATACCAACTCTGCACCAACGGGAAGTCCAGCAATGGGCCACAGAAGGTTGCTTGCAAGAGGAAGATCGGTGCATGTCTCTGTCGTGTTTTCTCAAACATTGTTGTAAGACCATTATCAAAAAAGACAGTTTAAGATTGCTATGCATAACTTATTATTGCTGCACTGATGCACTCTATATATTAGAGGATAGTGAACAACAAAGAAAAAAGCAAAATTGTATTCCTTTCCTTAGTTTCTTCTTTCACTTTATTTATGTGCATTCATTTTCAGGCGCGCCTAACAAACATGACAAATGTGGTTGTTTCAAATCTCTTTAATGAAGCCGGTGGCTCTATAGTTAAAGCTTGGATATAGCTTGCTCAGATTTGTCTACACAAAATATTTTAACTTTGGAATGTATTGTTTCAAATAATTAATTGCAATAAACCAAAGTATTTAGCAAGCTAAAATGGGAACAATGCTGAAAAGATTAATATTAAGTAATTAAAAAATAAATGGGAATTGGTTGCACAATCAAGTTTTAACCGTAAAGGAAAATATTGACTATCAGTTGTAATTGAAATATAACCGGCCAACAAATTAAATAGAAAAATTAAAATAAGGGTGTTTTACCCAAGAGCATTTGAATGAGATGGTAAAGGTCTCTTCCAGCTTAACCAAGGTCCTGAGATCGAATCTAGCCTTGGGCATGCAACAGTGTTAAATCTCTTGAGAGAGAGTTTTGCCGCCCATTGTGGTCCTACCCGGCTCGAGGGATTAGTCTCTGCAGTTGCGCGCATAGAATACCCGGTTTATACCAAAATAAGGGTGCTTTTTTTCCCCACCACTCCCCCATATACCCCCACGAGCCCTGCGCAAAGACCAAAATACCCTTACAAAATTTAAAAATTCCAAGAAATTCTGCTGCTAAAATAAAATAAAATTATGGGGGTCGTATATACCCCCCTCAAATCGTATATACTCCATCATATATACCATTTGGGGGTGTATATACGATGGTCAAATTATGGGGTCGTATATACACCCCCCAAATGGTATATACGATGACGTATATACGATTGGAGGGTGTATATACGACCCCTATTATGGTTTTTTTAGTCAAATAAAAATTAATTAAATTATTTAAAAAATTAAAATTATATATTTTTAATATAGATAAATTATAGATGAATAACTTAGGCCTAAAAGTAGGTTTAGTGTGTAGTTCATTAACACGTGACGATGTTATACGTCAAACGAATATTTTAAGCTAAAAAATCGATTTTCGGGCAACCTACTCCGATCGTAATGAAACCATAGCCCTTAAATCCGAAAAAAATCAACGAGTATGACTCCCCTAGAAGGGACTTCTTACAGGACTACGGGCTCAAAATCCCAAATTCCATCGTTTACTATTTTTTTTTATAATTTTTCATAGTCTCAAAAAAATCTAAATTTTTTTGCATAAACTTAGTTTGGTTTTGTTAGATTTTTAGTGGTGTTTTCATAATTTTTTAGATTAGTTTTGACTCTTTAACGAATTTTTAGTAGCCTTTTTATAACATTTATTTTAAAAACTTAAATAAAATACAGTTTTTTTAAAACTACACATCGTATATACATCAAGTGGGGTGTATATATGATGCCTAA
This sequence comes from Oxytropis ochrocephala, assembly GCA_020916435.1. Lineage (NCBI taxonomy): Eukaryota > Viridiplantae > Streptophyta > Magnoliopsida > Fabales > Fabaceae > Oxytropis > Oxytropis ochrocephala. Next base: position 14,363,681 of record CM037092.1, read on the forward strand.
AATTAACCCATCGTATATACCCCCACTTGATGTATATACGATTTGTTCTTTAAAAATACAAATCGTATATACATCAAGTGGTGGTATATACGATGTGTTAATTTTAGGCATCATATATACACCCCACTTGATGTATATATGATGTACATAATTCTTAGGGGTATTTTCGTCCAAACAAATTCATGTGGGGGTAGATGGGGAATTAGTGGGGGTACAAAAAAAACCCTTAAAATAAATTATAATTAAAAATTGGTGGCTTCTAGGGTGAGAGATCAATTAAGTCCCTCACCGGTGAACCACTAAAATTGACGTAGGATGTTGTATAAAATGCTATGAGTAGTTAAGATTGAATAAACCAGTATTAAATTTCAACTATTGATGATGTTGTATACTATATCTTACAGTCAATTTTAATGGTTCACCGGTGATAGATTTACTTAACCCCTCGTCCTAGAAGTACCCAAATTGATGGCTTTCTCTCCCCTCTCGAGTTTCATCTTTTCTCTACCGTTATCTCTTTTTCTCTTTTGGATTTTCTTCTCTAGAAATCAATGACGCAATTTCTTTCTCGTCCATATTTCTGATGTGTGATGAGTGGAGAGAGCAATTACTTGCTTATTGTGAAGGGTATAATTGGAAAGTGAAACTAATACACAAATATTTACGATTTTTGAACGTCGTTGCTATAATATAATGGTTTTTTTTTTTTTTTTTTTGTCAAAGTTGTTTGATTTAAAAAAGAGGGCAAGGCCCAAACCAACACAACACAAAGTAACAAACAAGGCACCATACAACATATGGGCTCAAGTAGAGAAAGCAAAAACTAGCCCAAAGTCACAGACTAACAAAAACGGTATAACCCGCTCCACAACCCGAAAACAAAGATAGTACTGGTCAATAATTACAAACACCAAATCGGGCTAAAAGTACAAAGCAAGATAACAAACGCAGACTCCATAAACGGCAAAAACCCTAGCCTCGCTTCACAAGTAAATACGAAGCAAAAACTAGAATTTTTACAAAAATCTCTCTTCCGTAAACAAAGAAACACGAAGCTTTGATTCAAATGACGAAACACAAAGCATGAACAAGAAATCTTCTCAAAATCAATCTTCCGAAACAAAGAATCAAAAGCTTTCATCTTGTCTAATGTTATAGCCTTTACGCAAGGTAGAAGGAGGATTAGAAAACCAATTCCTTGGAAGTTGATTTCTTGAAGCCAACGATGCTAACTCATGAGCAACAGAGTTACCCTCCTCTTTGACCGTAAAATTCTTGATCCCAAGTTGTTGGCAAAAAATTTATATCATCAAGCACACTTTGAATCTCACCAATTTTAATTCCTTTCATACAAGCCTCTACAAGCAATTTGTTGTCCGATTCAAGAATGGAAAACTGGATCTGAAGTGAATTCGCCATAGAAAGCGACTTCACGGAGTGCAAAAGCCTCGACCATCAACGGAGATAAAGCAAACATTCTTTTCGTTAAAGAGGTAAGAATATCCCCTTTTTCATTTCTGCAAATGATCCCTAGATAACACACCCCTGATATCTTGTTAAAAGATGCATCAGAATTAAACTTAACAAAAGGGGGTTTAGGTGGTTTCCAATAACTCGGATCCACCTTGTTAACAATAGGAGAGGGATCCATAATAGCTGTAGTCTCCTTAAGAGTGCCTTCCAAGAATTCCAAACTAATAATATTAACTCTTTGAATTACCCCCAGTGGATTAGGAATCTTCCCATTATGAACGACCTCATTTCTCATTTTCCAAACATTCCACATAGCAAACATAAACTTAGAAATCCTCTTAGCATCATTTAGAAGGTGAGACAAACAAACATCTAAAAACCAGGCACTCAAAGTAGTCAAACCTATAGGAGAAACAGTAGGAATAATTTGCATTCCAAACCAGAAAGCTCTGGTCCAAGGGCACAACAAAAAGAGATGTTCAGAAGTTTCGTTATCTAGATGGCAAATAGGACACAAAGATGTAGAAGAGATTCTTTTCTTAAATAAAGCTTCTTTGGTTGGTAAGAAATCATTCATAACTCTCCACAGAAAATGTTTAATTTTAGCAGGAACCTTAGCATTCCAAATAGTTGACCAGAGCTCTTTAGGTTTAACATTAGAGGATGAAGAAGCTCTAAAATTGGGACTTAACTGAGATTTAGCAAGAGATTTATAACCTGATTTAACAGTATAGATTCCATCTTTCGTATGAGGCCAAAGGAGCTTATCCTGAAAGAACACCAAGAAATTGGGGTTTTAACAACCTCAATAGCTGATGAAGGGGTAATATTATTCCTCAAAATGTTATGATCCCAATCAGAATTAGGACCAATCAATTCACCAACCTTAGTCATCAGTAGCATTGTTAAGTAAATTCACTTTAGACCCGTAAGCCACCACCTATCATTAGAAACATGAACTGATAAACCATTACCAATTTGCCATCTTCCTTCATCTTTCAAAAGAGACAACCCTTGAATCAAACTCTTCCACACCCAAGAAGAGTTTCTGCCAACACCAGCACTCCAAATATCACCTCTAGGATAATAGATACTTTTCAAAATTTGAGCCCGTAGAAGCATTAGGATTCTTCTCTAATCTCCAAACTTGTTTTGTAAGGAAAGCTTTGTTGGTTTTTCCAAACTCTTTGAATCCCATTCCCTTCTAGCTTAGGCAAACAAAGATCATTGAAATTTCTCCAATGAATTCCTCTATTTTTCCCATAAGATCTCCACCAAAAACGAGCCACATCAGATGTTAGAGATGCACAAAAAGTCTTTGGAAGGAGAAGAATCGCCATAGTATAGCTAGGAATTGATCGAATTACGAGACTTGATCATGATTTCCTTTCAAATGCATTAAGTAAGGAACCTTTCCACCCTTCCATCTTGTTCAAAGACCATATCCTTAATCCACCTCAAACCTTGCACCTTAGATCCCCATTGAGCGGAATCCCTAAGTATTTCCTGGCATGTCCCAAATAGCAATACCAGTCATTTGATGAAGCATAGCTTTGATACTAGGATTCAAATTCCTCCCACACACTATACCGCATTTTAACAAATTCACTTTCGGCCGAAGCTTTAGTAAACATGTTTAAAACTTTAATGAGTTGATAAATTTCCTCCGAGAATCTCTAGCAAAAGAATAGCATCATCTGCAAAAATAAGTGTGAGAGAGGGGGCTGAATCACGCTAATTGGATGCCTCTCATTAATTTCTTAGAGCAAGCATCTATAATGAGTCTAGATAAGACATCAAACACAAGAATGAAAAGATAGGAGACAAGGGATCCCCTTGTCTTAGACCCTTTGTGGCACAACTCTATTAGAAGCAAAACCATTAACTTGATAAGAATAGGAGACTGAAGAAACAAGAGACATAACTCTAGACACCCAAACAGAATCAAACCCATAAGAGATTAAAACTCTTTGAAGAAACTCCCAACTAACTCTATCATAAGCTTTATTCATGTCTAATTTAATTGCTAAGCCTTTACCACCTTTCCCTTATTCTTTTTCAAATAATGAAAGGCTTCATGAGCAACAATTAAATTATCTTGAATCATACGACCTCCTACAAAGGCACTCTGCTGAGGAGTAATGATAGAAGATAAGAAAGGTTTTAATCTTTTAACAAAAACCTTAGCAATAATTTTTGACATGAAAGAGCAGCAACTAATAGGTCTAAGATTAGAAATAGAATCGAGGATTAAGAATCTTAGGAATCAATGCTACATTAGTAAAGTTAATATCCTTCCCCAAAATTCCTTCATCAAAAACCCTCATCGATCATTGGAATACATCAAATTTGATTATTTCCCGCTTTTTTGAAAGAATAACCCATTAAGTCCATCGGGACCGGGAGCTTTATAAGAACCTAGGGAAAAAAAATTTCCTCCACCTCCTTCATTAAGACAGATTGGTAAGAGTCAAGTTCATAGATTCATTGACACACTTTGGCAAAACTTCTAAGCATTGGTCAATATTAGAAATAGGTTCAGCAGAATAATAAAGGTGTGTATAAAATGAGCAAATACCATTAGAAACTTCGTTTGACCTTCTAGCCAATTGTCCGCCCCATCTTTGATCCTCAACAACTTATTCCTGTCTCTCTCTTCTTTGGATTGTAGAGGTGTGAAAAAACTTTGTATTTTTATCCCCAAAGTTGAGCCATTTCACCCTAGATCTCTCGCCCAATCATCGCTCCTCTTGTTTCCAAAGAACATTAATATCGACTTTAAACTTATTCACTTTCCCCAGACCAACCAAATTAGGATCCACATTCAATTCTCTCTCAAGAAGATTCTTCATGTGTTTAATCTCTTTCTCAGATTTTTGTAGGTACTTGAGTGCCACTTACTCGCATTTAGTTTACAATTAGAAGCATTAGCATTCAACTTATGCCAAGGATCATCAACACTACTATTCCAGTCAGATTTAACAACTTGCCTACATTCTCCATTCTCTTCCCAAAAAGATTCATATCTAAAGGAACTTCCACTTCTAGTAGATGGCCTAGGTTTAAGAATTATAGGGGAGTGATCAGAATTTATGATAGGAAGAGCAGTAGCAAATGAGTGAGGAAAGCATTCCTCCACCTCCGCTAGCTAGAACCCTATCAATCTTTTGCCTAGTTATCATTCCATCTCTTGGATTGCTAATCCAAGTGAATCTACAACCTTGCAAATTAAAGTCCATGAGATCAGCCTCATTAATAAATTCTCTAAACAGAGACATTCTAATAGGCTCCACATCATTCAACCCATCCTTCTCTTCATTGGAAAGCATTTCATTAAAATCCCTAAGCAACACCAAGCCCCATCATTAGAAGGTTTAAGCCTCGAAATTTTACTCCATAACATCCTCCTTTCAAAGAAATAGGGGATTACCATAAACAAAGGTTATTTCAAAGTAGAAATTAGATCTTCTTTCCTTAGCCACAACATGAATATAATTCTTACAAGATTCAAGAATCTGAATCTCATAATAGTCATTCCAGAACATACACAAACCACCACTAGTGCCATTAGCTTCAACACAAAAGGCATGTTGAAGCCTATACTTCATTCTAACTCTTTCAACCCGCTCCTTATGAGCTCTAGTTTCCGATGTAAATAAAATGGCAGCTTTTGATCCCTAAAAGACCATTCAGTTCCCTGTTTGTCGTGGCCGCCGCCAAACCCCGACAATTCCAAGCTATGCAAGTCATTGCTTTGGAGGGGGCAGTGACTTGCCTGCCGCCTCTTTCTTAGAACTACTACCTAGGTTAAATGAGCCAAATTCCCCAGAGAAGGGTTTGGTTTCCTCAAATTCCTTAGGAGAATCAGATTTCTTTCTCTTGCTAGCTATTTCCTCTTTAGTATCTTCAACAATTTCTCTCTTCTTGATCAATGACATTCCTGTTACCATAGTTAAAGCCAAAGCATCTTCTTCTTCTGTTCTCAAACTTAGCACTACTTCATCATTACTTACATCTTCTATTGGAAATTCAACAGTATAGGCAATATTATTTTTGGGAAGAGTTTTTGGAGGCTCTCTCCAATTTAGCTTTTCATTATTCTGGAATTTATCAATACTACCTTCTGGACCCTCATTAGGAGCAGAATGATTGCTTGCCTCACCTATTTCATATCCATCTCTATTTCTATAGGCTTGAAGTTCCTCATCATCCATATAAGCTTCAGGAGGCATCTCACTTTCCACTTCAGGGTAACTGTTTCATTAGGCTCCAAGTTACAGAATCATCACTACTAGGTTCCTTGATTTCCAATGGTTTGAATTTTCTCCCCCATTCTCCTCCTACTGAACTCTCCCCACAATTAGCTATCATTTCTTCCCAGTCTTTCTTAGCTTTCTCTCTAGTATGCCTTTCCCCAGGAGACTCTTTCTGTTCAGGACCCTTCTTCTTCTCTTCTTCAGCAGAATTTTCTTTCCTCTTAAAATACTTTCTAGCTGACTCCTTTGTAGAATCCCCATATCTTTTCTTGTGTTCCTTAAGAATAGTAGCAATTGGTTTTGAAGGCTGAGCCCTTAGATGGATGTCATATTTAGGAATGGAAGCACAATAAGAAGATTTCATTCTAGGAACTCCACAAGTTCTTTGCTCATGACCCATTAATCCACAATTAAAACATAAATCTTGAAGTCTTTCATATTTGTAGATCACCCAAATTCTAGGAAGATCTTTTCTAGGCACCCAAAGAACCCAAGGAAGAGATCTAGTCACATCTATCTCAACCTTAGCCCTCATGTATGTTCTTAAGATTCTACCATCTACTATAGACTCCTCTATTTCAAGAATTTTCCTGTTTTTTTGCAAAATAGTTCTTGTATTCTTGCTATTTAAAAATTCCATAGGAAGATTGTGTACTGAATCCAAAAAGGATTATGATCAAAGTTGATCTCATGTGGTGATATTTACGGTATCCGGAATCGAGGCACATCGGATGGTTCAAAAGTACCAGGGAGCCCTATTAAACGCCTCTTTGCTATGCTTTTCCTCTTCAAATGAAAACATAAATTTATTTCTCCCAAAATCATGTGATTTGGAGCCCTACATAGTCCACCCAAGCCTTCAATATTACCTCCTTTGTTGCTTTTCATTAACATTCTTATCGATAGAAGCTGACCTACTAAGGTTCTCCTAGCTACTAATACACTGCTTTTACTTGTGCAGTATCGAAATTTCTTGCGCTTCTTACGGATCTAGGTTATTATCGTTTTTGGTGGTTGATTGGTGGCCATATCTACTGGTTTTGCTATGAGAGGAAGGTTTAGTAAGGTTAAAACTATTAAAGGCTTGTAATAGATCTGTTTTTGGATTTTTGTAAATGATGAACTAAGTAGATAATGATGTAAATGTTAGGTATATTTTGGTAGTTTTTTTCATTGTAAACATTATAACAGGTTCAGTTGAATGATTGTGAAAATGAAATACTTAGGTCATGGATATGGTTTCAAGTGAATAGGTGAGGTGAAGGTTGATAAAAGGTGAGGTGATAATAACGTAGAGAATGGATACTGATATAGAATATATAGTAACAGGATGAGATGAGATTTTAGAACACAGGCCAAAACGCAACGAAGCCTTAAGAAGGAACAGTAAAACCTAATAGTGCCCTAGCAGAGCAAAAAGGAACGTAATGTTTTTTGCTTTTACTTTTTTTTATAATAATATAATGGTTTAGATGATATAATTTTGCTTTTGGGCCTGTAGCCCCTGTTTCTTACTAAATCATTTGTGACATTAACGTCAACTTTGCTATAGTTGAGAGAGAGGAAGAGAGAGATAGATAAATTTATTGAGTATCAAATAAAAAACTAGCCTCAATACCCGTCCTCTGGACAGGTTAATACCTAAATAATATTAACAGGTGTAACAAATGGGTTCGTTAATATCGCACGTAGTTCGTTAAATTTAAATGGATATCTGATAACTCAAATAGATTAGTCTCCACAATCACCTAGAGGATACGTTGATTTACAAAAAAAAAATATAAAAAAAGACAAAACTTTAAAATATAAAAGATAAAAAATGGACAAAAAACTGAAAAAAAAAAAAGACAAAACAAAAAAACAAAAAAAAAACAAAAAAACAAAAAAAAAACGGCATTGGCGGGAGGAGCGTCAATTTAATAAACTTCATCCAATTGATTATCGAAGAATAAACATCACATATTAAAATATTTTAAATTTTTTGGGACTGCAATGTACTCCTTAAAATAAAAAAAAGAGGGTCCTTTAACCATTTGGTCATGGGTTCAATCACTGACTGATACCTTGATTTACTCAAAAATATATCAAAAAGAAAAAAACTAAACATTAAAATATAAAAGATAAAAAAGTGACCAAAAACAGGAAAAAAAAAGACAAAACAAAAAAAAAGGAAAGAAGAAAACAAAAAAAAATTGCGAGCATTGGCGGGAGTACCGCCAAGCCGCATTAGATTTTAAGATAAATAATATTAACAGGTGTAACAAATGGGTTCGTTAATATCGCACGGAGTTCGTTAAATTTCATCGTATAATCGAGTAATTAAATTTTTTCGAAAGAATAATATCGCATCGTACTTGAAAGAAAATTTTGTACTGGTCAACATTGAGCTTGTCAACTGTGATATAAAATCTAATAAGTAGTTTATGCCATTAGGCAAATGATGTTACTTTGTAAAATATAAAATCTAATAATTGTGAATAAAAAATTAAACTATAAATATTAATTAAATAACAAATATTATAAATTTGAAAGAAACTTTAATAAAGACATTTAAATTGAACATCCTTTGTAGATAAAATAAGAAGAAAAAGTCTAAAGAACTTTAATAATTATCAACATTCATTAAATACAAATACAAAAAATGAACTCATAATAAGAAAGAAAAATTGAACATCGTCCGTATATTTTTTTTCTCTCATTGTAAGGGATGGACACTCCTTGTGCTCCTTTCAATGAAATTGTTTATTGAAAAAAAAATGACAATACAATGAAAAAGTGAAGCACTCGGGTATCGTGCTTGGTTCAAGGAAAACTCATGATAAAATAGGAGCAGTTATACAAAGTTGAAAAAGAATATGGAGGTTTTATTGTAAATGTGACTGTATGTCTCGTTGAAAGAAGATGATGAAGGTTCTATTGTAAATGTGGCTGAAATTCCCACACGTAGCCAATGCAGCAACACTGCATGTACTCAAATATTAAAGAAACATAAAAATATAAAAACCAATTAAATAAAAGATTTAATACCCGTTGGTGCAAAATGACCAAAATGAATTTTTTTTACCGAATCGATTATTGAAGAACAAAATTTACATATTTAAGTATCTAAAAATTTTTGAGACAGTAAATCACTCCTTAAAATATAAGAGAAGAAAAAAACGGAAGAAAAACCAAAAAAAAAACAAAACAAATGGAAAAAAAGAAGAGAAAAATAACAAAAAAAAAAAACTAAAACCAAAAAAAATTTGGCAGATCGCAAAAAAAAAAGGAAACCAAAAAAAAAAATTGGCTCAGCTTTTTTTTTTTTTAAATACAAAGTTTGTCCACTCTGCGGAATTGAATTCGGAGCACTAAAAGTCGACTTCCGCTTTCCGAGAGTACCTTATGGCAATGGAACAATGGTGTTGATTTGTAAAATATATAGTCAAATAACCGTGAATAAAAATTAAATTATAACTATAAATTTAATAAACTTCACCCAATTGATTATTGAAGAATAAACATCACATATTAAAATATCTTAAATTTTTTGTGACTGCAATGTACTCCTTAAAATATAAAAAAGAGGGTCCCTTAACCATTTGGTCATGGGTTCGATCACTAACTGATACGTATGAAAAACATTTGTTGAGAGAGTTCAACCCCTTAAATGGATATCTGATACCTCAAATAGATTAGTCTCCACAATCACCTAGAGGATAGGTTGATTTACAAAAAAAATATAAAAAAAAAAGACAAGCTTTAAAATATAAAAGATAAAAAATGGACAAAAAAGGACAAAAAATTGAAGAAAAAAAAGAGAAAAAGACAAAACTAAAAACAAAAAAAAAACGGCATTGGCGGGAGCAACGCCAATTTAATAAACTTCATCCAATTGATTATTGAAGAATAAACATCACATATTAAAATATCTTAAATTTTTTGGGACTGCAATGAACTCCTTTAAATATAAAAAAGAGGGCCCCTTAACCATTTGGTCATGGGTTCAATCACTGACTGATACGTATGAAAAAATATTTGTTGACAGAGTTCAACCCCTTAAATGGATCTCTGATACGTCAAATACATTAGTCTCCACAATCACCTGGAGGATACCTTGATTTACACAAAAATATATCAAAGAAAAAAAGACTAAACATTAAAATATAAGAGATAAAAAAGGGAAAAAAAAAGTGACAAAAAAAAAAAAAAAAAAGGCAAAACAACAAAAAAAAAAAAAAAAGAAAACAAAAAAAAAAACTTGCGAGCATTGGCGGGAGTTACCGCCAAGCCGCATACAATATTAACATAGGTATAGGTATTTGAGTCGTTTGGACAATTTGTACTATAGACATATAGACGTAACATAGTTTGGTGGCGAACATGAATTTAAGTTTTTGTTCAGCCCATCACCCTCATTTTAACCAGTCTCATGAACAATTTAATTTAATTAAATAAACAACAACTACAAAGTGCTTCCATCATATATTTTGTTCGATACATGACAATCGAACTGGTTTGGAGACTGACAACCGAACCTGTTCAGAAATTGGCAACCGAATCATTCTAAAATACAGCGTGAAGAGGTTTCCATGTGTGTTTCACGTGAGAGTAGCTTTGAAATATTTTAAGTTTGGGGTGTGTGGTGAGTAGGAGAGGATGTGGGAAAAACACGAGCCTTAATTGTAACATAGCAACCCACTATTGGGTACCGTACAAATTTGTGCAAACTACTAAAATAAGCTGTAAGCCCATTAGATGCTCGTTACCTTTCATTCGAATTATCGTAATATCAATTAGCTTTCACCCCTCAATCCACCAGCTAAAAATTGAATAGACCAACCACAATTTGGCGATTTTGTTGGTGGTCACTCGAGTGACTCAATAGAATGCCACCACTCACACCGATCATAATTCCCAAAAACAGCATGTGCTTCATTAGGGGACAAGGCTTTGATCCTAGCAAGTATAGGGTAAGAGATCATTTCAAGTGTATATGGGCAGGGTCGGGCCAGCCCAATATTCGGATGGGCTGCAAATGTTAGGCCCAAGCTCGCCCAACACCAGCCCATGGGCCAATGGGCCCGCCCAATGGGCCACAAATCATTGACTTTTTAAAATTTTGTATAAATCAAAATTAGAATTTTCAACCACTATGTCTTGAACTTCAAACATAAATGCTTGAACTTGCATATCAAGTTGATTTCATATATATGAAAAAAAGGTGGAAAGTTGATATACTGTGATTAAATTCTCATGATATTACCGACTCAAAATTTGAGTTACCAAATCTTATTCGTTTTGCCTCTAATTTATTTGTTTCTTGAGTGTGATTCATTAGGATTAGGATTAGGTTAAGATTAGATTAGGATGTTGGTTGCCTTTATACCGAATTGGTATTTTTTTTGAAATAAGACAATTTCAATAGAGAAGAAGACAAAGGCATCTCGAACAGTTATGGATCGGTATTTGGTGGTGGTGTTTTTTTTTGAGTCGAATCGCTTCAAGAATTTATGAATGGAGTTGCAGAACGGATTGAAGAGAAGACGAAGGACGATCCGTTAAGCTCCAAAATCGAAGGCGTGGAATAAATAATTGATTTGTCATATTTTGATTGGATAACAGTAAAAACAGCATGTATAACACTTGTCATATTTTAAAATTAAAAAACAAAAAAAAAAAAAACAAACGGCCCGGCCCATGAGCCCATGGCCCGGCCCGGCCCAATAACATCATCGGGCCAATCGGGCCGGGCCAAAAAACATACCGTTGATTTTGGGCTACTATTTTTAGAGCCCAAGCCCGCCCAAAAAATCGGGCCATTGGGCCGGGCCCAAATTGACAGCTCTACATATATACGATGAGTCTTTTTTTAAAAAAAAAAATAGATTGCAAATGACATTTTAGAGTTTCACTTTTGGGTGGGGGTATATGGGGAAGGGGCAGGGGTATGGAAAAAACATCCAAAAAAAAAATCTGCCACCTTATAAATACCCGCGAAGTTGTAATAAAAAAAAGAACCCGCGAAGTTAGCCGCCAAATCTAACGTCCAGCACCTCAATTTGAAATTTGAAATTTATGAAGAAAGAGATGAAGAAGAGGGGAAAGAAATCCAAGCTGACGGTGCCCGATCTTCTGAAAACGCCGTCGCCGGCGGCTTCTCCGACGGAAAGTTCTCCGAAATCCGCCATTTTCACGAGAGCGGCTTCCACCTACAAGGGCGTGAAGAGAGTAGCCGTTGCTCTAACCACCGGCACTTCTCCACCTCGTAGCAGTCACAGACCTCCGAGCAACATCTCAGATCTCAAGAGCCTCGCATCTTCAGGTATCGACGATCTCAAGCGCCGGATCGATCGCTCTCACTCTGAGATCCTCAAGGATCTCGAAGCTTCTCATTCGCGTCTTCACAAGCGTTACAAGGTTTCTTCTCGCACTTTCTCACAATTTGTACATTCGCATTTCTAAGATCGGCTTACACTTACTTTATATACTGTGGATTTTGCTGAGATTGGCGAATTTGCTCGGAAAACACTTTAAAAATAATACGAGAAGCGTATTAAGCAACTGAAAATTGTTCAATAACTACAACATATCTAACGAGAGCTTTGAATTCGGTGATTTTGTTCACATTTTCTCGGAAACCAAACAGATTTTAATGGAATATTCGCATTATGCCTCAATCTATAGTTATGTACAATCGCATTTCTAAGATCGATCGATACTTTACATACTATGGATTTTTCTGAGATTGTCAACTTTGCTTTGAAACAACTAGAAAAAACATATACAAAAACGTAACTGAAAATTGTTAGAACTACGACATGTGAAACGCGAGTTTTGAATTTCGAGATTTTATTCGCGTTTTCTCTGGAGGCAAACAGATTTCTATGGAATATTCACATTATTGCATCGGTTTTCTTGATGCGCTTTGAGATCTAATTTAGGAGAAAACAGAGAGAACGTAAGTTGAAAATCAAATGATTAGTCCATCTAAGCATTAAGAAATTTGATTCCGTTGAGATAGAAATTAGAATCATTAATTACTTAGCTATATCATTTTTGAAAAGTTTAGATGCAGAGTCAAGCATGTCAGCAAGTAATGGATGAAGCTGAGAAGGATTACAAGAAGTTATCTGAACGAATTACGGAAAGCCGAGACGCAATGAAGGTAGTTCTTCCTTCACTATCATTTCAAAAACACGATGAACTGTCTAATTGTTCATTTTTTTTTTTCAGGCTTCTTATGAAGAGTTCATGGCAGATGCACAGGCCACCGCATCTCGTGGTATGCTCCAAAGACCAAAGTGCTTTTACTCCGATCCACAGTTATTATATTTGCTTATTGAAAAAAAAACAATTATTATATTTTGCAGCATCAATATTTTGTTCTAACTGTTTTGTATGAAATAGCAATGAATGCTTTTGTAGAAATTAGCGAGCTAAAAGTCAGTCACGTAGCATATACGTATCATATTTGGATCAAAATTTTGTACAATTAATCATTAGCTGTAATGCCTGATTTACCTACTGCTTCATTGTCTCATCTAATTCAAAGGTTGGAAAATACAATTTACTTTGTAGATGCAGTTTATTGCGTGCTTATTGTTTATCATATTTGTACTTAGATACCATATCCCATGATACGGAATTTGAGTCTACACACACACAAATACTGCGTTCATTTGTGAGATAGTAATTTTCCTGAAAAATTTCAGCATGCAAAACATCTGTAGCTGAGCTTTCACAGAAGTTTGAGAAGACTATTGACTCTCTTCGAAACCGTTATGGGGTTTCATCAAATTAGCTATATCTGTTGGTGGATGCTTACGGATCGTTTTATGGTAAGTATCAATTCTTGATGTCTTTGGTTTATGGGATTATGCAGTCTCTCTGTCTATTCATTCAGCTGTTCTGTATCAATACTTATTTCCTTGAATGATTGCGTTGCATGTTCTGCTGAAATATTCATAGGACTAGAAAGCATCACAAATAGTTTCTTAGGCAATAATTTAACTGAAATTAAGAGTAAATGATAAATCTTTATACTTATTCTTTTTTTCCCCTTTAAGTCCATTTGTTGCATTCACATTTCAGTAAGCGCTAAAAAGGGAAGCATTATCATTGAGAGCAAATTTGATTTGTTTGTGCTTTCCAACTATTTTTAGTTTATTTAATTTGGTGATTATTCTTCAGTTATGGGGTGATTGATTTCTGCATTAACGTCTTCCCTTTCAAATATAATAACTTGATTAACACCATCTAGAATTTAAAACTTTTGATGCAGGAAAGATAAAAAGGAGCTGCTTAGACTCTGGAGCGAAACATGAGAGGATAAACAAAAAAACTACTTATCCTGTTGGGTTTTATTTTTAATTTTTTTAACATCTTTTTGTTGAGCTCACTGTTAATACTAAATACTGTCAATCAGGATGTTGACGGTTATGGTCTTGATGCAAGTAGTTTGTAGCCGCAAGCCCGGTAATATTTAGCAAGTTTAGATGATCTATAGGAAAGGAAACTCTTTCACTTTAATGAGAAAATATATAGTTCTATCAAATGTTACTTTTTTGTTCTTATTTTGTTTGTTAAAAAACATTGGATTCTGAAGATGTGACTTTCGAAAGTTAACAGAATAATCACTTAGCTGAGATATTTAACTAATTTTTATTGTGTTTAGTCCATCTGAGTTGGGATATACCCTATATTATGTTAGGCTAAACTAGATTGTCTCAGAAACTTTAAGGTTGGTTATATTAGGAGACAAACAAATTTTGTAGCACACATTTTAGCGAGAGTGAAAATTGTTTGCTAGTCATCCTGTGTTTGAAGCAATTCCAACGAGTAATGCTGGCTTTATTTTGAATGAAATGGAATTAGTACAGTCTACTACAAAATGCTAGTGTATCAAATGCTGCACTTCCATTAAAAAAGTTTTCATTTTGTTCGGTATTAAAAGGGGACAAAATGACCCAAAACAATAATCTAACATTGGATAAACAATCGAGGGTTATTAAGCCTCACTCACATAACCTAAAAACTAAGGTACTAACATTCACAACTAGGATAGGCAATAAAAAGAACTCTGAGCTTTAGGGATAAGCTTAAGTTCGCAAGTCAATCTCACCGGAGTTTCCTTTTTTTTTTTTTGATAGAAAAAAATGTTTAGGTGAGTTGGGCTTTAGGGGTTCACCAAGGTCAAGGCAGGCCTCAAGGCTCTTTGAGCACTTATAGAGGTACTTACAGACCACCCACCAAAGAGGTCCTCACATCGGCAGCGGGAGTTGAACCCACAACTTTGTGAGCCAACTCTTTACCAACTGAGTCAACCTTCCTTGGTGAGTTTCCTTTTCTTAGGTGTAGGTAAAAACAAGGTCCAAATCATTCTTCATCCACTCCAAGATTCTATCATGTATGTAACCTGTTTACGCGGTCGTATGCGTGTCAAAATAATTAAAAGATTTGATATAGTATTCAATGTAAGAGACATTTGTCGTCTCTTGAGTACTCAAAATTTCAAAATTACCAAAATTAAGAAGTGCGGAAATCAACAATAACAAAAAGGGAGGTTTTTGAAGAAAACAAATTTTGTTTAGTGGGTTTAGCAATTTAGAGAGACAATTGATTCACTGGTTTTGGGGTGTACTTCTCAGATTCAATTATTAGAGGATAATATCTCTAAGGATTTTTGAATCTTGATTGATTAAACTAACTAAAACAAGCGTCAATTAGTTTATAAGAATTCACACCGTTTTAAAGCAAGCGTGAAAATAACGTGTTCAATCGGTCACGAAAGCGGACAAGCACCGCATAACCAATAGCATAACAGAATCCATACCAATCCTCTCTATCAATTTCTATTTGAATCAAATAATTTAAGCAATCAAATAATTTAAATAATCAAAAGTTACGAAACAAATTGCATACAAGTAAGTGCGTACACAAACGAATTGCGCTTTGCAAAATCTGAATATGAGTAAATCAAGGGTAACATGAAAATCAGAATTTGCAACAATTAAGAACGAAAACAAAATTGATAGAGACGAATTCAGAAACTAAGATGAAATAATATCAAACATTCAAGCACCGAACCTCAAAAATTGTAAAACGACACCATTTCATCGATGAATCGATTAAGGGGATTAAGCTTCCATGGAGGCCAGGGCACAAAACGTAAATTGAAAGTAATAATGCGTAAGATCTCAAAACGACTGCTGACCAATGAATAAGTAAGACTAAAACGAAAAACCCTAAACGGGCTACTGGATAAAGCCTGTTAACAAACTCAATTCGGCCCAAAACCCGTTTTACAATGTACTTCTTTGGTATTTCGTAGTTTTGACCTTCAAGAATTCAGAATTGGGTTTCGAGTTCAACAGAGGAATTGTACCTCTGTTCCTTATCTTTTCAACGCGTTCTCGCACGCTTCAATCGGATAACCACAGCCCAAGTTAATGTAGACAAGGATAAAAATACAATAAAAACAAAGATAAAGGAAAAAAAAATGTAATTTAGCCTTTTTTTTTTTTTTGTAAAGAAAGAACCATTGTCATTTGGCAAAACCGCGAGAAGGAAAGAGGTGGAAATAGGAGATTTGGATCCTCTAACTTATCATCCTCTACATTTCTTTAATTTTAATGTTTTTTTATGAGAGAGAAAAATAAAAATGGAGGAAAATTGAGAGAAATAAGATGAGAGAGAATGTATTAAAGAAGACATAAAGATACAAAGATAGGCAAAAGTTACTTCCAAAAAGTTAGAGATCCTTCCCCGGAAATAGGAGTTAAGCGGAATCAGGGTTTACCGAGAGGGTAGCTAACAAAGAGGATTGTGAAGAGTGCAGAAGGAGTAGACGTGATGGGTAAGAGTAATCCACACAAATCAGGACCCGGCGACGACCTTCATGCGGCGGCAAGATCCGGTGATCTGATAACCGTTCAGTCAATTTTGCTTTCTAATCCTTTGGTCGTTAATTCCAGAGATAAGCATTCCAGAACACCGTATCCTCATTTCTTTTCAATAGAAACCCTAATATTCTTACTACTTCGATGGAAAATAATTGTTACTGATTCCCTTATTCCTTCTAATTTTCTCAACGTGGTAGCTAGCATTGATATTCAGCTTGTTCTTTTCGTAATTCGTTGCACTATTTCATTACCTATCGTGCTTGAACCATGGATTTTATGACTCTTCACTCCACTACATGGTTATAAACTATACTGAAATGCTTATTAGGGAAGGTTCAATGTATGATTGGTTTTACGATGAAAACCATCAGAATTGATTTTCTGTGGGTCAAATGTGATTTTTGTATAAAAAAACCATCTTTGATTAGTTTTTCAAAAACAGTTTTTTATTTATTATTAAAGAACAAATTTTGTTCTATTTTTCAAAGTTATAACCAAGCACACCCTTGTTGTTTTATACTGTTCAATATCGAATGTGTTTTCAATGTCAAAATTTGCAAATATAAATCACTTTACTTCAAACTCAATTTTATAAAATCAGGGCCATTCAAAATTACTCTCACCCAAATACATACTTACATTATTCTAAGATTTAAATTTCCTTGTATGAGAAGCATGGTGTTGCCTGAATTTGTGCTAGTGCCATATGATATACATGTTAAAATTTTGCGTGTCTGTTGTGTCTATGGATATAAATGGTTGAATATTTCATCAGTTACATGATTGCGTTCTAGGGAGAATTTGCAATGAGGAAGAAAAACTTATTGGGTGAAGTAACTGGTTTGTTTCTAGCATTGCCATGTTGTTTCTTTAACAAGCAACTCTGGACCATAGACTGCATTTAGCAGCATTTGCTGGGCACACAGAGGTAGTCAATTACCTCTGCAAGAACAAGGCCGATGTTGGTGCTTCTGCTATGGATGACATGGCTGCAATACACTTTGCTTCACAGAAGGGACATTTAGAAGTTGTTAAAGCACTGGTTTCCGCTGGGGCTTCTGTCAAAGCCTTTACACGTAAAGGCATGAGCATGATTACACTATGCTGCACAAGGTTCCCATTTGGAACTTGTCAAGTACTTGGCCAAGAAAGGGGCAAGTCTTAGTGCCAAGACAAAGGCAGGGAAGACCCCTTTCGATCTTGCTACCAATGAAGAAGTGCGCTCCTTTCTGGAGGGATTTGAAAAATCAGCTAAGAATGGAGAATCAAGCAACAAAGCGAAGTTGAAGAATTGGATCCAAAGGCATCCTCTTTGGGATCTGAAGATAATTTGAGTGCTGAACCTCCTGCAACTGCTATTGACGAAGAAAATGGTAAGAGAGAGAGAGAGAAAGGGTAATGAAGCTGCTATTGAAGAAGAAAATGATGAGAGAGAGAAGAGGAAGGGTAATGAAGAAGATGCAAAAGAAAGCTCATCAAAACCGAAGAAGGCGAGAGTTACACTAAGCCATCTCCAAAGCTCAGATGATATCCAAGAAGAAGAAAACCTGTAGTTGGTAGTGGCATAGTAGAATGAAAATTTTGTTATCCCATAATCTGTAGTTGTATCTGATATATGTAATACCTTTGTTGTGTTAGTTGACTTGGAGCATCTATTGACACAATTTTATCTTTGCAATTTGTCCCCTTGTTAAGTTCCTTGTTAGCAGATACTCTTGAGTGTCTGTTCTGTTCTCGAAGTTAGCCCATTTCTTTGGTCTAACTCCAAAGGATTAAGATGTTTGGATGGAGTATTACCGTCGATACTCTATCTAAACACCTTAATTGTTAGAGGTAACGTAATTTTTGGGGGAGTTAAAATATTTTATTACAAGTATTTAGGGTTATGTTAGAAAACTGAAAACTATAGGAGGAATTTCTATTTAACTGAAACTGGATTTCAATTCTGTTTCTTAATCATATGATGTACAGTGAAGCTCCAATTATATATATTGGAGAGATTCTAACTACAGTTTGTAGTTCTAAGGATCTAACTGACTTGAACCAAAATATTTCAATTTCCTCCAAAATTACCTCACTCCATTGTGTTCTCTAATAGGCATCAAACACTTCTGTTACATAAAAATACTTTTGCAATTAGAGAGAAAAGGAATAACCTTCAATTTAATGTTCAAGTATCAATCTCTCTCCTATCTATCTATTTCATATAAACTATGAAAACTTGAATAATCCCAAAAATCATTTCGTCCATTAATTTAGCCTGTAAGCGACATGTTTTAGAGACTAAATTGGTGGACAAATATAAACTTTAGTGCTTATTTAATAGTTTTCATAGTTGATTAGGATCTAAATAGGAGTGGTAATGAATAATGATACTTAAAGAATTAAATTGATGGGTTTACTCACAAAATGAGGTTAAATCATTTTTTATATCAGGATCACAACGTTAAATTGGTCAAGCAAGAAGCCAATGCAAAAAACTAAAGCACATTATTAAACAAGAAAAGAGAATATCTACTCTCTCTACATAGATGCTGCTCGATTAAGCGACATACATTTACAAGGCTGAGCAGCTATCGAACCGCAATAACATCACTGCCGCGAATGTTCTTTACAACTCATCCATCATACAACAAGATCAACATCAACTCCTTTCTCATTTATTTCCTAAATATTTTTTCCAATTCCTTTTCTCTGAGCCTACTTTGTGATGACAATAAATATATTTTTTTCTCCAAAAAGGAATATATTTCCTATAACTTTCTATTGTGTCTCATTGAAACCTGATGATGTATTAACTAAAAACATAATGGTATAAATCTCACTGAAGGCTGCAGAATTAACTTTTCCGAAATCGAATATAATCAAAGTATAGTGCTGAAACTTTGAATGGGATCAGATTCTTCAAGAATGGAAGCTGCCTGGAAGCAGTCCGCAGCATCAGTCATTCGGCCATCGCGCTTATGAACCAATCCCAAGTAATACCAAGCCATTCGGTTAGTAGGCTCTATTCTAAGTGCATCAGACAACATGCTTCTTGCAGCAGGCAAACCCTTTATATCCATTTTCTGAATCAAGGAACCCATTAAGATTTTGCTTGGAGCATAGTTTGGTTCAAGTAGGAGAGAATTGATAGTAGCTTTCAGAGCTTCTTGATTCTGCCCACGTCCTTCAAACAAAACACCTGATAGAAGCATAGAAAAAAAATATATAAACATGGCTATCCCAAAAAGTTTTTCTTGGATATTAATATCAACATAAAGATTTTATTTTTAGCTCGGACCATTGTTGGCTACTCGCAGAGTGTCCCTACGCTTTCAACAAAAGCCTAATCTCTGCTCGCACCTAGGAGCAGATTTCACACTAGCCAACACCGAGTTTATCATTGCGGGAATCGTACCTAGGAGCACCAGGTCGATCCTCCGCGTCCCAGGGTAGTTTATGCCACTAGGTCAACGGTGTTGGTTAGCAGATATTAATATCAACATGGTAGAATAGAATTATAGAAAACATAAACAGCTAAGAAGTTTTGGTCTTGCCTTCAGTGTGCAATATTGCAGCAGAATATTGCTTCAACTCCCTGGCCTTTTGCAAACAGATTTCAGCATCCTTCCAATGAGAAAGGCTAGCATATAAATTTGCCAGACCATGCCAAATATCAAATTCATTTACTTTATCATCTTCAACCTAGAAAGAATTGATAAAATGATAGCAAGCAGTCAGCAAAAAATGAGCATCTCAGTTTTTCTTTGAACCAATGATCCCTCAAAGAAGCTAATAAGTAAACGGCATAATCTTACCTTTGAACTAATTCGGAAAGACCCAAAGGATTTCCGCTTGGCTTGAACCAATGCAAGAAGGTAGCGATAAGTTTCAATAGCATCCATGGGTTGTGATTGGGAGAT
Organism: Oxytropis ochrocephala; assembly: GCA_020916435.1. Lineage (NCBI taxonomy): Eukaryota > Viridiplantae > Streptophyta > Magnoliopsida > Fabales > Fabaceae > Oxytropis > Oxytropis ochrocephala. The sequence goes on from CM037092.1 coordinate 14,384,198, forward strand.
CTTTAGCTTTGCTTTCAGCTTAAGCAGCGGCCCCTGCTCCCATCTCGTAGTCTGATCTAAAGCAGCATCTGTCACCACTTCAGCTTCCGGAAATCTTTGTTGCGCTGATAAAATCAGCGCAAGCAATATCCAAGCTTTAACTATAGAGCCACCAGTTTCATTAAAGAAACGTCTTGCAGACCGCAAAGCAGCAGTCAAATTTCGGTGCTCTGCATATTGAATAGCCAACTCGAAAATCAGATCAGAATTGTTCTGCTCATATTTAACTGCCTCCTCCAATGACTCGAGAGCTTTGGACTGAAGGCGAGACCTCTCGTAGTCAGAGGAAGCAACCTTCGCTTGCTTTCCCAGACAAAGTCCCAACATCCGAAGAGCAACACCTTTTAAATGCTCATTTGGACCATGAGCATTACTGATTGCCCTCTGTGCATAGCCCACTCCCTCGGCAGCAAGATGGGGATCCTCGCTGCAGATCTTTGCGGCTAACAATAATGATGTAAGGTCATCTGGCCGTTCATGTTTGTGCAAGGACTTCCTTAGCAGACTCAAAGCACTAACATTTTGACCAGCTCGGATTGACATAAAGCTAAAGAATTCCAACGATCAATACGATGGTATGCTCCAGGCATTAAGTCTTCAAATTGCTTTGCTAAAATAGAAGTTTGGCTACATACAGAAAGTGCAAAAGTTAGGTGTTCCATGACTGAAGGATCCCATGTTATCTTACCAAGGCAAAACTTTCTTATAAGAATCATTAAAAGCAGAATCGCCTCTTGAGATTATTTTTAGGCACATAAGACCCATCAATTTGTACTGCTAAGCTAGGTGGATTTGCCTCCACACCACTGTACAGCAAAAAAACAACAAACGATTTCTGAATTCTCGCACAACAATCATCATCGAGGTTCCATTGGCTAAGAAGGGCACGCCGATAAGCAGAGATTGCCTCATCATAGCAACTAGCTTGTTTACAAAGCTCTGGAAGTAGCTCTACTGCATGGTTGACTATCTCTGTCAATTTATGATCCACTTGAAAATCAGGTATACCCTGATAAAAGATCTTCTCGACAGCATCAAGAATACGGGTACAATCATTAGCAGCTTCTGCAGAATACATTAAAGTAGCATTTCATGTTCGGATCTGATTCAGAAATACTCCCGCTGATCCTATTTATACGAAAAATTTGCAGTTTTAGGTTCATTGAATAACTGATATATCTGCAAATTTTCCTTATAAATAGACTAGAGGGAGTTATAATATTACTATTGTAGGAGGAATCACTCCCATTCAGAAGGAAAAGCAAGATCGAGATGGTAAACAACAAGTGAACAACATTCAACTTTCAAGACTGTATTCAATACCAGCAAATCTCTCCAGTTTTTGTAGAGATTTGGCTTTTAAGTAGATGGCTTCGAGCACCAAACTAGCAGCATGCTGAGAGACTGAAGAAGGTGATTCATTGCGAGAGCGGCCTTTTTTGACAGGTGGTTTTTCGGAAAAGGAGGGTTGCAATCGTTGTATGGCAGCATGGAGATCAATCCCATCAAAGACACGGAGAGCGCCTTCTACATTACCTCTCTGATACTCCAACTTCCCAAGAAGAGCTCTTGCTTCCTGTTAAGTTTTAAAAGTAGCCATGGGGCAAAAAGTTAAACATCTGATCAATTTATATGTAAATATGTCGCTGGTACAATTCGTGCCAAGAAACAATGCATGCATGATGTTGAAAAGCAAATCTCTCCGGGGTAGTTTGGCCAAATTTACATATTTGTTACAATAATTAAGGTTAACGACTACAAAACAGTTACTATTACCTAGAAAAGGAAGGCATTAAAAAAAATTCTTTACTAAAATTTTATTATTGTTGTTCACGTTGCTTACCCTATCCAACCCTGTACTACCAAACAATTCCTAGTAATTATGCGTAACGTAGTAACGTAACCACGTTATTGTCCTCATTGCTTACCCTAGCAAACCATGTACTATCAAACAACATATTCCTAGTATTACGTGTAACGCAACCACAGATCTCGGAGTCCAAAACATAGCCTGAGAAGGATAAATTTGACATTCCATAGAAACACTTATGGATGGCAGGTGCTAACACATTTTCAGCATAAGGTTTGGAGCTGAGACCAGATTCACCTACACCTTAAACGAAATTACGGTACATGAAACAATAAAGGAAATCAAAGACCTCGAAATTTACACCAATTCACTGTTAATATAAATAATAACCTTGCCACTTGTTTCAATAGGTTGCTCCATAACAGGGAGGCAAAGTAAGACAACAAAATGAAGCTTAAAAATTGGCAAGCATGATAAGTAATAATCACATGCCACTTTAACAAAAGGGTAGCCCCAGAAGGGGAAAAAAAGGTTTCAGAACTTAAGCATAGATGGTTTCAGTCATTTGACAACAAAGACACAAACACCGAACACGATACAGACAAACAGACACCAATTTTAATTTGAAAAATACAAGTAATTGAAGTGTCGGTGTTGGTGTCAGTGTCCTACACGATACATGTCGGACATCGGACACGTCTTTAACCAGAAGTGTCGATGCTAACAACATCTTCGTGCTTGGTTTTTGTTTCATATTAGTTTGCAAACACGGCACATTGAATCCATAAACAGCAGCCTAATAACGTCACAAAATGCTTGGAACAAAAAACAAAAACGGCAAGCACAAGCTAGCAAACAATGTGATCATTAACAAACTAACCTCAAAATTGAGTGACAACCCTTCTCTCAATGCAGATTCTGCCTCTTGAATATTCCCTTCGTCAAGCTTGGCCTCAACTTCTGTTGCAACCATACGACTTCCATTTGCATGAACCTCTCTAATTGACAAGCTATCATGCTCACTAGACTCCATGAATCATCTCCCCACTACCTGCATACACCAAAATTTTCACATAACTTTCACTTTCTTTATCCCTTTGAAGATTCAATGACACCACATTTCACAAAATTCCAAAGGAAATCACGAAGAAAAAAAAAAGGTTCCCCATTTCCCAAGGTATTGGTCTAAATGGATCCAAACAATGTCTAATAAGAATTCAAATACCCTACAGAACTCCTTATTCGAGTAATGGGGTTTCATAATAATGCAAAAAGAATCCAACTTTGGAAGCAAAATTCAAAATTGTAAACAGAAAATCATTGGGATCAAAAAAATTGCAGATCCGGGAAACCAGCTTGTAAATAGAAGAACGAAGAGAGAGAAAGGAAAAAAAAAACATAATTTAACGACTCACCAAAGCAACGTGGCCTCGGAGCAATGGTGAGATATGTAACAGTAACCTTAAAGAAGATCTAAGGGATTCTTCTTCGTTTTTATCAGCATTTGATCAAATTTGCATTGTGTGATGTTTTGTCTTGTTTGAGAAAAAAGACAGGTAGATAGAAAGGAACAAAAGAGTGGTGGGTGGTGTAAGGTCAACCGCTTTCACAGCGCAAATGCAAAATCTAGTGAGAGAATCTGCAAATATGGAATTCAAATAAAATTAAACAAATTAAGACGAAAGATTATAGCTTTTTCTTTAATCCTTTTACCAAAAATAAAGAGATTATAGAGGATATTTTTTATTTTATTTCTGTCTTATTTTTAGTATTGGGTTTGACGGAGAATAAGACAGAGGAATTTTTGTTAAAAAAAAAAAACAGGATTTGGAGGAGTTTAATGTTAGGGTGTTTTTTTGGTTACGAAAGTAACCTAAAAGGTAAAAAAGAACACAAGAGTTGCTAATCAAAGACTTACACTCCCAGCTCTTCTAAAAGCAAGAGGTGTCTATCAAAGTACTAATAAGATAACTTATTTGGCGAGCTAAGAGATATGAATCAATTGTGAGAAAGATGTTCAAGGTTCAAATGCTATAAACTAAGGTTCCCCCACCCTTAATTAATTACTAACAAATAATATTTGCCAATTTTCAAATATTATCAGTATCTAAAATTTGATGAATAATTTCTTGGAGCACCAAGAAATCTCCACAATATTTTGGTCTCGGAAGCTATGAACAATTGAAACATCACAATTTTCATATGGGAAACTTTTTTTTAGGTTACAAGAATAAAGAAAAAGAAAATAAGGCACACAACTAGCTAGCTGACAAATCAACAAGAAACAAGTCTTCTAAACTGTTGGGTGGAGTAGACCAGACGCACATCCCTTGCAGATTATGATTCTTAGATTTTGTAAGGGGAAATCAACACACTCATTAGTTTCATGTGGCACGTGTTGAAGAACCAAACTCGGAAGACTCTCCATGAGGGTTCTTATGCGAAAAAGATGGGACATATAAGCGTGAAACTCGTGATTAGTTCTATTTTGAAGTAGTGTAATATCACCAAGAAAATTTGTTTCACACATGCTTTTGTCCAACTTGAAATGCAACACGCCAACACCATCTTCAAACTGCGGGGAATAGCAAAAAGCTCTGTGAACTAAACATCATCATGGCTATCTTGGGAGGAGAAACCACCCATTCAGTTGCCTTTATCATCACGAGCAAGACCATTCAAATAATAATTATATAGGTGAGAGGAAGATTGCATATTACTAGGGATGCAATAATAATAATTATAGTTGATCTAATTTGTCATTACCCACAACCCAAATGTCTGATGTGTATTATTAATTGCTTGATTGGTATGCTGAATATGAGTTTGATATATGTTATTGATTATTTATATGATGATATTTGTAGACTATGCCGATCTATTTATTTATATATAGTGAAATTTTGAGAATCTCGAGATAAGAGATGAATGATGAATAAAGTAAGATCATAGATAAATGATTAGCTAACAGGTATTGATAAAGTAGGTTATTAGTCTATGTGGTCGTTAAATGCACGTAGATAATCAAGTTTATGTGAATGCTGAATTGAACATGTATGATCTATGTGAACTCAAAATACACTTTAATGATGACGTCTGAATAGACGTTAAATACTCAAATGGTCTAAGTAAATGCTGAGTACCGATAGATGCAAATTATAGACCATTTATTTTTCTTTGTACAAACGGGCATTACAGGTTCGAACATGCACTCCCTGTATTGAATAGGTTATAGAATACCTTACTATGTAGACAAAATAAGACAAAAAGGCACAAATTGGTCCCTGACGCATTAGTCCCTGACATTTTAAAAATGGAACAGGTTAGCCTCCCAATCAATCCAAAGTTAAAAATGCGTGTTAAAAGTGCATGTGTGGCACATAACGTGCCCACGTATCACGTTACGTGACACTTAATGTTAGATTTTGGCACATATTGGTTCCTCATTTAACCTTTTTTAAGATTTTTCGAAAATGAGACATCTTAGTTCTTGTCATTTTGGGACTGATTGGTCCCTGCCATCACTCTTTTTCCACCAAACCACATTTGGTTTTCAGAAACCAGAATTTCGAAAAGCTCTAAACTAGAAAAACCCAAGTTCTGGTAAGTTGAACTTGACCTATTTGTGCTCTTTTTAGGGTACCTTGATCGTACAAATTGATGACTTTCTATTGGCCACATAACTCAGCATGCATATTGAACTCTTTAGTTTTTTTTTTATGAGTTTGACAAGATTCACATCACGTATCACCACCAATTTCCTTTGTTCCACATCTCTAAGCCTGATATGACATTATTAACTTACGAGGGAAAACCAACATTCACTAAACAAAATGAACACTAAGGCATGCAAGATGTGATGATGTACAAAATCACAACCATACAATCAGACTTGGTTAGGCGAGGTTAGGCTTTGTCTTCACTAACGACCTTGGGTTTTTTGGGTTTAGAGTTTTGGGATTTCTGGTTTCTGAAAACTAGAAGCGAGTTTGGTGTAAGAAGAAGGGTGTCAGGGACTAATATGTCTCAAAATTACAGGACTAAAATGTCCTATTTTGAAAAATCTTAAAAAAAATTAAACGAGGAGCCAATTTATCTCAAAATGTAACTTACGTGTCAACTTAACGAGGCACACGTAGACACGATATGTATGTGCCGCATAGACACATTTAATAGACGTTTTTAGTTTCGGATAGGCAAAGGGACTAACATGTTCTATTTTGAAAAAGTTAGGAACTAATTTATCTAAAAATAAAAAGCTAAAAATAACATTAATTTATTTTAAAAAATAAAAATTATCTCCGATAAATCAATCCGTTTGCTAGAACAAGCTTCTACTGCAAATTCAGTCCCTTCTCACTCTCTTTCTCATTCTCATTCTCATTCTCAAACCCACCAAAATGGATTTGCTCGCAACCTCACCTTCTCACCCTTCAACTTCCCTTCCTTCTCGTTCACCCTTTCGCACTCTTTTTTCAAAGCCACCAATTTCCTCTTTCAATCCCAAAACCTTTATCCCCTCACCATCTTCCAAATCTCGCACAACCCCACCGAAATGCGTCTTCACAACTTCACCAAAATCCTCTCAAAATTCAAACTTTGACTCAAAATCTCAAACACCTAGAATCACTTTTCAACTCTCAGCGTCTCCTCAGACACCAGAAAGGGCTATGAGAGGCGCAGAAACTGATGCTATGGGATTCTTGCTTAGGGAGAGGATAGTGTTCTTGGGAAATGAGATTGATGATTTTGTTGCTGATTCTATTATTGGTCAGTTGTTGCTTTTGGATGCTCAAAATCCTAATAAAGATATCAAGCTTTTTATTAATACCCCTGGTGGTTCTCTCAGGTTAGATGGATTTTTTGTTTTTGTTTTTGTTTTTGTTTAATTGCTTTTGTGGTTTTTTGTTGCATAGTAAGTATGCTTTAGAATGGGATTAGGGTTTATGAGAATGGTGGAATTTGTATCTGATATGGTGGATTGGGAAGAGGAGATTATAGTGTTGGAGAGGAAAGAGAAAGAAGTGACCTTTGCAGCGTTTTCACATTTTTAATTATATTTTTTGGGGAAATAGAAATATGAGAAGGATAGAGGAGTTATTTTGGGCGGTTTGGGTTAATTTGTGCTTAATTTATTCTTCTATTGATTACGTTTTGGTAACTAAAACACGTAATTGGGGGTTCTATTTACTTGAAGCTCTGAATGAGTTTTGTTTAGACAAGCAAGAGTTGCGTGTTTAATTTGGCATTATTGTTTGTGTCTATGGATTCTTTCTGATTTACATTTTTTGTTTTTAGTCCCTGTACTCATGTTTTAGTCCCTACAATTTGCAAATTACAAAACTGCATGATTTAGGGACTAAAAGCATAGGGTTTTGTAATTTGTAGGGACTGAGTACAAGGACCAAAAACAAAATTCGGGATAATTATAACCTTTGAAGCACTAACACGAACACCGGACACGAATACGGACTCAAAAACACCGGTTTTGATTTGAAAAATACAAGTAATTGAAGTGAGCGTCGTGCGTGTGGTGTCCGACACGATACATGTCGGACACCGGATATGTCTTCAGCCGGAAGTGTCGGAGCTAAATAAATTATAACGACTAAAATCGTATTTAACCTTTATATCAATGCAATGTGCCTAGTTTGATTGGGGAAGTGCAGATGCAGAGTCTTTTCTTCTGAAGTATTTTACGTAGTTATCAGTTTTGCTTTACGAAGTATTTTGCAGGAGGATATATTGTCCCCTACTCCCCTTAGTCCTTACTGAGAACTCTTATCTTCTATCGTTGTTTTCATCTTTTATTCAATGACACACATGAGCACAAATGGAAAGGACCAAAAGCAGTCAGATAAACTTTATAAGAATGCCACATTGACCTGAGTTATATGCAAGTGGGTCTATTAATCTATTTGCTCGAAAATTTTGTTTTCCTCTCTGCACAAATGAGAGTTTCTGTTATATACTTGAAGGTGCTGAGTGCATCAGTGTTTGTGTTTCTGTTTGTTGTTGGATTTACACACATACAGACACACACATACGGTGGATGCATATAGTTTTCTCATTTTGTCATTGTTTTATTAATTTTTTCACTAAGAGCAAAACCAATATGAGCACTAATCCATTTGTGTGTGATATATTTCATAATCTTAGGCAGCCATCCATCTCTGAATCATGCATGCTTAAAGAAAGAGCCTTTGCTTGTATTGACATGTATTAGGCGCTTCACTCTTACAAAACTCCTATGCAGACCCATAAAATTCTTTTTTGTAAGAACAAAAAAAATTATTTAATAGAGAAATACCTGCAATACACTATTTCCAAAAGACTATCGATTGTTGGGTGAATTTCATGTGTATCCCATAAAAAAAAAGTAGGTTGGTTGATCCATATGCACTTCATTCAAAAATAGTTTGTTGGAAAGGACAATATAAACATGGCTTATGGTATACTGGGCTTATATAAAGATAGGAATAATATAAAATCATTAGAGAGAAAGTTTGGGTAGCTTCCATGTAAAGAAGATGGTGGAATCTTTAGGTGGTTTGAGCATGTGTGGAAAGACCTATAAAAGCATCAGTATGGAGAGTAGATGAAATGGACCTAATAGTATGTGTACCAAGGATATGCTTGCCAATATTAATACTGTGGGAGACTAAGGGAAACTATAAGCCTTAAGAGAGATTTAGAGGTAACTGGACTATCTTTGGACATAATGCATGACAGCATTTTATGGCGTTGATCGATCACCTAATGGGAAAAGGGTAGCTGTTCTTGGCGTTCCTTTTTTTTTTTGAACACGCACATATGGAATAGTTCTAGTGAGCTCCATTACTTGAGTGATTTGCTGATATGTTTTTTTATTTTATAATGTTTGTTTAGTTTGCATTATATCCACTGATCTAAATGGTTTGCTGATACTCTTTTTATTTTGCAATGTTTGTTTAGTTTGCATTATATCCACTGATCTAAACTTTCAAAGTTGTATCTAGTCACTTCTAATTTCAGTAAAAAAAGAACGGACTTCTCCTTCCATTATAATATACCCATTTTCACTTTACCTGCTTGTGGTTTGACTGAAAGGTGTAATTTTCCCCTCCTTTGGTGGTATATTTTAGCAGGGTACAACCATGCTTTATCCTTTCTATTTTGTAATCAAATTAACACATTAAATTCCAGAGTTCTCCAAGTTATCTACAAAAAATGATTCAAATCCCGTAGTCACCAAGTCTTGTGAAATTCTGCCCCTTCTAAGAAATCATTGGCTGTTCTAACTTCAGTTCTAGGAGACTATGCGAAAGGCCCTTTGACTGTGCTCTATGTTTTCTGTTATTTGTTATTTATTAGTTGGTGCCTATAGTTGGAGAGGAATGCTAGAACTTTTAAAGATAGCTACTTGCAGGGACCTCTTTTGTGGGATAAAATAGTTGTCTTGGCTTCTTTATGGTCCTTATCTTTTATTAGTCCGAAGGAGTGATTCTGAATCTGGTCTCTCTCTCTCTCTCTCCCCATTCTAGTAATGAGAACTAAAGGCTATTTCCTATCATAAGGGCCATATCTAATTTATTTGCTTAATTTAATTTTGACTGTCAATTATTTTGGTCTTGATTCTTGATGATGATAAAACACGTTGATAGGTACGTTCTCTTTCATGTTGTTTAAGGTAGGATCAACGTATTGGTCCTTTATGCTGTTAGGAAGCTAGGAAAATTAAATGGAAGTCTGTTTAGATTTGCTTGGATTGGAATCATATCGCCTCTGATGGCTTTCCTGTTGTTAACTTGTTATTGATAAGTGACCTTTTCTGCATGTTATGTTTTTTATTGCAAGTTTTTGTTCTGTTTGATTATTCATTCCTTACATCCTTTATCACAGCTGATATATATTTTGTTTGTCACTTATTTAGTGCTACATTGGCTATCTACGATGCGGTACAGCTTGTGAGGGCTGATGTTTCCACAATTGCACTCGGCATTGCGGCATCAACGGCCGCCATTATCCTCGGTGGTGGCACCAAAGGCAAGCGCTTTGCTATGCCGAACACACGAATTATGATTACTCAACCCCTGGGAGGTGCTAGTGGAGAAGCTATAGATGTTGATATTCAAGCTAAAGAAGTTATGCATAACAAAGATAACGTCTCAAGAATCATATCATCCTTCACTGGTCGCTCATTGGAACAAATCCTGATAGATTTTGATAGGGATAGATATATGTCTCCAATTGAAGCAGTTGAATATGGAATTATTGATGGTGTAATTGATGGAGATAAAATTATTCCTCTTATGCCAGTTCCAGACAGTGTCGAACCCGCATTTAACTTCATGGATAAGGATTTCATAAGGCCGAATATCCCCGATGATGAGATATACTAGGTTTAAATGATTGATAGTGTATCTTTGAGTACTTGAGATTCCCTTAAGGTGCTAGCAGTATACAACATTTTAGACAAATCCAGAGGATGATGCTGTCACAAACATTGTTAGATGCAGGCTTGTCCTATATTTGTCTTGGAATTTTCAATTTTATTGTTAGTAGGATGTTGTAACAAATTATTTTAATGTGTCGTCTTTAAACTGTTGTGATCACAGTTATGGGGAAATTTGATGGTTATTGTTATTTTGATTGTTTCTTTGTTATATTTTACCTACCATAAAATAGTAGCTTAGAATGCACCTTATTCACTGATATCATGAAACCATTGACTATAACAACAAATTGACATTGACTAAAGCTTAGAAAGTTTGACTAGGAGTACATGTTCTGTTTTTCTGAGAAGAGACCTATCATGGATGATTACTACTCACACTCTTACTTTATTCATAGTATCTCCAAAGATCAATCTAGGGTGTTGTTGTAGGTGCTCCCTACAACGCTGCAAAGTCATCTTAGATTTTGATTTTCAAATCCAACAAGAAGAAAAAACAAGTGTGGGAGAAGAGAGAAGATGCATGAAAAATGGGATAACAATGAATAGTGAAAGAAGAATTAAAATAAAAAAGATGAAGAAAGATTGTGATGTAGAGGATTTAAAATCCGCCGTCAGAGTGATACAAAATTATTAAGGAGCATTACCATTACGTATAAAGACAATAACCTCTTTTTTTTTTTTTTAATAATTAAATACAAAATTAATAACATTTTTTCTAACAATTGCCTATCTAAAAAAAAAAAGTATTATATGTTATAAAATAAGAGATAAAAGAACAAGAGAAGAATGGAAGGAGATGAGAGATTTTCTATTCACTTCAAGTGTACCAATACACATATGAGATAGTACTATTTATAGGGTAGAAGGGAAGTGAAAGATCAGCATATAAAGAGCCACTAACAAGTCATTACAAAGGTAGTAATCACAAGTAGAAGTGGAAGAGAAATGGACATCCAATATCCAATAATATTCATAACACTCCCTCTGGATGTCCATTGAAGATATGTCTCATTAAAACCTTACTAGAAAAAAACCCGGTGGGAAAAAATCTAGTGAAGGAAAAAGAGTACAATATCCTACCGGAGGAATCTGCCTCGTTAAAAACCTTTCAGGAAAACCCAGGTGGGACAAAACCATGGCAAAGGAAAAAGAGTGCGACTTTTCTCCCCACAGTTGAAGCACCACTTGAATATGAATTTCAACATTTGGAGTTTCTCCTCGAGTGCATATGGAACAATCTACTCCACTTGTCACTTGTGATTGTATCCTCTTTTAATGGAACTTTGCGATCGAGATTATCTTCAAAGCATCTTCTTTGAATTGTTGGCATTTGGACATGAAATGAAGAAGCAAGAACCATAGATTGTTTTGTAGACCATAAAGATATTTCATTGTCACCACATGTAGATAATAAATGACTTGTAATCGACTTGATCTAGATCGAAAAACCATTGTATATCTGCATTGTTAATTTGTGTAACATACATATAAATGATTTATTCATTACAATAGCCAAACATAACATTGTTGCCACAGTAGTTAGTTAGCGCCACAAGATGCAGGAGAAGGAGCGGGTTCGAATCCCACTTCTAGCATTTTGGTTTGTGATATGCATGCATGCTTTTATAGTCTTGAGATCGAGACATTTGTTATTTGCTTGCCACACAACTCATATAATCAATATAAATAATTTCTGCAGATCAATATGAGACTTTATTTTTCAAAAGAATTTATTTGAAGATATTTCTTTGTATTTTGGATCCTTCTAGGATTTTCCATGTAGAGGTCAACTACTGAGTTTTAACCTCAAAATCCATCGGATATAATTTGAGGTCATTCATCTAGAGCTATTTCTTTGAACTGTCTAAAGTTTTTTGAAGCTCTTGAGAGTTCCGATAATATTTATCTCATCAACATAGACATTAGTTATAGCAAATTCTTTTCCAAATATTTTAATAAAACTATATGGATATGTAATGTCATTTTTGTATCCTCCTTTACCATATGTGATCAAATTATATTATCACATGGAGGATTGATTCAGTGTGGGTATTCATCTCAAAATCCGAAAAGTGTGCATTGCAATATTAAATCCTTCGGGGATCTTTATTAATTATGACTAACAAACGAGTCATACAAATAAGTTGTAGTAATATTCTTTTTTGTGAAAATTGAGCTCTTCATGCACTACAAGGCTAATTAAGTACTGAAAAGTACTCGCATCCACCCTTGAGCAACATGTCGAGCTTTATATATCACAATTTCACCATTCTCATTCTGCTTATCTTTAAATTTTGGCCAATTCACATTGTATACAATCTTTAGTAGACTTTGGTCCATGATCCTCACTATTATTTATCACATTTAGCGCTATATTTAGTAAAAACATAGTCAACGTTGACTTTGTTTTGGTTCCATTGTATTTTATTCTTGACATAATTCATTGAGATCTCTTTAATTTTTCATAATTTTTCGTGCACTGATCGGTTCTTACGGAATTGTAATGTCAATTATGTCCGAATACTCTTTTAGAGTTTCTATATCCTCGCTTGGACCATTTTATTTTTAGCTCCTTTTGTTGTTCGAGGATTTTTATCTTTGGAACCGATTGGTCTACCATGCTTCAAAGTAGGTTGAGACTCATTTGCAATATTAGATTGTCCAAAGAGGACATCCATTCTATAGGAGCATTAGCAAATTGATATATATATATATGATTTGGTCACACCTTTTGGATCGAGAAATGCATTTGTTAGATAATTTGCTAAGCTTTGCAAATGAACTATCTTTTGAACTTCTAGTTCAGATTGTTTAGTCTGAGGATAAATATGAGATAATGATAATTCATACCAACTGATCTCCTTTTTACAACTGCTTATTCTCTTCCCCTAATATTGGAAAATCTCTAATTCTTTAAATGATAATCATCAATCTGTATTTTAAACAAGTCTCCAATTGTTGGCTCAAGATACTATATTATACATGGAGATTTATATCCAATATATATTTCCAAAATTCTTTTAGGACCCATCATAGTGCATTGCACGTCCAAAAATTCAAAGATGGGAAATATTAAGTTCGTGACCAAAAACAAAATGTAAAGGGGAAGAGTTGTGATAACTTGTTGGCTTGATGCGAATCAATTTTACAACATGTAAATTTGCATGCTCCTAAGTAGAAATTAGAACTTGTTCATAAGTATTGGTCATGTAATTAGCTTTAGACATCTAAAGAATGGTTCTTCAAGACCATTTTTGAATGAACATATGACGTGTGATATCCAATATCAATTCTAATAGACATACAATACTTATCATATGCTTTCAAGGTAATTCACATAATGACCTCTTACTCAAATTAGTTGAGCAAACACTCTCACAAACTTCCGGTTGTGAGATGGCGACAATTATATATATAATATATGTGGCCTTCAATTGATGCATCAATTAAAACCACAAATATCTAAATAGTCCACGTGATTAGTGTACTTGTTTACAAATATCACCTTATATCGATTCTAGAAATATGAGAGATTTACTATTCTCAAATTGCCAATTTCCTTTTGGAATTAGTGAACACAAGAATTAGTAGATTGAAGAAAATACTGGCTCTTCAAAACAAGTTCACATAGAAATTTATTATTCGCATCATAATATACTCGGGATGGCCCAACCGATCTTGCCAACAACTAAATTATTATGATATGTAAACTTACTGTTTACAACAACATGTGCTTAAATTGCACATATATAAGTGTAATACAAATCGGAGGAAAAAGTAGACAATTTTTTCCACTACACGTATTTTATCAAAATATGTCTCGCTATATAAAAATATTCAATATCTCATTCATCTCTCGTTTCAATATGATTTCTATTTATATGTATATATTTGAAACTTAATAAATTTCTACGAGACTTAGGGGAATATAATGCATTCTCAATTTGTAAATTTCTTCCCCCGGATAATAGTATATTAGCTCTTCTAGAGCCTTCAATTATATTTGAAGAGCAAGATATAGTACTAACTTGGGTTTCTCACTTCACTAAATAGGAGAAATATTTGTTTTATCCTTTATAATAATATGGGTAGTTCTACTATGAGAGAAACACATTTATCTATTATTGATGCTAGTGTCAATACTCATTCAATCCTAAAATAAAATGAATATGATAAAAGATTGGCATGAGAAAATTAAGCCTCTCTGACAATATTATATGCCTACAATGATCAAACTTAAGGAGCTGCATAAAAATACAATTTCTCGAAGAAAAAAAAAAATATCGAAGAGAGAGCATAGAAAGTCTCTCTCAAAGAGAGAACTATATTTGCTAAACAAATATATAAATTCTTTTGAACTTAAAAGTGTCTAGTTCATTAGGATTTAATCATACAATCAAATCTTCTTATTCCCCCTTTTTTTATGCAACATATTTATTTGGAATTCCAAGCAAAGAAAGAAGAAAAATTACATTTTTCCAAAAGATACTTTACCACTATTAGGAATAACAAAAGTCACAATCACAAATGATACGAATGACACTTAAATAGGATAATGACAATATTTACCACATCAATGACCATCACCACAACTTTTCTTGTACCAAATTTATAATGTGAGTCATTCACTTCTAGGAATGAACTTAAATTCATTGAGTGGTTTGTGAGTATTCTTTACAATCACAATATCACATAATCTTGATTCGTAATGTTTTTAAAAATATTTTCTCATTTTGCTAATTCATGAGACATAAATTACATGTCTTTTCCTATACTTCAAAATCTTCAAAATATACTAAGATCAAGTAGATCTTATAGATTTTAGTCATGGTCTAAATGTATAGTTTTTCAGAAACTTGACCACCAAAGATGCTTAAATTACCAATTCGTTCTTCAAGAACTATACCACAAAATTTCTTCAATGATAATCAAGAAAATCATATATACTATGAGCAATCCTTCAAGGATGCTTGAATATTTTCTTTCTTTGAGTTCTTCAAGAACTATAGCAAATCTTCATAGACAATGATAGAGAAAATCATTCTTTGTGCAATCCTACAAAGATACTTGATTACCAAATCATTAGTTCTTCAGGAACTATACCATAATCCTTCGAGGATGCTTGTATATTAAATTTTTAAGTTCTTCAAGATCTATTTCATAAACAATGATACATAGTTCTTGGGAATTATACCACAATCCTTCTTTGTGCAATCCTTGAGGAAGCATGGATGATGAATTTATCGTTTTTCAAGAGTTATGTAACAAATTTTTATCAACAATGATAAATAAATAGAAAATGAGATAAAACAAAAATAAGATCACAATTAAAAAATAATAAGAAGAAGAAGAATTATTGGCAATAGCATTGTGGCTTCATAGAACAAATAAATATGTAAAAGGCCGGACAAAAGTTGGTAACTATATAATACAATAAGTAGGTAAGTAAGGGACGGGATTATACTTCCAGATATTGTTGTAAAACTATGCAATCACAAATTGCAAAACTATGCATCATCCAATGTGGTTAAACAATTAAAAAGTCATCACAAATTGCAGAACCGCTGAACCGATCATTTCAATGACTAGTTTAATTATTAGAAACATTGATAATGAAAACGTTATATAATATTCGATCAATAAGGAAAGTGGATGATGAATAAAACGTAAAAGTTGTTGATAAGTTCACAAGATTGAAAGAAAAATATTACAGAATCAAAGTAAAACAAAGAACCGTTACTACCTTAGATTGATTAGAAACAATCAAGTAACTAAAATCCTTCAAGAGCATATTAGCCAAAAGGAAAACCATGATTTAAAACACAATTATAAGTGAGAGGGAAGTAAGGGGCCACTAACGAAAACATATTAGAAAATTAATTAAAAAAATCATCGATAGATTACAAAATTATCCATCTCCCAAATATGTGGTACCGTTCACATAAAATCAAAGAATCAAATAAATCCTTAAAATTCAACTTAAAATCTAATATAAACATGACCAAAGATTAACAGAAAGATTAGACAACAGAAAAATAACTCCCAAAAAAATTAGACAATACAAAGATTAAACATGACCAAAGTAGTTACCAAAGATCAAAAAGAACCTCACATCCCAGAATGTAGTTACCGATGCTTTTATGGATCTTCTTCAACACATCCAAACCACCGATGCTTTATGTATTCCATAAAAAAAAATCTTAGATTGGTAGAACTTCGTGCTGATAACGTGTTATAAAATAAGAGATAAAAGAACAAGAGAAGAATGGAAGGAGATGAGAGATTTTCTATTCACTTCAAGTGTACCAATACACATATGAGATAGTACTATTTATAGGGTAGAAGGGAAGTGAAAGATCAGCATATAAAGAGCCACTAACAAGTCATTACAAAGGTAGTAATCACAAGTAGAAGTGGAAGAGAAATGGACATCCAATATCCAATAATATTCATAACATTATAAGATTTATCTTTTTACTACTTCTTTGAAATGTTTCTTCCCTACTTCAACGAGCAGCAGTTAAAACAACAGGGAAACTACAATAACAATTTTTTCTAAAGGAACATTAAGAATTGTGACTACAAGTAGGTTCATTTTAGCTATTGTTTAAACAATAAACCACAAATTTAAAATATCAATTTCAATTTCTCATAGTCAAGGGTCTTTTTTTGTTTTGATGTAAACCAGATATCATCTACGGACCGCGCACAATTACAGAGATTAAACACTTGAGCCGAATAGAACAAAAAAGAGCAGCAAAACTCTCCCTCAATATTTTTAACGCCGCTGCATCCGAGAACTTGATTCGAATTCAAGACTTCTAGTTAAACTGGAAGAGACTCGAACCATTTCATCCAAACACTCTTAGATTCATGATCAAGGGTCCAAAAGCTTATTTAAAGAGTTATTGAAATTGCTATTAAAGGATGCAAGTAGTATATTGATTAATTTGCCTCACATGAGTTGCATGATTAAGAGACGTGCTTAATCATGTCCTCTTCCCTTTGTAATATGTTTTCCCAGCTGTATGTAGGTACATGTTTAGAAGCACGTTGATGTGATCTACTATATTTTCTTCAATATTTTTTTTTTTTGGTATATGGAGAGTTCCTCTCAATTTTTTAAAATAAATAGATGGTCTATTAACAAAGCTTTGAGTGTATTAATAAACCCAAACTTCCAATATTATTGAATGTAGACTGATTATTGACTTGTTTAGAACATTAAAATAGGACCACTAATTGAATAGATTAAATCAAAAACATATTAAAATTAATGCTTATGTAATAATAATAATAATAATAATAATAATAATAATTAATAATAATAATAATAAAAGATAGTTGTAGTTCAACATAATGTTTTTAAAATCGGACCGAAGATTGAACCGAAGAACACTCTAGGTCATTGTTCAATTTGGTTCAACCATGGTTGAACCGAATGAGTAATAATTAAATAAATAATAAAAAATATTAAACTTTGAAAAAAGTAAATTAAAAAAATACAAAGTACATTTCGAGTGGTTCAACCCAAATTAATTGTCGGTTCAAAACGATTGAATCGTGATTTTGAACGATTCAATTGACCATATGCTTGTTGCTGCTCAGGATTGAACTGGAGACCTTTAGGGTATGTTTGGATGGAGGGTTTAGGAGGGGAGGGGAGGGCTTGATTTTCACTTCCAATTTGGGGAAGTTATAAAATGTTTCTAAGCAAAAATGAAATGTCATTAACAATGTTTTATCATTATCTATCATGTTATTTTTTCAAAATTTTAAAATATCAAATAGATATTAAAATATAGACAAAACCCTCCAAAACTCTCCTTCCAAAACCCTCTCAAATCCCCCTCTTAAACATACTCTTAGTGTGTAAGACTAACGTGATAACCACCACAACACATCAACTCGATGCGTAAGTTATGCAACTTCAAAACTAAATCCCTTTGTATTACTAATTACTAATTAATAACGAATAACACAAAACTACAACTTTTATCTAAGCAGAATCAACACTTACTGCGATTCTTACCCAACAATGAAAGCGCTATTTCAAGAGCTTCCAATTTTTAATCAAAAAACAACCAATAAATATTCCCCAACTTCCCTTTCAAACCACCATCATCCAATTGAACCACCTTCACCATTTCTTTAATTACTTTTTTGTTATAAACTAATATGCT
Organism: Oxytropis ochrocephala; assembly: GCA_020916435.1. NCBI lineage: Eukaryota > Viridiplantae > Streptophyta > Magnoliopsida > Fabales > Fabaceae > Oxytropis > Oxytropis ochrocephala. The sequence continues at coordinate 14,402,667 of CM037092.1, forward strand.
CTACGAGTAATTGTAAAGACTAATCTCTCGAGTTGGATAGAACCACATTGGGTGACAAAACTCCTCAAGAGATTTAACATTAGTGCATCGAAGAGACCCAAACCAATACTTAAGAAGATGACCAAATTGTCATTAAACTAATACAATTATTCCCTTTTACTTCTTTCAAAAGCTACAAACTCTTCTCAATTTTAAACCTCACCATCACGCGGCTTCTAACCGTTCATCACTACAATTTACCACCGCAAAGATTTCTCTTTCATTCTACACAAAGGACAAATGAAAGGTACATCGAATCTTTCGAGTATTTTTTTCCACTCTTGAGTTTTTTATTTAATATTAATTCTATTGACAACAAATATTTACTGTTTAGTTTTGTTTTTTCATTATATAAAAGTCATGAAACAAAGTAAATGCCATAGTTTCTAACAGAGAGTTTATAATTAAACCTATGCAAAGATTTCTTTCAATTTTCACGTGTTAATTTATTTTTTTGTAGGGAGCTGTTCCTTTTATTGCATGTTAGTTTCTATATCCTTTTGGAATAAAACAGTTCATGAACTCACAATAATGATCAAGTTTTTATTTTTATTTTTTTATATGAAATAATTGCTAGTGAGGGTTGACAGAATCAATAGAATTGGGTTGTGTTGGGTTGAATTTTCATAGAGTGGTGTTAATGGTTATGTAGGTTTGAAATAGATTATTAATTCCCTTGTTTTTGGAAGAGAATTAAGCTGAAAATTGAGTTGTGAAAACAGTTTTCAAGTGTTGAAATGGAAGGGAGAGGGTTTTCTGGATTTTACAAGAATTCAAGTGAGGAGTTGTTTTTGAAGACAGTTATGGAGAGTCCTATTGGTATGCCAGTACCTACTATGGAGATGTTGGGATTCAAGACTCTTTCTCAAAGCTTTCGCACCGATAGCGAAGAACTCTTCAAAAGATGGCTCACAAGTGAAGAGGCAAGTGACTAGATCATGATTATCATTTTGTTACTTTGTTTTTTGTTGTTTCTGTTCTAATTTGTTTCAAGATCATAGCAGAGATTTTTCTTGATGCTATAGTTTGCTTGACTTACATCTGTGCCTTGTATGTTTCTTAAGATTTTGAGTCTAACTCATTCTTACAAAACCGGTTTGTAAGGTGAGTGAATATACTAGTTGACCTTGATGAAGGCAAGAGCATTGAAAGTGAAAAATTTAGAATCATCAATCTCATTCTTCTAATTCATGATATGGTTGCATTATCTGTAAGATGATTTTTCCTGAAAAATTTAGAATCATCAATCTCATTCTTAGCAGGGCTAGCAAATACCTAATTGGAATTTGAAATGGGATATTACTTATATTTTCCTCAGCTAATTTTCTTATTACACTTCCTTTCAATTGATTTGATGAATCTTTTTGTTTCCTTAATCAGGGATACAATTCATCAAGCATGGGACTTAACACTCGAATATCAAAGAGGTGAGTCTGTTAGTGAAAGATGCACTTTTTATAAAGTATTAATTAGATGGATTTCAAAAGTAAGATGGGTTTTCCACTATAACAGTGTTGATCAAGATATTCAATAGCAAATAATTGCAGATTTCCAGTTAATCTTTTAGCATGTGGAGTGTTCAATGTAACGTTGTTTCAATAATACACGCCAGAGAATGGCTAGAACTTGAAAAGTTCTTGATGACCATGTTGTGTGACTTGTAACTGCAGGATATCCACTGAACTAGCCAATGTGTCTAACCAGCAACATTTTGGTATGGCTTCAGAAAGAAGAAACAATGACAAACCATACATACAAAATAACCTTTTGGCAAATGATGTTTCTGGTGAATTCAATTTTCCAATCAGGTTATTTTCCTTCTCGCCAGTACAGTTATTTATTATGAGAAAATTATTGAATATTTGTAACTTAGTTTGATGTCAATATTTTCATCAGAGATCCGGTTGATAGCGAACCGCCATCTGGTAACCTGTTTCTGGCTAAGGTTTGTTAATATCAAACTCTTTGCTGAAGCCTTAGTTCATTTAAAGCTTCATTGTGATTAATTTTTCATTATGAATGCAGGCCTGGTTTCTTAGTGATCAACGAATGACAAGAAGCCGGTCCTCTGAATTACGGTATCCTTATCACACCTTGTATATGTTCTTCAAAATCATGTTCACAAGAGCGACTTAAATGATAGTTTAGTTAACTCTAACCCAATGTCTCATCACATTGCACTTATTAGCTCATATGCTAGTTACTTGGTTTTTCCATTGCTAGATTCATACAAAATATATACTTTAGATCCTTAAGTTTTAGACTTCTACTCCATTGTTATAAAGAGGTTATTTCAACTATTTGAGAGAGATTTCAAACCACTTATATGTTATGCTTTGTTTGCAGGAAGAAGTATACTGAAATGCAAAATGCTCAAGCACCGCAAGGAATAGAAGCCGTGTGCATGGCTCCTCAGAATGGTACTAACACTACGAAACATGATTTTGCAAATTTAAGCGGTTTTGATTACCTTTCTATGTGTGAGCCTCCAAGCCAAAAGGGTTCATTCATGTCTACATCCAACTCATCTTCATCTACCTTCAACACACATCAATTAGGTGATGCAGATAAAGTCTCATCTTGTGTAAGTATGCTGAAAGGTACATTACAACGCAAACGACTCAGCAGCCAACTCAGAACGAAGTCACGGAAGATCCCTTCAATGGACTTTTTTCTCCTCAAGAACCTCTTTTCCAAACTGGTTTTAATGATGGACAAGAAAATTGGAACCATCAAAATTTAGTAAACTTTCAAGGAGACTTTACTGGTCAAGTTAAGGATCCTGGAGTTATGCAAACACTTGAAGGAACCACAAACCTTGTCATAGATAGTTTTGCAAATCAAGCAAACCAAATACACGGCGGAACAGCTTCCGGAGAACCTTCTCAAAGTGAATCTTCTGCTGCTGCACCAGTAATATCTTCTGGTTTAGATGCATGTGAAGGTCCTAGCAATTCAAATCAAACTCTTTGTGAAAGCTCATGGAAACAAGTGGGAGTGAGTAAAAGTTCAGAAAGTACTCAAAATAGAGTCAAAGGTATATGACTAACACATGATGATGGAATTGCATTATTTACCTAAATCATTATTCATTGTTATCTTGCATCATATTCTTGATTATTTAGTATTCTAACAATGTCCATTTATTTTTACTACATTGTAATGGTGATTTTGTGGTAATGCAGGTTTCAGAGATCAGATAATGGATAATCTGAAAGATGATAAAAAGGTATAATAACCTACTCTTGTAGTAGCATACAATATAATAACCTATTTTTAATACTCTGAGGGTTGATCTGGCTAAATTGTGCAGAGGAAAAGTCTAGAAAGATATGGATCAGTAACATCAGTTGTTTCAGGTAGCCATTTATTACAATATTAGAAGGAATCATTGTACTATAAAGTCTAAAGCATACATTAGAATTTCCATTCTCTTCATTGCTTGATCTTTTCTGAAGCTTGTGACCTTAATTTTAGAAAATTCAGGTTCTATGTCCTGGAGCAATTCTTGTGAATAAATATATAACAAAAAAATCAAAAGATTATTAGCCTGCATGAATCCACAATAAGGACAAAAATTTCCATGCTAAGATGTTTATAACTTTTACCACATTACTATTAACTACAATTTTTCTCAGGAATTAGTTATTGTTTCTACATACTATATAGATTTGGATAATTGTAAATCAATCATCTTGACCAAATGATTGTGCAGATGACAAGGTGGACACCACAAAAAAGCGTAGGGTGGAGCGTTCAAGAAAGTATGTAAAAATATCCTTAGAAACGGAATAAAAGAGACAGATCTTCTATCTAATGCTGTATTGGATGCATGTTTCTAATTTAATAAGTTTGTGATGCAGAATGGCTGAGGCAAAAGAAAGAAATTTGACACCAACAGTTCCCTCAGATATGCAAGCTGTCTTGAAGCGGTGTGAAAACCTTGAGAAGGAAGTTAGATCACTAAAGCTTAATTTGTCCTTCATGAATAGGTAATCCAAACAATTTAATATAAGTGCTAACTGAGAGTCTGAGATAATATTGCAGAATCAAATACAAAAATTTTAATGGCTGCTTATGCATGTATCACAATCTTCATTGCCTATTATACTTTGAATGCAAAAAAATTATACAAATTTGATACATTCAAGTCATACACTAATTTTTCAGGAAGGATTCTGAACAAACAAAGCAGATAGAGGACCTTCAGAAGCAGAATGAAGACTTGGCTGATGAAAAAGAGCGACTCCTCGAAGAGATTGAAAGAATTCTATCAGAAACTGGAAAGATGTAATGTTTTGTTTTCCTACTATATACTCCTCAGAAACAATGCAGTGCTAAGACAAGCTATAACAAGGAAATCTATTGTCAAAATATATATATATATATATATATATATATATATATATATATACACGCATAGAATCTCTGAATTACTAGTATGACAATGTATAACTGTAATTCAAATTTGAGGAATCTGGTACAATGAAGCCATTGAAATGAATCTGGTATATTCAAACATGGTCTAGTGTACTCATCAATTTCAATATCATTAATTTAATCATTAGGATTGTGAGAAATATCCAAATGCTAGCCTAGTAGGCTAACTCTTAAGCATATCATTATTGACAACAAAGATAACTAGAGTGCTTAATGTAATCTTCAAACCATGTGTTGGTAAATCTTGTGGCATTTTATAAACTCTTTTAATAACCCATCACTCTTTTGAAGATTGTAGTGTTGACTTCCAGTACGAATTAATTAGGTGGATAACTAATTAGCAAAAATATATGATTAAGTCTCAATAATTTTCAATGTAATTTTAGAAAACAGTCATAATTTGTTAACAATTTTAATGTCACTAATTAAATTACCAATTTTGCTGATAAGAGTGAATTAGTTAGTAGTGATTTTGGAAGGCTAAAAGTGATTTTGGTGCGATAAATTGATGTTTGACTCTTTTACCTAAAATCAGTTTTATTGGTCTAGAATTGATTCTACTAGAAGCTAGAAACTGTAGCTTTTAAGGTGACATAGAATTGATTCTACCATTACATATTTACATATTCCAAAATTACCCTTCACTATATTTATTTTTGTTACTTTTAAAAATTATATTCTCTCTTTTTTCTATCATTAATCTTAAATTATATTCTTTAATTGTTATTTAATTTACTTACAAATATTTAAATTATATTCCAATTTACACCTTCCATAATTGCTCTTCATTAAATTTGGATCTTCCACAATTGTCCTTTACTATATTTATATCTTCCATAATTTTCCTTCACTAAATTGCATTGCAATTTAAATTATGTTCTCCAATTTTAAGTTTAATTTTAATTTAGATATTTTATATACTTATATAGTATTTTTGTTGTTATTTTATCAAATTTTAAGTTTCTGATGTAACTTTAATTGAGACCCATATTGGTAACTTTCACACCTATCCAATTAACAATGATTGACAAAAATTTCAAAAAAGTGCACTAAACAAAAATCACGTTACGCTTAAATAACTTTTAAATAAAATCAATTCTGAGAATAAATTCTATCAAAATCAATTCTCGTCACCCCAAAAGCAAACATACACTTTGATCTATTACCCTATAAGAAACCATAAAAGTAATATACATAGAAACAAATATCTTAGAAATTTTGTTAAGTATTGTTGACCAAAGATGCTAATTTTTTCATTAAAATTACCTTTCAAGGTTTTTTTCTTTATTAGAAGTATAAAATTCCAATTACTAAAATATCTTAAAAACTTAATTGTATAAATAAAACAAGAATTTTGATATGTGGAGGCTGCTTTGCAATCCTTTATCGGCATGCTTATGAAAAGATAACTATTTTTTTAAAACGTAACAATAGCATTCACCTAGAAAAAGTAACTACATTTATATCAAAATTTAGCATGAGTTCACCATGTCAACATTATTATCTCCCTTTACAAACGTTCATGTATTTTAATTAGATTCAGTGCGTGCACACAATTCCAAATAACATCATTCCAACAATTCAAACCCTACTATAATTCCTTTTACAACATTCTTGTTTCAAGTGCGTTGTGACTCACATTGCCACTTGAAATGAGAACTTAGCCAGCAATTTTTTTTATATGTAGACAAAGTAGTCACAACCACTAGAAACACAACTATGAAGTCTCGGATTCGAACCCGAGACATAGTAGTCAACCTAACAATATCGATAATTGTCAGTTGAGCTAGACCTTACGAATTAGTCAGACATTTTTTATTCAAGACAACTATGAAAACCACTATGACTGATCCGAACATACTGTCTTAACTATAAGAATAAAGAACCTGAAGTTTTTCTTAAGTAATAACAGTAACTAAATCCATTTAATTAAACTATAACATTTTTAATTCTTGCTCGAACTATACACGACTTCCTGTGCAGATGGGACAAGAGGATAATCTGCTGCTATTATAATATTACATTTGGATTCCACAAAAAGGCACAGCACTATGCCAAAATAAGTGCTATGTTCTAAGGAATCTGAAAATATCCATGAGACCAAGTCTCTTACCATACTCATTAACTAACCAAGCCACAAAAGATAAGTATGCAAAAAGAAAACATGTGCGCCTGATAAGAACAGCATTGACACGCCAAGAAAGTGTCCATGCTGCAAAAGATCGATATAATGAAGATAGCAGCAGTTTGAGGATGCTGATAAAGGTTATGGAGATCAACGAAGTTGAGAACCCAGTAAAAACTCCAACTAAAATTTCCCATCTCCAATACTTGGCCTTCCATCCCGGTTCGGAAAACAAGGAATTTATCATCTCCATGGCCCTGGTAGGAGAATCATGCATAATGTATAAATAATAGTACAATAAAATATTGTACAAAAGATAAAAACTACATACTCAAACATACTAGAAATAATTATTGACACAAAAAAACCACTATGAAGAATTTATAACTTCGGACGACCTTAGAGGTTATCAATATTCAAATGTCATGACAGCATTTCCTAGTTGTAAAACAGCCCCAACTTCTTCAGTAAGAGAGGGTGGGGAGTCGGTCAACCCTTTATTATGTCAAATCATTTAATATTTGGGCTTAATTCAATCCCAAAAGCCAGCAGCTTGTTTGGTGAGGGTTCCTCCCTTGCCCACTTATAACCACTATTGATGTCATATCACAATCCAATATGGGGCTCAACACACCTGCTCACGCACGCTCAGAATTGAACATTTGCCGCGTGAAGTTTGCAGGATTGGACATATGTGGGTGGCCCGACAGATCTCAGATAAGCTTTGATATCATATTAGAATTTGGATTTGGACATAAACCAACCTCAAAGGCTAGCTTGTGGGGTGAGGGTTTCCCCCCACTTATTAAGGCCATATCACTATCCAGGACTCCTATACACCACCTCAAATATGGTGTCGGTGAATGGGACCATGCATATGTATCACAAACCATGGAGTTGTTGATATCTCAATAATTATTTTTTGATGAATAGCTTTAACCCCGCACTTCACTCTCTAAAGTGCATCCCTAATAGAGGAGCTAAACCCTTTCTTTGAGATTGTAAGTGTCTAAATTGAAAACAAACCAACTTAACATAGAACCCAGAGTTATAAAATTGTCTTAAATAATGAATTTTCACACTACAATCATAGCAAATACGCAATCAATTACTTTAGGTAGGTTGTGAAGACAGTGTAAAATACTCACGGGGTAGAATATTGTCTAATCTTCTCAATAGTAGACTTCTCGTCAGCACGGCAACCGAAGAGATTATCTTGATATAAATGCACTTTGGAAATGCCAGATGTGTACCAGCAATCATAACTCTCATTGACCTAAAATGATAAGGGAGGAAAATAAAATAAAAACTAGATAACAATAACAAAGACCTCTAGAGAACTAGTAATTGGTAACAATTGTTAACTTTTACTATATATGAAATTACTATGAAATTTGCACACAATGAATGAGGTTCAATTGATAACACTGTTGAAGTTATTGCGTTTCAGATAAACAGAAAGAGAAATCATATAGACTTCGAATTATGAAAATGGTTTGATATGATAGATGATTATGAATTGATATAAAAAGGACTAAGCATTAACCCTTATTTATAATAATATAAGACTTCAGATACTAATTGTATAGGGAGATAAATCATGATAATACCTAAGAAATACGAAAATTATTTTTAAGTCATAATCTAAGATACTCTAAGATAAGAAACTGATCCCATGAGATAATGTGAGGTACTCTAGGATAATATGAGATAGTTTCATATCTTCTAACCTCAATCTAAAACTAAGATTTAAGCTTGTTGCAAATGTACCCAAATTGCAGCTGGAAGCCTGGGATTAAAGCTAGAGCCAAAAGATAACTTAAGACCACAATTGGGAATTTGGGACAAAAAAAACTGGTGCTAGACCACAATGAGACTAAACCTGTCAAAAACCACAACTAAGACAAAATCAATGCCAAATCACAACTGATACAAAACCAGTGCCAAACTACAATTGAGACGAAACAAAACCAATGTTTTCAAGGAAACACATTCAATCATAGATTGAATCAGAGAAACAATGATAAATTTGGGTAGAACGCATGGAAGTGTTATTGGAGCTATAAACTGTGGTGAAACCAAAAAGGGTTAACACACAAAACTTGACCAGCAGCATGGAAAATGTGGCGCATGGACCTCATGCACCAACAAGAACAAAAACACGATCAGAAAGTGACAGGGATGGTCGGAAAAGGATTGGGATAAGACAAGTCATGGAAGATGGTATTGCTCTAATATCACGTTGGAAATACAGAAGAGGAAAGAGAAATAATAAACACCTTGAGTCATGAATGTCCTTGATTGATGATTATGATTTGATATCAAAAAACACTAACCCCTACCTATACTAACACATCACAAGGCTTCAAATCTATTTTAAATAGATAAACAAAAAAATAACTAAAAAATATGGAATGTAGATTTCAGAGATGAGCTGCGATACTCTAAGATAAAAAAATAACTAATCTCAAATCATATCTACCAACAAACATAATATCAAAGGCAAAGACCACAAGTTGATGACCCCACCTTAAATTTGTACTGTGTCAACCATGCAGCACCAAAATTAGGCCTGCAATAAAGAGGAAGGGCTTCATTTGGAGCCTCTGCAAATGCAATTTGTGTCTGACCTGAAAAGTGTTCTTTGTATTCCACCTGAAACAACAATAACAAATTATTTACAACTACCCAAAAGAATAACCTAGCTCTATAATTATCATAACAAATAGAGGATAGACAGTAGATAAGCTAATTGCACACATGCATAATTAATTGGTTGTCACTTGTTATATATGGGAGCATGTTCTATACATACTGATATATTGGACTGAAAAGAACATTGTGTATGATTCTGAACCGAAAGGGACAAGCATGCAAAGCAAGCAAGATCAGAAAGGATATCATACAGTGATAACAACTAACACTAAACACTACAGTCAAGTCTTTGGTTTGGACACAGGTGTACATAAGAGGATTAATACTAACTTATGCTAAGGTTCAAAGACCACAAAAGCTCCTTTCACTGATTACGACTAATGTTTCATGAGGTTATAGTTCGGAGATAGCACTCTACTTCTCTTTAAATTGTTCTGCACCAACTTTTGTTTGTTTGGAATAAGCTATTAGAAAGTATTGCCGGATCCTGGATGCGCCTTTAGACTCTAAAGCAGTATTGATTGATTTCGGAGAATGTGTAAGGAACAAGTAGGGGAAAAGTCTTAAACAATGAGTAACTTTAATAGTTCCTTGGTGTATTCAGATAGAGGGGAATGCTTGTATTTTCCAGGGTGTTTCTCTGTCCTTACCACGTGAACTGACTATGACTTCTTAAAGGCAATCTCCCTTATAATGAACTTATTTGTTAATGTAATTTTCCTTTTCATAGTCATTGTTAGGATGGAAGCCTTATCTTCCTTCTTAGTTGTGTCTTGTCTTGTCTTCCTCCTAGCAAGCAATATCTATTTTTCTACTAAAAAACAACAAACAATACCTAAATTGGCAACAAGTTATAACAACCTTGAATACGGAAGCCCAATAGTAATCATAACGGCAGCGAAATTTGCTTCCTTCAAAATGGCGAAATACATCCTTTGCTTTATAATCTAACAATCCAAGTTCGCAAATCTTAGATGATCTAATATCAACACCTGTAGGAAAAATGACAACATGCAACTCAGAGTGAATTTACCTAAACAATAACCCCTCCAACTCTTCTCAAAAGTTCTTAACTTCAAAGTAAACGAGTATTACCAATCATAAGAATATCAGAGTGGAGAAATATAAACCACACCAATCATTAGCTCATAAAAGATAATCTCATAGATAATTTCTTTTCCACAAATTAATCAATAAATAATAATGAAGTCATTTTTGGCTTTGAAGACTGAAGAAGTAAAAAAGACTGCTCTTTCTGTCTTCATCATAGAAGTGAACACTCAAAATACCTTCTCTATATAATGCAAACAGATCTTTATGTTTATATATCTGTTTATATATGCATTGATTTTTGTTTCAAAAACTTAAATGAAGATGCTATAAACTATTAAAAGTATATTTTTTAAAACTAAAATAAAAACGATTTCACTAAATTGCCAATTCCCATAATTGAAGTGTGTTAAGTAATTTTCAGTGAGGAATTAAAACTACTAAGCTTGAATTCAGCTAATATAGAAAAAGCTTGAATAGATTATTGAATAACTGAATTATGGAGAAGGAGTATTAACTAACCAGTGGAGACGATCTTGCACTGTGAGGGGAGAGAAATAGGGTTTGGGACAGGGAAATCAGCGAACATAAGAAGCATCAAACCAAGCAGAAAAGGAACAGAGAACAAGATAACGAACGGTAACAGAATCACGAAAATCCATCGCAGTATAACGAAAGCAATTATAGCGTTTTTCTTCTTGGGGACTTCTAGTTCCTGGGACTTGGAGTCAGAATCCATGAAGGAAGGGTAAGATAGGGTTACGACTTGACGGAATTCAAGTAGTTTTGACACCGGTCACCGGAACCCGGTGATCGGAGGAAAGGGGGGTTGGGTTGTGAATGCGTAATGAAGAAGGGAGATATTTGTGTGGTCATACAAAACGGGGTTCGTCATGTGGTCACGGTCAAACAAAACGCACTAGTGAGTTTTTTTTTTTTACCACCACCTGTTTAGAATTAAATTTTCGACTACCAACACTAAATTTTATTCATCAGAAAAATCGAACTTGGAAGCACGGTGTCAAACAACTAATTATGAGTGCCAGGTACCCCTATTATCCCCCTACTCCTAGTTCAAGTGGTTAGAGACCACCTAGAACTACTATGACAAAGATCAATTTTGGTGTTGTGTTTAACATCGACACATGCAAGGGTTGTGCAGGTGTAGTGTGCAGAGGTGAGAAAGGTAGAGTGCTTATTGCTATGGTGACTCGTCTTTTTGCTCCTAATGCCCTTGTTGTAGAATCTTTAGCCTTGGGGAAGCCAGCTGTTGAGTCAAACCCTTAACCTTCATTGTGTGATCTTCGAATCTGATAACCTGCATCTCGTCAATGCTTACAGAGGAGACAAGATTATTAGAGAAAACAAAAACATCATATATGACATTCACTTCCTCAAGACTAGCTTCTAGTTTTGTGGTTTTACCTAGGTGGGGAGGAAAGGAAATTTGGTTGCTCATGAAATTGTTGCTCGGTAGAAAAGAGTTGCGAGGGAACTGGCTTCATCATCTTCCTATTTCCATCTAGAGATTGATTGAAAGAGATGCTTAAGACGTAGGTGGTACGGTGCCGATTGACGAAGCTTTGTGAATCTAGTGTTTTGTCGCACCGTGATGCTTTGGAGTTGGCTCCTTTCTTTCTCCTCAATCTCTAAGACTTGTGTTTAGTTGAGTTGCATTGTACTTGTTACTTACTTTGAGTAGTGTACTGTCCTAGGTCTTGTTTGACCGAATCTTTATTTCTGTTGGGCCCTTTGGGCCTGTGCTTGTTCTTCGTTTTTTTTGTGTTGGTTTGGGCCTCCGCCGAATTTGGTTGAATCAATACAAAGTTGACCATACAAAATTAAATACATGTTTACCTTTTAGTCCATGTAAATATGCAATTTTTCACTTTTGTTTTCCGTAAATAAATAATAAAATTTTCTTCCTAAAATCTGTTTGACAAAAAAAAAATAGATTTCTTCCTAAAATTAAGAGTCATTATTTTTGGTACTTTTTTTTTTTACAAAAATGTTAACCTTTGTTACAAAGTAGCTTATGTGAATGCGGATCGAGGCCCGACTACTAACTCATTTATTTCCCTTATTCTTAAGTGTAAAAAGCCAAAGCATCCAAGTGACTTCAGGCTAATTTCTTTATGTGATGTAGTCTACAAAATTATCTTGAAATCTATTGTTAGTCGCCTTAAAATTATTTTGCCTAATATTATCGGACAATATTAAAGTGCTTTTATTCCTAACAGGCCCATCACTGATAACCCTATTATTGCCTTTGAGACCTTTCACTATATGCGTAAGAGGAACTCGGGCAAAGTGGGCTATGTTGGCCTCAAATTAGATATGTCAAAAGCTTATGATAGGACCGAATGGTCTTTTCTCGATAAAGTCCTTCAGGACACGAGCTTCCCTAGTTTTTGGTTTAATCTTATTATGAAATGTGTTAGATCAGTGTCTTTCTCTATTTTAATTAATGGTAGCCCTACGCCTATTTTCTACCCTAAAAGACGTCTTAGGCAGGGTGACCATTTATCGCCTTATTTATTTATTTATTTATTTTGTGTGTGGAAGTTTTCTCCGTTGTTATTATCAGAGCTCAGGAATTAAGGGCCTTACATGGTCGTAGTATTGCCCGGGCAGCTCCTGAGGTGTCCCACTTTTTTCTTTGCTGGTGATAGTATCCTTTTTCAGGTCTAACAAAGTAGAGTCCTGGGATGTCATCAAATTTCTGAATTAGTACCAGAGCAAATCTGGCTAGCTTTTAAATCAAGAGAAATGTGAGATATCTTTTAGCCAGAACTTCCGATCAGAAAATAAGACCTTAATCCAAGATTGGTTGCATGTTAAAGCTGTGAAGAATCGTGCTAAATACCTTGGTATTCCAACTTATGTGGGTAGATCTAAACGGGGTAATTTTAATTTCCTTCAAACTAGAATTTGGAAGCAGCTCAAAGGGTGGAAAGAGAAATCTCTTTCTATGGAATGGTGTCCTTATTAAGGTAGTTTACCCAGTCCATTTCTACATATATCATGGGTTGTTTTCTAGTTCCAAAGGACTTGTGCCATCACTTGGAAAGTATGATTAGATTGTTTTAGCGAGGGGGAAGGGGGGGACTGGGAAAAGAAAAATTTATTGGATTAAATGGGAGGATCTCTGTAAGTAGAAAAAGGATGGTGGCTTGGGATTTTGGTCTTTTCGTACTTTTGATGATTTCATATTGGCTAAATAAGGTTGGCATCTCAAGTCCTTAAGGATAGATACTATCCTAGGAAGGATGTCCTTTGTTTGTCCATTGGGTACTCTCCTAGCTATATTTGGAGAAGTATCCATCAAGTCCTTTGGGTGCTAAAGAATGGTGGATTTTGGAGAATTGGTAATGATGAGCAAGGAAACATTTGGGAGGACAATTGGATTCCATTGCAGGCCGATTTTATGTGCTGGGGCCCTATAAGCCTTGTGACTATAACTTCCCTGTTGTGAATCAATTTTGGTACTCAAGTTCTAGAGTATGTAATGTCAATTTACTCAAGTCTACCTTTTTGCCTTTTGAAGCTGACCATATTGCCCAGATCCATATTCCTATCCAGCCAATTGAGGACAAGTTCATATAAGGAGGGTCTAAGGATGGGTTCTATTTTTTCAAGTTGGGATACTACTTCATTAAATCTCAGGAGTCCATTCACAAGGCGTCATCAAGTATGGGTGGAATAAACTGTGGAAGATCAATTTGCAACCTAAGCATCTTTATCTACTTTGGCGCATCTTGAAGAGGGTGGTTCCAGTGAGATGTAGGTTGCCTGCTAAACCGCTTTTGTTACGATTATGTGCCCATGTTGCAAGATGGAAGACTAAACATTGGAACACACCTTTAGGACTGTGTTTGGACATCTCAAGTTTGGTTCTATTCTCCCTTAGGGTTTCGATCCGACAATCAAGTTCGGGGTGCACTTATTGATTGGCTTCACCGACTTTTACTAAAACTCCATCTATTGTCAAAGATGATTATTGATAACCTGGGAATTACATGAAAACAAAAACTCTTATCGATGTTCATAATTATTAGTGTTGATGCAATATAACCCAAAGCCGATCTAGATGCACAGTTAGTTCATAGCCTACGTAAATAAATATTCATATAATTAAGATGTATAGTTAGTTTCTCATGCTCCCAAGTCCCAATCACTTGTTGTATTTAGTCGTCATATTCATCTTCACTTGCTCGCCTACTTCGAAGTAAATAAAACCCTTAGCAATGCAATGAGCCTAAAATCAAAGGCATGTATAATTACAAATTCAATAGAGTTATATAAAATATTATAGGAGCCGACCCTAGTTTTTTAGTGAGACCCGGTAAGTTGGACTAAGGGAGGATCGGCATCACGATACCCGTTCAAACTACTCTCACACAAAGAACTCATATTCGCATTGTGGTCGAATTATCATGAAAAAAAATGACATGCACCACACCAGGATACCCCAAGGAAACCAAGCTTTGGGACTTCACAAATATTCGTTGAAAAGGAAATATGCAGCTACGAACAAGTCGGCATAAACGAAAGTATAAACAAATGAAGACATCACGTCAAAGTCGTGAAAACATCAATCCAAATACGATTGGGGCCTCAAGTACGATAGTAAAGATGGGGCACCCCGAATTATCCCAAGGTAGCCATTACAAAAAGCAAAATATTACAAAAATTACATGAGGGAAGTTAAACTGGAGGCTCAACCCTGATGTCAAAGTTGACCATGTCCTTGTGGAACTCCACCAACTTGCCTTCATGCACCTCATAGTCTTTGTTGAGTTGGTCAAGAATAAGGACAAAGTCAGGGTTCATACACTTGACTGGGCGATTGCATTCCAAAAGGAAGACCCTAACCAACCTCTCACCATCGTAACCACCTCCCTTTATCTTGGCGGCAACTTTTTCCCTCCCGACCTCAACTGCCTTTAGCTTCACCTCGAGCTCCTCAACGCGGTCCTTCATGGGTTCCAACTCTTTAACCTGAACCTCGAGGTCAGAGATCTTCTCCTCGGCCTTTGCCTTAGCATTCATAGCCTTCGCCTTAGCTTGCTCGAAAGTTTCGGATCGGCTTTGCCTTCTTTCGAGCTTCTTCTGGTCTGCGTCGCTGCGTGCTTGCACCAATTTCACCGCCTATGGGCCTCATCCCGCTCTGTCGGGCTTGATCTACCTGCACGCAAACTCGAAATAGAATATTACGACAACCGTCAATTTTTCTAGTATATCCTCCAATTCACCCTCCACCCAATTCAAAGAAGCAAAAAGTTTCTTACCTTTTCACGCATCTTAGTAGTCTCGCCTCGGATCGCTGAGAAGTTTGGAGCCAAGGTATCCCACTTTGGTCGAGAATAGTGAAGGGGTCTTGTTGGAATTCCTCAAAGTCTACTTTGGTGAGGTGGCAAAAGTGACTTTGGAGGATCAAATTGTTTGGCCTTCCTCTTATCCCCGCTGCGTGCTTAACCTTTTTAGGGACCCTCCCGCCGCTGAGCCTTCGGGTTGGCGCTTGTCACCGGTTAGGTCGAGCGTCGGAGTGTTGGGTTTGTTGGATATTTGGAGAAGGGCCCACCCTTGTAGCAAACTCGACATTAGCCATCGGTGTCCCAGATTGTGATTGTTGGGTGGACGCCCCCAAGTCGACAATTGCAATGTCGTCATCAGAGTCGGCCAAGGCCTTCATCCTCTGCAAAGACATCAACCGACATCATAACACCTACAAAGAATAAGACAAGCATGTCAGCAACTCATCAAACAAGAAAACAGTAAACGAGAGTGAGTAAAGGGAAGCCAACCAAATCCGCAAAAGAGCTCAGCACAGTTGCGAGCCCGGACTAACGCTTTGGTATTAACCAAGGTCTTTCCAAATATATGAGACAAAGTTCGGACTCGGAGCGCTTCAAGGTCTTCCTATCACGGCCCCCATTGGGACTAAGGGTGGGCACTGCACGCAGTGATGAACCCAACATGCAACCCCATCCAACCCAACCTATAAAATGCGGTTTGAGTTGAGTTGGTTTCAAAATAAACAATCTCATAGTATACAGGTTGGGTATTGGGTCTGAAAAAAGAGAACCCAACTAACCTATAAAATGTGACCTTACAATGGGCGGTACTTACAGAGTCAGAACTGTTAGGATAACCACTGCCAGTAGGAGGATTCACTCTTGGATGATCAAGAAATGGCCCGTCACATTTAGCCTAGCATTCATGCAACCTGCATGTGAATTATCAGTTAAAGACTATGAATTACCTTTGGTGTTTCCTGGTTGACTGGTGGCATATTGTGCAGGAAGCTCTCTTGGTGCCACAGAAGGTTCTCCAATCAGATCACATTTGTCTAGTATAACATCCAGCTCAATGGCTATGATAATTCTGTTCGTAATGAATTAAACAATAAAATCATCGGTCAATTCTTGACACGAGGCTAGAGGATATAATGTGGAATAAAACTTCCTCCTACTGTAAAATACCCACCCACTCAATCATGTTCCAAAAATCTCACTCATGAAACTCACAAGTCTTAAAATGCAAAAACAAAAGATGGAAAAGCAATGGATGATTTATCATCATATAGGATCTTCAAACAATATGACAAAATAATTAAAGGAGAGCACATTGTAGACAGCCAGAGACTAATATCTCTTTCGCATAAAAATTGAAAATTCCTCTACTAACACACCAAAGTAGATTGTAGAATATGCAAAATTAAAAATTAAAAAACATCAAATCCATACAAATTTTTTTAATAAAATAAACAATAAACTACTACACGATCAACTAACAACATGTGACAAATCATTATCACTTTCTACAAATAATTAAAAAGCAAAAAAAAAAAAAAAAAAACATCTAACTTCAGATGCCATTCTCTAATCTCATACCAACACAGAATATCATTAACTTAAAAGCATAAAAAACAAATAGATAGAAAATAAAACACAAAAATGGGTAACATGCAAAGTTAAAACTTAAAACTCACTTGCGGTTATAAACATCGTGGCAAATGAACTGAGTAAGCTTAATAACAGAACCTTTCCGTAAACTTCCAGAATGAATCAACTCATTCTTATGCAAATCGAGCATTGTTGCTTGATAATAGGAACCATCAGAGAGCATGAGACGGTACCTCCCGGTAGAACCATCCCGCGGCGATTGCACCTGCTTCAAATGAATAACTTGTAGAACCGGTTGCAATTCCTCAGATGTATAACACATCGTCATTATCGCACCTTGCGTCAGATTCACAGCCATTATCGCTTTCCCCTTTTGAGTTTCTCCCAAATTTGTGAGAAACCCTAACGGATTTGATGGAATCGATAGTGGGAGGAGGTTACAGTGAGAGTGAATTTGAAACCCTAATGTGATGTTAAAGAAGGCAACAGAGAATGGGTTATTATTAGGGGTGGGAATAAGTACGCCGCCGAAATTTGAGCTTTTCTTTGGCGCAGTGCGAACTATATTGAAAATGTTAGCCTGGCGCAGCGCATACTGTCAGAGTGAAGCGTTTTTTAGCTTTACTGACCTTTCAAAATCGACACAGCGCCCTGAAAGGCTTTTAAAAGTTCTATTTGACTATTTTCTTAAGAAGGCCCAACATTTCAATGGTGTAAAACATTAAAATAGACTAACAACCTAATAAGGTCAATGAGATTAAGTTTCAATTGAGATCTAAATGAACCTCTTAGGAAAATATCTTTATATATGACATCCTATTTAAATTTTATTTTATAATAATAACTTCATCTATATCAAAAATTTATGTAGGTTAATATGTTTAAACTAACAAAAATGTTAAGAAAGTTATGACTTAACACAAAGATCAAATTCAATACAAAATAATATTAGTAATTAAAAACTAGTTATATTGATTTAAATAGCCTACTGATAGCCTAAAAGCGCTTTTTTTCAATGGCTATATACCACCTATTTAGCTAAATAGATAGGCTTTTAAAAAGCGTGACCTTATCTGCTTTCAAAAATCCTACTGACCGCAGTGCATCATAAATGCGGTAGTGAGCGCATTTAAGCTGATCCCGACCTATTCCCATCCCTAGTTATTATGTTTGAAGAAGAGAGGGACCGCGAATTGCGAAAGGTGCGGTGATTTTAGAATGACCGAATGAAGATTATGATTTGATTTAGTTAATTTGATATAACAAAATTAATTGATAGAGGTCTGTTACTTTTTCTTTCTTTATTTTTCATAAATGATAGAGGTTTATTACTTTTTTACCAAAAAGACTTGTTACTATTAATTACTACTACATTTTTTAAAAAAATACTATTTTTTTTTGAAATGGAAAAAAATTCATTAACACCCTCTAACAAACCGTGTGTCGAAATTAGAAGTAGCAAATTTCGCTAGTCGGTGAGCGACAACATTTCTCTCACGCCTAACATGCGAAAAAAAAAAAGTTTTAAAGGATTTAGATAAACAATTACACTCATGTAGGATTCTATCGTGATACAAGCGCGCCTCCTTCAAATTAGTCATTTGAGTGACCAAATGTAGACAATCGATTCAACATGGATATTCAAGATACTCATGTCAAGAGCAAAATTCAACGCATACCGCAACCCCACAAATACTCTCGCAATAAATGGGTCAAGAGGGCCTCTAAAAGACCAAGTAGCTACGGAAAAGGAAACCAAAATGGTCTCTAACAATGTGACCCCAATACCCCCAACGACCTCAACCGGGCTTGCGGCATCAAAATTGATTTTAGGCTAAATTATCGCTTTTAGTCATTTATCTTTTTTTTCTCGCTTTTGGTCCCTAATCTTCAATTTCGTGTCATTTTGGTCCTCTGTTAAGTTTCGTTAAAAAAAGTTATGTGGCAAGCGGAGATGACGCCGCAATGACGTCCATCGCCACGTGTCAACATCTTATTGGACCTCTCGTGCCACGTGGCAATCGATATCATCAAAAATACCGCAACCATGGAAACGAATCGATCCGAAACAAACGTTTTGGGTTTGGAAGAACGAACGCTTCGCAAACAAATGTTCTCGCAACAATGGAAACGAATGAGATCTTCAACAAAAACGAATCAAATCTTCAAACGATTCAACGAGAACGAATTAGATCTGCAAACAAACGTTCTTCATCTCTGGGTTTTTATTTCGAAAATGGAAACGATTTCAGTTCGTTTTTTCGTGAGATCTGCAACGACATATCTTCAATTCATTTCTTCGCTTACCAGATTAAATTTTCAACGAAAACGAATCTGCAGTTCAAAACGAAATCGACACACGTTGCAGTTCAAAACGAATGTGAAGGTTTAGGGATTGGGGATTTTTGAATCGAAACCCAAATCACCAAGAACGAACTTGCAATTTCCAGATTTCGATTTTTCAGATTTGAAAAATGCATTTCAAATCAAGATGGTTCCGGTTTTGTTTTTGAATCGAAACCCAAATCAAGAACGAACTTGCATTTCCAGATTTCGAGTGATTCTGGGTTTCCATTGAAGATGGTGATGATGATGAGGGGGGGTGGGTGGGTGGGTGGGGGAGGAAGATAAGAGCGATTCTGGGTTTTGTTTTTTGATTCATGGGAGGAAGATGGTGATGATGATGAAGGGGGTGGGTGATGGTGATGATGATGAGGAAGATAAGAAGATGAATTTTGTTTTTCCAGTTTTGTTTGTGTCAATTTGGTCCCTTATGTTTTATTTTAGTTTCAATTTGGTCCTTGTTTGCCATGTCATTAAATGAGTGACACGTCAGATTGGACAACTAAGACGCCACGTCGCCATTAATCGCCAAATGGCGTCTGTTAAGGTCATAGACGAAAACTACAAAAAGGACCAAATTGACACAAAACTGAAACATAAAGGACCAAAACGAGAAAAAAAAAGATAAAGGACCAAAATGAAATCGAGGCCAAAGATAAAGGACCAAAACAGTAATTTAGCCTTGATTTTATAAGAATCTCCAGTAAGGGGTATCTAAGAAGTTGGTCCAACCATTTGGATTGTGCTAACCTAAATTAATTACTAATTACTAATTAAATAAAGTTCTGACCTAAATGATATGAATATAATTCGAGAATTCATAAATTTTTTGGCAGTTTTTCAGAAAGAAAAGAAAAATAGCTCACGTTTTTCTCATAATAGTAACGTCTCATATACTCATTCATATACTCTTTTAATAATGAGTAGGTTTCAGTTAGAAAATCCCCTCTTTATTAAGACATAGTGGCATCTTAATAGCATCTTTTGACATTTTGGTGGGAAAAAATTTTTCCCACCATTTACCAATATATCCTCATTTTGACTCCACTTTCTTACCAATATACCCTCTACTCTATATTTTTGGACCGACATACCCCACTCTATATTTTGTGCCCTACCATTTACCAATATACCCCTCATTTTGTACCCCATCATTTTACCAATATACCCCACTATATATTTTTGGATCGACATACCCCGATAATTTTTTTGTCCAACACTATTTTTTTATCCACTTTTGGTGGGAAAATTTTACTCCTACCATTTACCAATATACCTCTCATTTTGTACCACACTCCAATATACCCCCACTCTATATTTTTTTGACCGACATACCCTTGACAAATTTTTTTGTCCAACACTCTTTTTTTATCCACTTTTGGTGGGAAAATTTTATTCCCACCATTTACCAATATACCCCTCATTTGTACTTCCCACTGCTTACCAATATACCCCCACTCTATATTTTTGGACCGACATACCCCTAACTCTATTTTTGGTACCTCACCATTTACCAATATACCCCTCATTTTGTACTTCACTATTTACCAATTTACCCCACTCTATATTTTTGGACCGACATACCCTCGACAAATTTTTTTTTGTCCAACACTTTTTTTATTATCAAAATGTACCCTCATTTTTACCCCAATCATTTACCAATATACCCCCACTCTATATTTTTGGACCGACATTGTTGTCTCATCCCACCAAGGGCTATTGTTGCTTCTCTTCGCCTTATGTGTGTTATTTAGTCATGTATGTGTTATAGTATTGCACACTTTACACCTGGCTACTTTAATTTTTATTTTTTATAAGTCTCTTTATGTGTGTTACTTAGTCATGTATGTGTTATAGTATGATACACTTTACACCGACTACTTTATTAATCAATTTTGGGAGACATTTTTGATAACATTAATTGTAAATAATGCAAACTTTATGTCCATTATTAATCTAAAGAAAAATTAAGGTCCTACAATTTTTTTTTTGTCTAGCACTCATTGTTTTTATTATCAAAATCATTTTGGTTTTTTTTTTATATCGCCACTTTGTTTACCAATATACCCTCACTCTATATTTTTATACGGACATACATCCAGTAGGCGCATATCACCTCTCGTCGCGCATCGCATCTGCATGTGTCCTAGTAATGCTATATTAGAATCAAGTATAGCCGTTGATATATTGGTCTGACTAATTTAACCATATTGTAGCTGCTAGATTTTAGGTGTGAATAAGCTGGCAGCTTAGCTTCTAGAATTGACCTTTAAAATATACTAGACCATGTACCCGTGCTATGCACGGGCTTCTAGTTGCAACATAAATTGTCATACAATTAGTCATGTCGTAAATTAGATATTATAGAATATGATTATATTAGTTATAAATATTAACCCAGATGTGAAGGGAGGCTACTAAAGTAAAAATGAAGGTGCAATTAGATTGGTCTAAATTAAAGACCCAAAGCAAACGACCCAAAGTCTTTTCACAAAAACACACAAGAAAATGCCATGGTTTTTTTTTTGTACCCCCACCCTCTCCCCTTAAACCCCCACCCACACTGAAATTCTCAAATTGTCTTTTGTTTTCTATATTTTTTTTTTTAAAAAAGCTCATCGTATATATGTCATTTGGGACATATATACGATGTGTAATTTTAAGACATCGTATATATATGCCTCGAAGAAGTATATACGATTGACCGCTGTACGATCGTAGAAAGGGTATATACGGTGAGTAAAAAGTTGCTCGTCGTATATAGGGTTACGTG
This sequence comes from Oxytropis ochrocephala, assembly GCA_020916435.1. Taxonomy (NCBI): domain Eukaryota; kingdom Viridiplantae; phylum Streptophyta; class Magnoliopsida; order Fabales; family Fabaceae; genus Oxytropis; species Oxytropis ochrocephala. The sequence goes on from CM037092.1 coordinate 14,425,000, forward strand.
GGGTATATACGATTGGTGGATTTACTAATCGTATATACGTCCATGTATGGCGTATATGCGAGTGAAGGTGGTCAAACGTAGGTATGACCAATTATGTGAAGAAATGGTGATTTTGTAAACAAACAGGGGTATTTTTTGGTCTTTTCATATCTTTGGGTGGGGGTTTAAGGGAGAGGGTGGGGGTCCAAAAAAATCCAAATGCCATTAATCAAAACTAAGGAGTTTGACCAAAAAAAGAAAAATACTAAGGAGTGGGGCGCCTGATGCAACTCCAAAGAGGGTGTGCTTAGTTACCAGTTTTTCCATAAAGGGGCTGAACCCATTAAATGGATAGCAAAACAAATAAGGGTTTTTATTTGTACCCCACCCTCTTCAATTATACCCCACATAATAATGAAATCCCAAAATACCCTTAACAAAACGTACTTTTTTAAAAAAATTGTACCAATCGTATATATGTTCAATGATTGAACATATATACGACTTCTAACATTTTGGCCATCATATATATGTTTATGGACGTATATACGATCGTGGGGTATCGTATATACGTGTTGTTGTGGGTGTATATATGATTTGTATTTATGGAACCATTGTATTTTATTTAATTTTTTAAAAAAGTTACAAAAAGGCTACTAAAAATCCGTTAAAGAGTCAAAACTCATCAAAAAATTATAAAAACATCACTAAAAATCTAACAAAACCAAAATAAGGATATGCAATTTTTTTAGATTTTTGGAGACTATGAAAAATTAAAAAATTAATAAAAATAGTAAGCGATTTAAATGACAAAGTGGTTTCATTACAATCGGAGTAGGTTGCTCGATAACCGATTTTTGGATCTCTTCTACCTTTCGGTTGCCTCATGTCCGCTTTCATAACCGATCACCGTAGTCCGCTTCATGGTTGGATCCCTATACCGATCGTTTTGCCCTCTCGGACGATCGTATATACATTTGGTGGAACCTCTTGAAAAAGAAATTCATACCGATTTAAATTACATTGTCACGTGTTAATGAACTACACACTAAACCTATTTTTAGGCCTAAATTATTCATCTCTAATTTATCTTTATTAAAAAATAATAATTTTAATTTTTAAATAATTTAATTAATTTTTATTTGACTAAAAAATATATAATAGAAATTCGATATACCATTTGGGGGTTGTATATATGACCTACGCTTATGGCATCTTATATACACTTCTCAAATGGTATATACGATGCGTATATACGATTGGAGGGAGTTTATATACGACCCCCATATTATTATTATTTTGGAGCTGTAAATTTTTTTGAAATTTTTAGATTTGTTAAGGGTATTTTGGTCTTTTCGCAAGACTCGTGGGGATGGGGGAAGTTGGTGGGGTATGAAAAAAACAAACCAACAAATAAAAGTAAAGAAAAAAAAAGCCCAAAGCCTAGAAACTTCTAAAATATATATGTCTCATAAAATTAAAGCTAGCACTAAAGTAAACACCCACACATTCACATACAGAAAGAGCGTGGGGCTGCTGGAAAAAAAAAAGAAGGGAAAGAAAGAGAGAGGATGAGAGAGAGAGAGACCGAAAAGATTAGAGGTGGTGCGAAGGAGAGAGGAATGGGTGGGGAGAGTGGGATTGCGACTTTGGTGGTGGTTTGTGGCGGAGAGAGAAACAGTGGGAGTGAGGGTGGTCTTGTGGTGGCTCACTCTTCTCTTATGGAACTCCTCTTACACTATTTTTCTTCTTCCCTCTTGCACTTTCTTTCTTTGTTCATGATTTATTTGTGAAATGGAAAGATGTTGATATTTGTTTTAGTGGTGGAGGAAAAGAACCAGTAAGGGTGAAGAGGGCTAGTGTTGTTTGTTGTTCATGGCCAAATAAAGAAAGGACGATATATAAATGTGACCTCCATTTTTTGTTGTACTGCTAGGTAGAAAGTAAGATACATTAAATGATGTTTTTTTGTGTATGTATGAAATAAATGATGACAGTTAAAGGAAGGATGGTAATATGGTTTGACTGACATACAAGAACTGATTGCAATTTTTTTTACCCGCCTCTCATGAAAAGGCAATGTTGCCTTTTTTAGTTGCCAACATATAAAGCTTACTTTTCAGTGTTCCATACCATGCACTCATGAAAGCCTTCCAGCATTGTATATTGGCCCAAATATTATGGCTATTCTCCCGCCTTAGTTTTGGTAAAGTAGAAGTTGCCTTATAATGTGGCGATATTCTGGAAAAAATAATTTCATGAATTGTTCACTCTTTTTGTGCTGACTTGTTTGTGAGAAAGAGTCTAACTAAATAAATAAATAAATATAATAATGATAGTAGTAATTATCAAGACCATTTATGTTGCAACGCTTCTTTATTGAAATGGAAATAAATATACTAAAAACATGTGCTTATAAACATCAAATGTGATCATTGGAACAAAGGTAGTGTTGCCTTTGCATAACCAAATGGACAGGGTTCGAATCCCATCTCTTATAATTTTGCGCTACGGGATTTCTCGAGTTATGTCATCGTCACATATAGTTCAAGGCTGGCGTGGATTTAATTGTAGCTGATGTCATTAGTGACGTGGATGATGAGTAGATGAATATGTGTAAGTTTCATGGTTTAATATATACTAGTATGTTTTTGACCGTCACACGCGACGGTAAACATGTCAAATGAACATAACATTTTGATTCGTTGGTCGATTTCTATTAAAAATTTAGTTCTCACTTTCAATTAGTGGCTCCACATTTGATTAGGTTAATATTTAGGCGTAATATAGGGAATGCAAGTGTTAGCGGGGCTTTAATCAATGTTATAATTTGGCCAAGGAAAAGGAACATAACATTTTGATTAGTTGGTCGATTTCTATTAAATATTTAGTTATCGCTTTCAATCGTTTCATGTGCGAGATATGCGTTTCTTTGTACAATGGGGTTTACAAAGGTGTTAAGTTTTATTAGTTAGATATATTTTATTGGCTAGTTTACAACGGGGTTTACAAACAGTGTCGATGATAATTTTTTTACTGAGAACTTGTGAAGTAATTATTAGTTAGATATATTCCAATTTGCTCTAGTTGACACCAAAATTCTCCGAAACCGTGTTCTAAATAATCAATCAATTCTTTATCATCTACGATGATATATACCTCTGAAGAAACATGTATTATGCATAAAAAATAGTTCAACAATAACGAAAAACGATGAAAATTTTACACACCGATATAATCTACACATTGTCAAAAACCTCTCGATATACAACATTTTTGGTGATTGACTCTAAATTTATTTTAAAAAATTGAGAGGATCCCTATCCGAATATAGGAGAGAGCAATTCACTAATCCGCAATATAGGTTAGTTGGATCTTTGATGCTTCTCTTTATATTGATATCCACACTCTTTAAATTGAAATTAAACGATCAATTGACATTTTCCTGATCATGATTTAGGAGGGTGCGATACTATTGCATTATGAACATATGATCCAAAAATATATCAACATGATTATATAACTATCCAAAAAGAATACACTGCACAGTGGATACGATCCAATCATATCAAAGCAAACCCACAAATTCACAATAAAATTCCTAAGAATGATTGTTATCTTAACTGCCTTCCAGTCTATATAGATGCATTTCTCTAATCCAAAAAGAGACAAGATATATTCGAAATTTATTGGCCCTATTTTAACCCTTATTGAATATATATTTTGAAATTTGAATTTCGGTGAGTATGATTATGATACTATATATATTTTGAAATTTGATTAAGGAGCCCCTACAGGTATATTGCCCCACCATTGATGGATAAGGATAGATGAGATGGATCATGTTTTAGACAGAATACATAAGCATATATAGCATAAGAAGTCGAGTGGATATGCCAGATAATTAACCAACTATTTCTACATGGTTTCTACATAGTTATACTTGAAAAGTGGACCACACTTCACCTTTGAAGGGTGTTTTAACATGTAGCAATGTGTGAAAATTTATTGGCTTTTATCAACTACTATAAAGATGGTTCATGAATCCACAACTTTCCACTCGAATATTTTATTATTCTTACTGCTACAATCCGTGAATATTTTGTGCAGCTAAATAACTCCAATTATTATCGTTGAGGAAGGCATAGTACAAAATTAAAAATACACAAAATATTAGTGTAAGCATTAGAGAGAATTTCACTGATAAAGTAAGTTATTTCAGTTCAGCTACTTAAGAGAAGACTAATGATACATTCATACTCTTACAGTCATTACTCATTACAACTGGATTACAAAGTAGAGGGGAAACCAGTTAAATAGAGTTAAAATAAAAGTAGCTTCAGCTACATAAAAGTTGTTGACAATACATTCCAATAGATCTATATTCTATACCATACAACTTTAAACTCTTACATTACTATTACAGGACAACATTCTTCCGTAAAGGAAAATGGAAAGGAAAACTGCATATAAGTTATAACTATAGGTTCATATTGTGATTCAATTATTTGGCTGGAGAAAGCAAGTATCCATCCACAACATTCTCACTTCAGTATAACTCTATCATGTAACAAAAGATGGAGTACGTACACTGTTACACTATCCTCCTATTTACCTGCAATTATGCATACAAGCGATGAATAACAGTTATTAAAAAATTATACGATGAACATGTACATGTACATGTAAATTAGAGTTAGATATTTGAATTTCTGATTCGGCCTAGTTGATCTCAAACACTCAACATGTTAATTTTCTTGACTTCAATTCCTTCATAATTGCCTTGTTTTTTTTCTAAGACTTATCGATTTCAAATAAACTGCTTATGAATTTAAATAATGAAAATTGATATACCTTGAGGAACATATATCGTTTGGCAAGTGTGTTCTTAATAATAGAGAGATCTTGTGGATACACAAATAATAGATAAGAAACTGGTGAGAAAAATTCATGACAGGCCTATTTACACAGCAGAGATCTATTAGATAGTTTATGTGTTACCTTGCCACCGCTTGCTCTTGGAGCACTTCCGAATCATCTTCTCAACCAATGTTATGAAAATCGACTGTGTGTGATCGACCTTGGCCGGACACTGAAGGTCAATGGGTCAATGGGCGGATCGTTGGGTCATTGATCAGTCTGCATGACCCGTGACCCTACTAAAAACTAATAAAAATAGGCATCATGAGTATAAATTCATGCATTACAGAGCTATGAATTTTTTTTGACCATATTTTAAAAAATGTTTAAAATAATAGTGGTCTCATAAATATTATTCATATTCACTAATATTCTAAATAATAAATATATAAGTTCTAGTAAAATAACTGTTGAATGTGATACAAAATATTAAATAAATAGAATATAAACCTAATATATAATAACACAAATCTAATTACTATATGATAATTTGATAATTAATTAAAGCAGATTTTTATTTTTTATATAATCATAGACTTGGGTGAGGGTAGAAGGCGATTGATCTGATTCTAAATAATAATGTGTGGAATGCTTTAAGTATATAGTATAGTACTCTCTCCGTTCCTATATACTTGTCGCTTTTTGGCATTTTACACATACCAATAAACTCAATAAATTTTGTTACATTTGATACAATTAATTCTCTTTTACCCATAATACCCTTAATCATTTATTATCTCATTTCTTCTTTTTGTCTCTCTACAATAAATACTTAAGGGCATTATTGACAAAACAACAATAAATGTTGCATTGGACTTTGAAAATGACAAGTAAATAGAAACAAATTTTTTCTCCAAAAGCGACAAGTAATAAGGAACGGAGGGAGTATAATAAAGAACTAACTCAAGTTGCTATTTAAAAAAAAAAAGGAACGGACTCAAGTAAGTGGTATAATTCAGATATCAAAAGATTTGATTAGATATAAGAAACAGTTGCAAGATACATAACAAATGAAAAGTGGACCAGCGACAAAGTCTTTCCCATGTTACTTGAGGGACACAGGTTTGATACCTGCTCTTTGAATTTCAATCCCATTTTTACTTGTTAAGTGAAGGATGATTACAGCTTACGTGGTGCACGCATGGACTCCGATTGATTAGGTGGATTTGAGGTGTTTTTGCCGACTATTTTTCATGAATATGTGACATGGATGCTTAGATGGATGTTTCATGGTTATATATATACTAGTATGTACACCCATGCCAGCACGGGAATACATTTTATGTGAACATAGCGTCATTGAGTGGTTAATTGTGTCGTTAACAAATTTTTGGTTGCCGTCTTTAGTCGCTTTATGTGATGCACACGCGCGTTTTTGAAAAAATGGCGTCTTTACTCCCACTTTAGAATATAATAGGGTAATGAAATTCGTGTGGTTTAAAAAGTCGCTAATTGTATATACATTCAGAATTATTATAGACAATTTAGAACATACAAATGACAATCTGTGTTGTCCAAAGGTCAAATTTTATACTTTGTCAACAAATATAAAGGGGAGAGACGACTTCAAAAAGGTTGTTCAATGTGAAAACTATTTGGCGTTTGTTTTTCCCACACCCCTCCTACTATTTCACACCCCTTAACTTCAAATATTCCAAAAATACCCTTAAATAGAGTGTGTGTTTTCACCGATTCGGGGATGGGCAACCGAATATATTCGGTTGAGGTCAACCGAACAGGTAAATCAGGGTATATCTGCTCAAATGGTGGTCCACAATTTGACAGAGACTATATCTGCTCAACTTAAAAGTGCTCAACATGTATTTGAATTTTTATATAAAATTTCTAATGACTATCAATAAGTTGATTTGATGATATACCGGAATTTTTAATGGAAATTTCGATTTGAATTGTTGTATGTGGTGAACATCCATTATAAACTAAGAAGAATCAGAGAGTTCGCCGTCTCGCGCTTATTCGATTTCTTCAAACGATACAACTGAACAAAGAAGAACTGCTAGGTGTATTAAAACTCAGTTTTAACTGATTTTGAATTTGCATTTATAAATCCAATTTACATGCCTTACTTCAATCTACCACAACCTATTTATATCTCTAAACAATATAAGCAAATCTAATCTCATTCCTATTCTAATCTCAGTCCAGCTAAACATTGACTTTATTGCCCAAATCCAATGTTTTGTAAACCAGCATAAAGATTATTGTGCATGGAAATTGTGTAAATTATTGATAAATTTAGGTGGAACTGATCATAGAATGTGGTTTGCTAAAATATGGGTTCATCTTTAATTTCAAGAGCTTCAATTAAAGGCTCCAGGTTTGCTGAAATGTCAAAACAAACACATCAAAAAGGAATATCGAGAAAATCTCATTAATTTGATAAAAATGAAGAATCAAGTATAGTCAAATCGAAGTGTTTTGTTCTTGGACCATTGAGATCCTTCATGATTCATCTAATCTCTTGTCAAATTTGTATGTAAGATGTTTCTTACCATGTGCATGCATTCTATTTCCTTGAAACTTACTTAAAGAAATGTACAAAATAAATTCTATTACAATGATTGAAATGTGATAGTGTCCAAAAAAATTGAGAATCAAATCTCCATATCCATTAGAACCATTAGAACCAACTCAACAAAGGAAGTATTTTTTGTTTGGAATGTTGTTGTGATTCTGCATTCATCAACAACATGGTGTTAAATAGAGTTACAAAACGCACATGGACCTTTAAAAGATATATGATTATGGATATAAAAATAAAAATTTGAATTCAAACTAATATGTTATTTCAGGAAAATATGTTATTGCAGAAAATTGAGAGAGAATCAAGAAAAAAAAATTAAGTGAGCCAATCATCTTTGGTTGACCAAATAAAGATATTTGAATAATCTCATTTATTATGAAATAATATTTCCATGTGCATGTTGACACTGTTTTATTGCTAATTAGTTTTTATATTATAATGCTATTTAATATGTATTTAATTTTTGGTACTCCCCTTTTAACTTCCAAAACAGTAGGATGTTTTCCATTAGGTTTTTATGTGCATTTTCATTAGTCCTCATTCTCAAATTTGAATTGTAGCAATGACTCGCAATATTAAAAGACATTGATATGAATAGAATTTTTAAATAGGAGAATGATGCTAATGGGATTTATAGGTAAATGAATAGGGTGATATAATCAGTATTTGCTAAACTCGAATAAATGCCATTAGCATTTCAACGATTAAATCGGACAAATTAATAATTTCCTATAAACTCGAATCAATACCATTAGTATGGTTAAATCAAGAATTTCCTACACATTATATGCCATGGATTATAGCATTGGTTTGCATGGATAAATTAAGAATTTCCTACAGAAAGCTAGGGGATCACGATTTTAGTCAAGAAATTTACAATTATTAACTACAAAAGACTGACTACAATAAAAGCGCAATGGATCCAACCCTTTTCTAATTCAGCCGTGACAAAACCTTTATAATACCAAATTATCCCATAATGATTTTACTAAGGGCTTGTGTGGTGCCCTTCTTAAAACTAATAAATCAAATCGAGATAAATTTGTTTTTAAAAACAACTTTCCAACACAACTTTATAAAACAATTTTTAAAAACTAAAAACCCAAAACACAATCAAACAAAGTTCCCTTTGTGTGAAAGAGTCACTTGATAAAGATGTAGTATATGATAAACGGACACACAAATAGATAAAGTATACAATAAGGCATAAGCTAACATGAAGTCAAGAATCTAATCAACCAACAAAAACATCATCATAAGATTCATAACAACAAATTTTAGGAATGGCAATGATATACCCGAATCTATCTCGAGAACCTCAACACGCTTCCTTACAATAGGGGATAGATTCTCTAGAACATCGAGTCCAAATTTCAAAGAAGGAAATATCAATCTTGGTGCATCCATTTTAAGGAAATATCAATGGTGCTTCAAGTATTTTTATATATATAAAGAAAATATATGAAATCAAATAAATATATTCTCGTCTTATTTTTAGAACGATGTTTGTGAAAAGGATTTTCTATATATAAGGTTTGTCACATTGTTAGATAGGTGAAGATAGGTGAAGAAAATATATGAAATCAAATAAATTTAATCTCATCATATTTTTAGAACGATGTTCGCTAAAAGGATTTTCAATATATAAGGTTGGTCACATTACCTCGCATGTAACCGTTTTCAAATACGCGATGTTGACACAATGAGATTGTTGGAAAAAGTCATCAAAATATGAACGGGGGACAGCCATAACTAAGCCCTGCGAAAACTTCAACAATGAAAACAATTAGAGGAAGAAGTGTGTAGCGTTGGGAAAAAGAAGACCAAAAAAATGCGATAAGATTGGTTTGAAAACATTTGGAAGGAAACTCAACCTCGGTGCTATCCTAGGCCTCTCAAAGAGGGCGTGTACGAACGTGAAGCTTTCAGTAGTATTCTTCATCCTTAACAGGCGTTTGGTGGGGTATTTGGACCCGACAAAATTTAAAATCATTAATGAGTAAATAAAAGACCATTAAGACAGGAATAATATGATAATGCAAACGTTGAAAAAAAAGACCATTAAGACATGAATAAAAGACCATTAAGACAGCAAGTAACAATGCCAAATCGTTGAAAATACTGTGCGTTTGGAATAACACGGGTAATGCAAACGAGTTTCACACAATTAAGTGCAATAACTATTAGTGTCTTATTGTCGGGTAGGCATTAAAGAGCTTCTGCGCCGAAATCTAAATGGCTTACAGCCGTCGATGAAGCTAGCTGCGTGTCCACATATTTAACAGACCGATTGCGTGGCTTTTTTAACTAATGATGTGGCTTTTTTAAAATGTGATGTGGCTTTTTTAACTGATGATGTGGCTTTTTGAAAAACTCTTATTTAAATATAATAAATATATATATATATATATATATATATATATAATGTTGATTTTTATGAAAGGTAGTTATTGAACGAATGTATGAAGTGTTAATAGTGAGGGTATTTAAGTCTTTCACAACCACCCTCCCATGTTGTGTCAAAGTGCAGTATAATCTCTACACGTAGCAATTCTTCTCATTCGTTCAGAAACGGTCTGTAAAAAATAGCAGCACTTTATTTTTTTGGTTATCATGTCATTAATGTACGTATGGAGTAACCTGATTAGCCACGAGTACCCGACTTTGTTGGCGTTCTCCCCTCCCAATATGATATATGATAAGATTTATGTCTACTCATTCATTCTCATCTATATCTATATCTATATCTATATATAATACAATCATGAATAAACTCTTTGACCCCATTCAGCAAAAACACCATTCCAATTGGTCCACCTAATAAAAAATCTGCCACCATGACAAATTCCATCAGCCAAATCATTTGAAATATACCATACGTGTATTACCCATTTAATTTCCTATACCATTACAAATTCAACTAATGTGTATGACCCGTGCGATGCACGGGTATATATAGCACTTTGGTTAAGTCTAAGAAATAGATATTATATATGTCAATTTTGATGTACTTTTTATATTAGTAATTTCAAGAAACCTTCGACCCTTTCTCCTTTTAATCATCTCTTGAATTTCCACAAATTGATCACCTTCTAAGATGAATGCCCTTAGGGATGAATGAGTATTGATTCCACACGGGTCTGTGTGTAATAGATTAAAAAATAATTAATTTTGTTGTCATATAATTTAGAAATTAGTTTTTAGAGATTTTAAGAAAATGATATGTTGTTTTGTGTTTGGCTATCATACCGAAATTCACTTATTTTAAAAAAAAAATCTTAAACTAATGATTTTTATGAGAAACTACTCACCACAGATTCTCAATTAAACCAGTCTTTAGATTATTAATAGATTCTATTTTTTTTAGAGTTGTAACAAACAGATTATTTTTAAAATCAATCTAATTAGGGGCCCGTTTGTTACGGATTAAAAAATAAGTGATTTTGTTGTTAAATAATTTAGAGATTGGTTTTTAGAGATTTTTAAGAAAATGAGAAGTTGTTTTGTGTTTGTGTAACATACTGAAAATTACTTATTTTAAAAAAATCATTTTTAAAAAACTGATTTTCATGATAAACTACTTAAAACAGCTTCTCATATGAAACAGTTCTTAGATTATTTTTAGCTTTTCATTCTTTTAAGAATCTGTAACAAACGGACAATATATCGTCATAAGTGATTATTTTTAAAAACAGTTGAAAGTCCAAAAATATTATCATCATAATTAGTCATAAGACCAACAAAAGAAAGAATGTCAAAAGTATGATAGTAAACACATAGTGAGAGTAACATATATGCTTTAAGCACTAAGAAATGCTACTAACACTCTTTCACCCAATCTTCCTATGTCATTACATCACTATATACTAATCCGCTTGTCACTTGCGCGCGCAAGTGACATTTTTTTTTTGTCCTTTTTCCTTTTTTTTTTTTTCGTTTCATCTTTCTTTTTTGTCCGATCTCACACCTTTTTTTCAGTTTTTTTCTCTTTTATTTTTGTTTCTTTATTTTTGTTTCTTTTTTGTTTTTCTTGATGGATAAAAAAATTATTTTGTACTAAAATACGCAAAGTGAAATATTAGACATTGTGTCTTAGGATACTTTAGGATTTCGCATTTTTTTTCAACTCTTCAAATACTAGAAGTTTATTCGTAAATAACCGGTTAAAAATAAAAATAAGTTTGTGATAAAATACGTAAAGTGCGATGTTGACAAAGTGTATTTTGGAGAACTTAAGGGTCTCAAAATTTTTAGATGTTCAAATACGCAAGGTTTGTTCAAATCAATAATATATTTGATGGAAAAAATTACATGTCCAAATTGGTATTTTCTTCTTTATTTAAATAATTTCACATCAACAAGTATTAGAAGCTTAGTTATATTAATATATAGTTTTAATTTAATTTTATCTACTTTAACTTCAAATACATTTACAATTGATCATCAATCGTACTCTTTCAACTTTCTATATGTGCTTCTATTTTATTGGTAATTTCCATCAAACCCAATACGATACCACGTGTTTCACTTTCTATTTTGTTGTCTTTTTATTTTGGTAATTTTGCACCAACGGGCATTATTTAATTGGTTTTTATATTTTTATCTTTCTTTAATATTCCAAAGACATGCAAGTGTTCTTTGTATTGATCAGACTCTCGTGGGAATTTCAATCACCTTTACAATAGAACCTTCATCATCTTATTTCAACGAGACCTTGACTAATCACATTTACAATAAAACTTTCATAATCTTTTTCAACTTTGTATAATCGCTCATATTTTATCATGGGTTTTCCTTCAACCATGCATGATATCGTAATTAACGAGAGAGTTTTTTTGAGAAAAAATCAAGGGAGAGTTTTTGGCAAAAGAATCAAGGGCGAGTTAATAGTTTATATTTGGTTCCGTAACAAAAAAGTATATTTTTTTGACAAAAAAACTATATTTTGTTTCTATACTATTTAGCTTTTATTTAAAGTGTCATTAGTAATCCAAGTGTTGCTGGGTTTGGTGGTTTGATCCGTGATTGCGGTGGTATTTTCATCCGTGGTTTTTATGGTGCTCTTTGTGTGACTGATGTGATTTATGGTGCTCTTGGTGTACTTGATTGTGAAAAAAATTATTTTGTAACAAAATGTCTAAAGTGAAATGTTAAGTAGTGCGTTTTGAGGTACTTCTGAGATTTGAAAAAAAATTAACTCTTCAAATACCAGAAGTTTGGTAAAATATAGTAATAAGTTTGTGAAAAAATACGTAAAGTGGGATGCTGGCAGTGTATTTTGGGGTAATTTAGGACCCCAAAAATTTGTAGATGTTCAAATATACAAAATTCGTTCCTTAATAACCCTTTCTTTTTTATGTTATAATCTTCTTATTTAATTTATAGTTTTAATTTAATTTTATCTACGGGAACATGAGCCACATTTACAATAGATCATCAATCGTACTCTTTCAACTTTCTATATGTGCTTCTATTTTATTGGTAATTTCCATCTAACCCAGCACGATACCACATGTTTCACTTTCTATTTTGTTGTCTTCTTTATTTTGGTCATTTTGCATCAACGGGTATTAAATCTTTTATTTAATTGGTTTTTATATTTTTACCAATGTAATTATGTCATCTACATTTCGAAGCACGTGACTATAAAGTTGATATGACTATTCAACACAACAATACCCCACATGTCCAACATTGATGGTGTGTTTGGATGGTGGAAGGAAATATTGTTAAAGAAAATATTGGTGAAGGAATGAACATGTTTAGAAAGTGGATTGAAAGTGAGATGATTCTTCTTCTTTCCATTCTTCTTCTTTTGATTCTTCTTCTTCCAAATCAGTGCCCAAGACGCTGGTGTCTTTGTAGGCTATGATTCTGTCTCCAGCTTCCATACACAACTAACGCAACTCACCTCCTTCACATGCACAACCATCAAAAAATTAAGTTATACTCAAAATTCAAGAAGTATTCATGAACAATAACCCCAAACATCCATAAGTCTTAAGCAAATCATGGAAGTAAACACCACAAAAAGTCAAGAAAACAATAAAACTCATCTAAAGCTTAATGTTACCAACATATATGTTAAATCAACACCAATACAAGTAAAGAAGTCTTAATGTTAATACTTGATTTAATAATAAAATTAGTTTATCTCTTGCAAACTATAGAAGTATTCCCAATCATCATAAAAGTGAAATACAATTAGTCATATAGAGGAACAAATACTGAAAACAAATCTCATGAAAAATAAAAGTTAATCTAAATCTATCAAAAATTGGTAAAAGTAAAGTAATAAAATCCATTTGACAACTAATTCAGTGAATTGATAATAACTTTGTATGTGGCTCTCTCCTTGAACACATTTTATTTAGTGATGTTTCCTCCTCTTTACCTTTTTCTCTCTCATTAAACCAAACTTAGGTAGGATCGATTTCCATTCTTTGTCTCCATTTTTCCTCTGTGAGTAATTTCATAATGATTATATATTAAATCCATGGAAATGTAATCGGAAGACATTAAAGGAAATAAGAGAGAGTAAATTAAAGCCGATGTCTGATTCAAAGACGCAATTAAAGCCTGGGGAATGAGTCAATGAGACGCAATTAACAAACGTTAACAACTCCCTTATAAGTCCCAGAAGGGTAGCTCACATGGTTGAGTGGAAGGGACATTGTTGGTGGAAAAACGTAGGCGTACGGGGTTCGAACCCCGCTCCCCTCTCCCCTCTAACAACTAACACACAAATTCCTAACCACTTTGTCTATCTAAAAAAAACAACTCCCTTATAAACATTCATAATACCAATTGACTATAGAGTCAAAATTTCCCCTCTCATAATATACAAGAGACAACACACCACAAATGTAGAATTTTTTTTGATGAATAGCGTAAAACAACTCCAATTCTGTTGCCTTTAAAAACAAATTAACTTTAAATCAAATTAAATATAGTCAACCCCGTGCATCGCACGGGTAATAAGGCTAGTTATATTATATTGCGTAAAGTAATGTTCAACTTTCCCTGTAAAAAAAACATAAGAACATTCATATTCACTGAATATTTGAAGCCTATCCATTACCTATAAAACACCATTCCAATTGGTCCACCTAATAAAAAATCTGCCACCATGGCAAATTCCATCAGCCAAATCATTTGAAATATACCATACGTGTATTACCCATTTAATTTCCTATACCATTACAAATTCAATTACTAATTAAATAAATACTATTTTTTTCCTCTCACCTCTAATTATTGTCGTTAATAATGTCATTGATATCGTACCATTATTTGTTATTAATGTTATAGGTAGAAATCTTTGACCAGTTAATGTTATTTGACAAATACACCAACTTATAGACATGCAAATTTAAAATTCCTTACACACAAAAAAATTTAAACCTTACATACAGTCCGAAAATTAATTTTTGGTTTTGGAAACTAAAATTCAAAATTTCAATTTGGCTGGAAATTCAAATTCGACAATTCGAACTTCAACAGCTAAATTCAATATTTGAAATTTTAACAATACTTTTAGACCACAATTTCCCACCAAAAGTTCAGAAAATTCTATATTCTATATACGTGCAAACTAGGGAAATTTTAGTTCTTTGTTTGGTTTTAGATTCGTCACACATATTCGTATAACCTAAGGTAATTAAAACCGGACCGGACATTGAACCGACAGAGGTAGCAGTTCAGGGTTCTTGGGGTAAGACCGATTGAATTGGTGGTCAAATCGGAATTAATTAAATATATCATTTAATATATTTATTACAAAAAAATTAAATTAGGCTTAAGTTAAGTTCAACAACAAAATGATATATCCAAATCATTAGTTAAAGTTACAAATAAAATCAAATCAAATATCTTAAAAAGCATAATGCATAAGTTTATGCAATACAATCTATCAATTAGCAATTAATCATAAAATTCGTTGAAGTTGTTTCTCTAAAACATGCAATTCATGTTTTGATCTTGAAATTAAATTTGAGTTAGAATTAAAAAACGCAAAGTTTGACAAGATTAAAATGTATATGTTTTAATGCATTATTTGAAAAAATGAGTCTCACTCACTCTAACTTCATACTTGCATCAGTGAGGCTAACGTATTGAAGTTAACATGTTGAATTGTGAATATCACAAATCCCGCATCGGATGGCAAGATAAGAGGAATCAGGCGTGAATATATAAATAGAGCCACTGCGATGCTCAACATGATGAAGTGGGTTCTGTGGCTTCATTACACATGAGGCCGGTTCCTCCTTTCAGTTTTTATTTAAAAAATAGTTTTAAATTGAACTGTATTAGTCACTAAACTGCCGGTTTTAGCTGATTTTCCCAGTTTTTTGGAGGTTTACCGGTTTTCCCGATTTTTTGGCGGTTTACCCGTTTTCTAAAAGGCTATTCTGAAAGGAGGTTATGGAGTCTAATTGGATCGGATATATGTCTGGTTTTGAGTTACTTAAGTACTTTTGGATTGGATAGATGTCTGGTTTTGAGTTACATAATTGGCCCAGTCCGATTCGATTTTGATTACCTTAGTATAACCTTCTAAATACTTTTTATTCATCTATGAAACTATATCGGCTTCTAAGTATGAGGAGTTTCTATTAGTTAACAACAGTGTTAACCTTGAACAATTGATCAACATTCCTAACATGCATGTATACATTTAGGTCCTTTACGTGTTGTATTTCGTTTCAACAATGTTCGTCAAACTAATTTTTAGCTTTTGCAATATTTTATAATTAAACCATTTTTCTTCAAAAAATAAATACATTTCTCGACATGGTTATGATTTTGACTAATTTTAATTTGTTCTTGCTAAGACAATTTTTTTCTCTTTTATTTACACATTACTGCAATACTCAAAACAATGTGAAGCAAGTACTAACGTGTAATAAGAAGGTGTATGCCGACAAAAATGTGTACTTTTGTGACAAGTGCAACAAGGATGTGGTAAATATGTAACCCCAAGGTAGGTTGTTGGCATTGTAATTTTCATGGGATTGTAAATCATTTAGTGTTTCTATATAT
The DNA here is from genome assembly GCA_020916435.1 of Oxytropis ochrocephala. Classification (NCBI taxonomy): domain Eukaryota; kingdom Viridiplantae; phylum Streptophyta; class Magnoliopsida; order Fabales; family Fabaceae; genus Oxytropis; species Oxytropis ochrocephala. The sequence continues at coordinate 14,441,486 of CM037092.1, forward strand.
TGATGATAATCGAATGATATATATGTTATTTGTACATAAGGTATCTCATTGAGGCTACGATCGTGGATGACACCGACTATGCCATATTTGCCCTATTTGACCGAGAAGCTTGCAGGCTATTAGGACAATCATGCGCAGACCTTATTGAATCATCGGAGGTATACCAACCTTGGGTCTGTTCTCTTGTGCTTACTTAAGTGCCCAACCACATATGTAACTTCTCTTGCACAATGTAACATTATTTTTTCGTTCAGTATTTGCAGATTGCAAATCATTCTGGCTTCCCTAATCAGATCACCAGTCTGATTGGAAAAAATTACCTATTCAAGGTCCAATGTGATGCATCAACTGATGCTAGCTAGATGGGAGCGCACCTATCTTGTCCGAGGAGTTGGCACAGACGCTAGGTTGCTCACCGAATTCACAGAGAAAACAAATACCCTGATTGATGTCCCTAACTCACATAATCCTTTCACTCAAGTAAATCATATAACTGCAAATTTTTCCCAGGTGCTTTTCTCAATCCATATTTGATAATATAAAACTCATACCTATTGTTATATTGATGTGGTCATACCTACGTATTGCTATCACAGGTTTTTTTCTCAATCCAACTCTCATAATTAATATGGTTATTACCCAATTTATAAATATTTTTTGCTAATATCATTCAGAGTACCCCAGTTGATGTTAGTGATACACAGAATCCTTGCAATGTTGTTGCAGATCGGATGAACTCAAATTTTGCTCAAAAGCAAAATCCCTACTTCATACATGTTTTTTGCAAATACATTTTATATATCTAGCCATATGTTAATCTACATGTGATTTTGGTTAGAGGTCAAACATATTTTTATATTGATGTATACTATTATACACCAGGATCTCCAACCAAAGTTCCCTCAAACTGATGTTGGCATTGAGGTTGCTAAGGACTGCACAACTATCATAATCAAGAAAAGATTTTGTTACATTTATTATATAATACAGAATTATGCTTTTGTCAAAATAATAATAATAGTAATAATATATAGAGAATTATGAATATTATATGAAGCTATACATTTAAACCAATAACTTGATATTCACAGGTTGGTGCCTCTACCTAATTTTACCATAATTGTTGTATGCAATAGATTGGTGCCTCTACTTGCGATTATCAATTTCAACAGTGAGCAATGTAGATTTGACGCCATTCTTGAGATACAAATGTTGCTGACCGACACTAGAAAGAATACCAATACCAAAACTTGATGCTATTAGGATTATATAGTAGTAAATGTGTCCAAAGTAACATGGTGTTTGCTCTTCCCACACCCCCTCCTACTCAAAACACATCCCATAAGGGTGTGAAAAGACTAAAAGGCCAAAAAAACTCTTTTTTATTAACAAAATTTCACCTGTTCGAACACGGGCCTTCGAACAGGTTCGAATGACATCGTTCGTGTGTGTTAAATCTTGACTTCACACCCTTTTGTGCGTAATTTCACCTGTTCGAACGAGGTCATGCGAACAGGTTCGCATGAGGGTGTTCGTTCGCATGACCTCGTTCGAACACCCTATTTTATTACAAAAAATGGACTCTCACACCACATTCACCTTTTTTACCTGTTCGGTTGACCTCAACCGAATATATTCGGTTGCCCATCCCCGAATCGGTGAAAACACGCACTCTACTTAAGGGTATTTTTGGAATATTTGGAGGTAAGGGGTGTGAAAGAGTAGGAGGGGGTGTGAAAAAAGCAAACACCGGTAACATAGTTATACGACAATATAATTTCCAGAATGATCCATATCAATAATCCATATACAAAAAACACTAAACAATAATCCACATTGGACATGATTAAAGGAGACTTCGTAAGTATTTAAGTGTCAAGTACTAACGACTTCATAACTTACTATACGTTTTTTGAAATCTACGGAACAACCCTCCATTGGACATGATTAAAGGGAAATGTATATACTTCAAAAGCATCGCATCGTCATATCTACTAGTTTTAATTTGGTTGTGAACGAAATTTATTATTATGTGTTGTATTTGAAACTTTTTTTTATGGTAAATTGTTGTATTTGAAACTTTTAAATCATTTTCTTTTGTATTTATTTGCAAATTTTTTTCGTTTGCAAGCAATTTCTGAAGAGAATTTAATTTGTGAAGCTGCAACGTTTAAACGTATAATGGTCCCATCACATTTGATAAAAAAAGTATAATGGTCTATTAATATATTAATTTATAATTATAATTGTATATGAAATTTAAATAAATTTAATTACTCTACTATTTGTTTTGGATTTTATTAAATAATGTCTATAAAACAACACATAATTCTTTCCTAATTACAAAAAATATCATAGAAGTTTTTTTTTTTATAAAAAACTGCCAGAAATTTTCTGAATTCTCCAATTATTATATTATATTATATATTATATTCATATCATTTAGGTTCAAATTTGATTTAATTACTCCCTCCGTATCAAAATAATAGTCTTTTTAGGTAAAGTAAAAAATTTCAAATTAATTGTCGTTTTGTCATTCCAATGCATCATTTATTAAATCTTTTCAATTTTGGTTTCACTAATTGTTGTAACTTTTCACTAACCAAAGATATCACCAACATGCATTAATTAATTGATAAGGATTATACAGTAAAACTACTATGTCACTTTGTCAATTTATTGCTTTTCTTAATCTCCGTGTTAAAACCTTAAACGACTATTATTTTAATACGGAGAGAGTAGTAATTAGTAATAATTAGTAACAGACGTACTATCAATTAATTAGTTTGACTTTTCAATTTCAAAATTAAACTAAAACAAATCTCAATCTTTCTCAATCTTCTAAAATCAAAAACAGCCTAAAATAACTTGCGTGGCTTCTGAAGGAAGCCAATGCTACAAACACGTTCGGGACACGTTCGGTATATAAGGAAACCCCAATACCCTCGTGGGTCATTCAAAAATCATCACCGTTTCGCAATTCGCGGTTCTCTCTATTCTTGAAACGTAACCCATTTTCTGGCGCCTTCTTTGAAATCACATTAGGGTTTCAAATTCACTCTCACTGTAACCTCTTCCCACTATCGATTCCATCAAATCCGTTAGGGTTTCTCACCAATTTGGGAGAAAATCAAAAGGGAAAAGCGATAATGGCTGTGAATCTGACACAAGGTGCGATAATAACGATGTGTTATACATCTGAGGAATTGCAACCGGTTCTGCAAGTTATTGATTTGAAGCAAGTGCAATCGCAGCAGAATAGTTCTACCGAGAGGTATCGCCTCGTGCTCTCTGATGGTTCGTATTATCAACAAGGAATGCTCGCTACGCAGAAGAATGAGTTGATTCATTCTCAAAGGTTGCAGAAAGGTTCTGTTATTAAGCTCACTCAGTACATTTGCAACGATGTTCAGAACCGCAAGTGAGTTTTAACTTCGCATGTCCCCTCCTTTTGTGTTTCTTTGTTTCGTTTTTATGCTTTTCAGTTAATGATATTTTGTGTTGGTGTGAGATTAGGGAATGGTATCCGAAATTAGACGTTTTTTACTTTTCAATTATGTGTTGTAGCCTTGTAGGTGATAATGATTTGTTACATGTTGTTAGTTGTTAATTTTATTAAATGTTTTCTATGGAGTGTACAACTTTGGTATCTATTTTTATTTGGATTTTCTACAATCTGAATGATGTGGTAGTAGAGAAATTTTCAATTTTTTAATGTGAAAGAGTATTTATAATGAGTTTCTCCCTGAATTATTTTGTCGTATTGCTTGAACTTTGAAGATCCTAGATGAAGATAAATCATCCCTTATTTTTTACATTTTAAGACGTTAGTTTACATACTTCATGAATGGGATTTTTGGAACATGGGTGAGAGGTGTTGGCCATTTAATAGTAGTTGGAGAATTTCATCAAAGGAATTACTATTTCTTGGTGCCATTTTGTTTGTTTAATATTCTTGAACTACTTGAATGCTTAATTTCCCATTTAGATGAAGATTTATTCCACAATATCGCTTAATTTCTTTTAGCGTCATGCTAGGATTGACTGATGATTTTATTGTTTGATTTGTTACAAACAGAATTATCATCATCATTGAGCTGGATGTTATACTGGACAAATGTGACCTGATTGGAGAACCTGTCCCAGCACCTAAAGAGCCTCCTACACAATGTGCCACCGGTCAACCAAGAAACACCTCTGGGAATTCACAGTCTTTAAATGTTAATTCACAGCCTTTAACTAGTAATTCACATGCAGGTGGCATGAATGCTGGGCCAAATGTGGCTGGGCCATCTCCTGTTCATCCAAGAGTGAATCCTCCTGCTGGCAGTGGTTATCCTAACAGTTCTGACTCTGTACGGTATGGTGCATCTAATGCCCCACCTAGTTATCCTAAAGTAGAGTCTGGAGCCAGTTTGCCTGGATCAGCTGCACCCGTTGGTTCATATGGTAATCAGAGTACAGGTTTCCGCAATCCCCAGTATGAGTCTAAACCATTGCAAAATGAGTCTAAACCATTGCAAAATTCACACACTCGTCAACCTCAGCCTATGAACCGACAGCCATCTCCAATGTACAATAACAGAGGGCCTATGGGAAGAAATGATGCTCCCCCCAAGATAATTCCAATATCTGCGTTGAATCCATATCAGAATATGTGGACAATTAAAGCCAGAGTGACAGCTAAGACAGAACTTAAGAACTACCGTAATGCCCGCGGTGATGGCAAAGTATTTTCTTTTGATCTTTTGGACTCCTATGGTGGAGAAATTCGAGCAACTTGCTTTAATGCCGTGGCTGATCAGTTTTATAATTCAATTGAAGCTGGTAAAGTCTATCTGATTTCTAGGGGAAGCTTAAAGCCAGCTCAGAGGAATTTTAATCACCTTTCTAATGATAATGAACTAACCCTTGATATTACATCCATTATACAGCCATGCCTTGAAGATGATAGCAAAATTCCAAAGCAGATATTTAATTTTCGTCCCATTGGTGAAATTGAAAGTATGGAAAACAACAGCATTTTGGATGTGATAGCTGTGGTAACTTCTATTAGTCCTACAGCTTCAATCATGAGAAAAAATGGCACTGAAACACAAAAGAGAGCTCTCCAATTGAAAGACATGTCTGGCCGAAGTGTTGAATTAACTTTATGGGGAAACTTTTGCAATACAGAAGGACAAAGGCTGCAGAGTATCTGTGATTCCGGGGCATTTCCAGTTTTGGCTGTAAAAGCTGCCAGAGTAAATGATTTCAATGGGAAATCTGTTGGGACCATAACCACTAGCCAGCTATTTGTTGAACCTGATTTTCCAGAGGCGTATACACTGAAAGAATGGTTTGACAAGGAAGGGAGGAATGTCCCAAGTCTCTCTATTTCCAGAGAATCATCTAGTTTTGGTAAAACTGATGTGCGGAAGACTATATCTCAGATTAAAGATGAAAAGTTAGGGACTTCAGAGAAGCCTGATTGGATATCTATCTGTGCAAGCATCTCATTCATTAAAGTTGATAATTTCTGCTACACAGCCTGTCCTCTCTTGATAGGGGATAGGCAATGCAACAAAAAGGTTACCAATAATGGAGATGGGAAATGGCGGTGTGACAGGTGTGATCAGTCTATTGATACTTGTGATTATAGGTACATACTGCAACTTCAGATTCAGGATCACACTGGCGTAACATGGGCTACTGCTTTCCAGGAGGGTGGGGAGGAGATCATAGGTATACCTGCAAAAGATTTGTACTTTATGAAATATGAAGAACAAGATGAAGAAAAATTTGCAGAAATCATCCGTAAGGTTCTCTTCACTAAATATGTGTTCAAGTTAAAAGTAAAGGAGGAAACATTCAGTGATGAGCAGCGTGTGAAGTCAACGGTAGTAAAAGCCGAGAAGGTAAACTTTGTATCTGAAACTAAATTTCTTTTGGATTTGATTGATAAACTCAAGTCTGAGAAAGCAGAAGGTGCCACTCTCAACTCTGCTGTCGTCAATAAAACTGAATGGGGGAGTGTTGAAACTGGACAAGCTATGCCACCAGTATATAATACTCCGATGACCAATACTAATACTGGTAGAGATTCTGGGATGCCAGCAAATCAAGTGGGTCAGTATGGAAACCAATATACTAATGCTCTTACTGCATCAGGGGCTCCTGGTTCATTCATGTCATGCAGCAACTGTGGAGGCTCTGGCCATAGCTCTGCACAATGCCCAAATATTAGAAATGTACCTGGACAGCTCGTTGGAGGGGCCTCTACAAACAGGGTTTCTGCTGGATCAGGTATTGCTCCTGGTGAATGCTTTAAATGCCATCAAACTGGACATTGGGCAAGAGACTGTCCTGGTCTCAGTGCAGTACCTCCAGCTTATGGAAACAGTAATGCATCCGCGGGATCGGCTGTTGCTCCTGGTGAATGCTTTAAATGCCATCAAACTGGACATTGGGCAAGAGACTGTCCTGGTCGCAGTGCGGCACCTCCAGCTTATGGAAGCAATAATGTAACGCAAGGAAGATATGGAATTGCTCAAAATCAACAGTTTGGAGGATATTGAAATTTGGCAAAAACCTATTTTTTGTGTTGACTTTATGTGGAGTTCATTTTCATTTTGTTTTATGTCATGTCCTAAAAGTGTTTTCAATCTTGTTTAATCTGTTATTTCTGTAAATATAGGACTTAATTATGTCGTATTGATGTGGCGTTTCTTGACTCTGACGTGGTGCAAAATGCCAAAATTATCCTTTAATTTCTACCCTTTTGTCCCTTCCCCTTTGATTACTACAATATTACAATTTACATATCTTATTAACTTCTTTACCCCTTTTCTGTCATAAATATCTTTACTATGATTTTTTTTTGGTCAAGTTGTACTGATTTCTATAGAAATGGGCAAAGGCCACAACTAAATACAACAAAAGTTGCAAAGAAACCCCAAAAGTCCTACACAAGCTATAGGATCAGAAGGGGACACAAGTAGTAAAACAACCGGTTCAAATATAACTCCAAAAGCCCAACAAGAGCAAGCCTTAATAGAGCCCAAGAAAAAACAACACGAGCAACCGGTGCAACAGTAATACACTAAAGAGAAGAAACACAAACATAACAATCTCCAGCAACGAAAATTAACCCCAATTCACTCTTCACCACAAGTCAACGACACCCAAATCACCATGATCACAGCGAAATTGATCTTCAGCAAACCGATTTCAACACAGAAACTTCCAATGAAATCAGATCTCAAGGAATGAGAGGCATGCAATAGAGATTTTACGAAACCCTAAACAAGAGCAGAGCATTTGTAAAAGAAAACCGAGAACAAGATTATCAAGGAACGATACCAAATCTTAGTAAATCAGGAGCATAACAAGCTTTGCAATCTTCAACAATGATTTGACGAATCGAATCAGGTGGTCTTGACGACCAATTGGTTTGAAGAATCCCTTTTGAAAACAACGAAGCCACCTCATGAGCTAGCTTATTACCATCACGATTCGTCCAGGTAATGTCACAACCACCTAAATCCTTTCTGAAATCTTCAACATCTCTGAGAATAACACTAATTTCTGATGAGTACTTCTTTGTTTTGCACATGTTGACAATCTGTTGATTATCTGATTCAATCACCGGATGCCTGAGATGAAGAGACACAACAATGGAGATAGCTTCACGCAACCCAAGAGCTTCAGCCACAAGGGAGAATCTAGCAAAAATCTACTTGTGACTAGATGTAAGAATACTTCCTCTATTATCTCTACAAACAGTAGCAATAACACCTATGCATGCTACTTTGTTAAAAGCAGCATCACAATTAATCTTTGTAGCATTCCCAATAGGAGGCTTCCATCTACATGGGACCTTTTTTACACAAGCATTAGAAGGGTTAGGATTAGATGAAGGGGAGGGACTAGTAGTTATTATAAATTCATGCCAAAGAGACTTAATCCTAAAAAGAGACTCCAAAGGGTTAGGAACTTTATCATTAAACATAGTTTCATTTCTAGCTTTCCAAATATTCCAAAGGGTGAAAATAAGCTTAGTTAAACTATGATTAGAATCCTGGGAAAAACTAACAAGCCTACTCAGAAACCAGTTATGAAAGGAAGATAAACCTATAGGATTAGGAGGGTGAACAACTTGAAGACCAAACCACAGGTTGAGTCCAAGGACATAACAAGAGAAGGTGCTCAACAGTTTCATGTTCAGACCTACAAAAGGGGCATTTAGGAGTAATAGAAATCTTCTTTTGGAAAAGAGCATCTTTAGTAGGAAGATAATTGTGGAGAGCCTTCCAAAGGAAGTGTTTCATCTTAGAAGGGACATTGGCACTCCAAATGATTTTCCAAACATCAATAGGAATTCCATTAGAAGAAGAGGCATTAAGGTTATTCTGAGTAGGATTCATAAGCATTCTATACCCCGGCCTTACAGAATATTTTCCATCATTAGTGTGAGGCCAGAACAATTGATCAGAAGAAGAAGACCAAGAAATGGGAGTTTTAATAACTTCAATGGCAGAATGAGGAACTAGATTAACCCTAAGTTTAGCTAAGTCCCAATTATGAGAGTTCTCCAACCTTTGAGATAGTAGCAGAAGCCAATAGAACAACTTTATCACCCGAAGCAGTCCACTTATCATTAGCAATACTAATGTTAAGGCCAAAACCAATATCCCATTTAGCTTCATTAGCAATCAAACATCTCCCATGAATTAGGCTCCTCCACACCCAATAAACATTTCTACCAATAGAAGCCTGCCCAAAATCACACTTAGGAAAATAAATAGCTTTCAAAGTGGTAGCCCAGTAAGAATTGGGCTCCTTGATTACTCTCCAAACTTGCTTAGATAACATAGCAGAATTCATCAAACTTTCTCCAATGAATACCTCTATTATTAGTTGATGATTGCCACCAAAACCTAGCCACAGAGGAAGTGAGAGAAGCACAAAAGGTTTTAGGAAGCTGTAGAATAGACATGATGTAAGTAGGAATAGCTTGAACAACAACTTTTATCAAAATCTCCTTCCCTGCTTGGTTAAGCAGATTACCTTTCCAACCTTCCATCTTAGTTAGAACTCTATCTTTAATCCAAGCCAAACCTTGAACCTTAGAGCCTCCCCACTCAGCAGGGATACCAAGATACTTCCCAGGATGATCCTCAAGAGGGATATTAGTAATTCTAGCAATAGCAAGCTTAGTATCATGATTCACCGTACATCCACAAATAATACCAGATTTACTCAAGTTAACTTTTTGACCAGATGCTTTAGTAAAGGTATTGAGGATATTTATAACTTGATAAATATCCTCTTGAGTATCTCTAGAAAACAAAATAGCATCATCTGCAAAGAAAAGGTGAGAAAGAATAGGGGCAGAGCTTGCTAACCTAATACCTAGTGCAAGCCTTAGTAATCATTCTAGAAAGAACATCAAACACTAGAATAAACAAATAAGGAGAAAGTGGATCTCCCTGCCTTAGACCTCTTTTAGGAATGACTCTTTTAGAATAAAAACCATTGATTTGATAAGAGTAAGAAACTGAGGACACAAAGGACATAACAGAACTGACCCAAGAAACTAAAAACCATAAGCCAAAAGAACACTTTTAAGAAAGTCCAAATTCACTCTATCATATGCTTTATTCATGTCAAGCTTAAGAGCTATCCCTTTACCCTTCTTCCCATTCTTACTTTTGAGGAAATGAAAAGCCTCATGAGCAGTAATAAGATTATCCTTAATCAATCTTCTCCCAACAAATGCACTTTGTTGAGGGGAAATAATAGCAGAAAGAAAAGGTTTAAGCCTAGCAACAAATATTTTAGCAATAACTTTATAGATAAAGGTACAACAACTTATAGGCCTAAGCTGGGAAATTGATTCAGGATGAGGAACTTTAGGAATAAGAGAAACATTAGTGAAATTAACACCCTCACCCAGAGTACCTTCAGTGAAGAATTGATTAACAGAGTTGAAAACATCTTCTTTAATTATCTCCCAGTTCTTTTGAAAGAACAAACCATTAAGCCCATCAGGACCTGGGGATTTGTAAGCACCAAGGTCAAAAACAACATCTTTAACCTCACTGAAGCTAATAGGACACTCCAAGATAAGATTGATAGAATTATCTACACACTTAGGAACCACTTCTAGACATGAATCAATACAAGAAGCAGGCTCATCAGTGTATAGATCTTTGTAGAAGCAGCAATACCATTCATCACCTCAGATTTACCCTCTAACCATAAACCATCAGCATTCTTGATCCTCAACAGCTTGTTTCTATCCCTCCTTTGAACTGTAGAAGCATGAAAAAACTTGGTGTTTTTATCTCCATAGTTGAGCCACTTAATTCTAGATCTTTGACCCCAATAATGTTCTTCCTGTTGCCAAAGCTTATCAATTTTACTCCTAATCTTAGCAACATCAGCCCAGTTTACCATATTAGGAGGAGAGTTAAGAGCAAGTTGCAGATGCTGCTTAAGAACATGAATCTCTTTAGCAGCATTTTGAAAAGTATTATTATGCCAACTTTGAAGCTCTCTCTTGCAATGCTTCACCTTCTTACTCCAATTATCCCAATGATTAATAGAACCAGAATTTTCCCAAGCAGAATGAATGACACCTCTACAGTCACCATGCTCCTCCCAAAAAGACTCATATCTAAATGAGTGGCCTTTAGTCATAGGGGGTTTAGGCTTGATAATAATAGGAGAGTGATCTGAATTAATAATTGGGAGAGCAGTAGCTACAACATGAGGGAAATAAACTCTCCAGGCCCAGTTAGCTAGGACTCTATCAATTTTCTGTCTAGTAACAACTCCATCTCTAGGATTACTCATCTAAGTGAATCTATTACCTTGCAAATTCATATCCATAAGATCAGAATCACTCTAGAAATCCTTAAATAACCTCATTCTAATAGGTTCAACATCATGAGCACCATCTTTATCAAGGTTAGAAGTCATTTCATTAAAATCACCAGCACAACACCAAGGACCATCACGAAATGGTTTAAGATTTGAAATTTTATTCCTCCTAGCAGCAAATGTAGGATTTCCATAAACAAAAGTGAACTGAAACATAAAACCACTTCTTCTTTCTTTAGCAGCAGTATGAATATAGTTAGAACAGGATTCAAGAACCTGTATCTCATAATAATCATTCCAAAATAAACAAATTCCACCAGAAGTACCAATTGATTCAACACAGAAAGAGTTTTGGAAACAAAATTTCCTTCTAACCCTATCAACTCTCTTCTTATGGGCTCTAGTTTCCATAAGAAAGAGAATGACAGGCTTGTAACCCTTAACAAGGTCAACAAGCTCTCTATTTGTCTTGGGAGCTGCCAACCCACGACAATTCCAAGTGATAGCAGTCATTGAAACATAGGGGGCATGGAAAGACCCGCCTCCTCAGTCATATCAGTAGCATCCATTATCATTTGGCCATCAATAACAACAATCACTCTAGCTCTTTTAGCTCCTTCCCCGCACAAAGGCTGTGTGCTTCCCCACTAGAAATAAGCAAATTTCTATTTTCTACTCTCTCTTGATATTAAGACCTTCACTAATTTATAACTCAATGCATCTTCTACTTGTGCAGGTATAATATTCTCAGTAGGTTCAGACCAACCTTCATCATTTGGAAGAAATTCAACAAAGTAAGCTGGAGATGAGTGAGAAGGCAGTTTGAAGTCACTACCTACAAACCTACGGATGATTCTATGATCAGGGAATTTTCTGGCTGAAAAAAGCTAGAACTAACTATATGAACTCTGCTCTCAGGTATAAAGTTTGAATCACTCTCACTTCTTTCATTAGTATCATGATTAGAATCAGGATAAGTTGGTCATTTAAGTTTTTTTTCTGCACAGTGCCAGAAGCTTCCCCACTAGAAATAAGCAAATTTCTATTTTCTCTACTCCTCTTGATATTAAGACCTTCAGCTAATTTATAACTCAGTGCATCTTCTACTTGTGCAGGTATAATATTCTCAGTAGGTTCAGACCAACCTTCATCATTTGGAAGAAATTCAACAAAGTAAGGTGGAGATGAGTGAGAAGGCAGTTTGAAGTCACTACCTACAAACCTACGGATGATTCTATGATCAGGGAGAGGAATATTTGGAGCAGGGAAATTTTCTGGCTGAAAAAAGCTAGAACTAACTATATGAACTCTGCTCTCAAGTATAAAGTTTGAATCACTCTCACTTCTTTCATTAGTATCATGATTAGAATCAGGATTAGATTGGGAGGGCTGATTGGTTTGTGATTGACTACCCTCATAGTAGTTACTTCTAGCTGTAGTCCTATGAAAGGCTTTAGGTTTAGTACCAATCAAGAAATCACCATACTTAGGAATACTTTTATCAAAAGCTGCCATATATAACCCTAGGAACTTTACAATGTTTCAACTCATGGCCAAACCAACCACAGCCAAAACATACCCCTTGTAGTCTTTCATATTTAAATCCAATCCAAATCCTTTCATGTACAGATCTTTGTAACCAACAACCAGACCATAATGTTTTTTTCACATTTATTAACACTCTAGCCCTTAGGAAATGAGTAGAAGCAAATCCCGAATTGAAATTATCATCAACCTCAATAATAGAACCAATTTTCTCTAAAAGTATATAAACATTTGAAGCATTGATTTCATGTTTTGACAGGCCAGGTATTTGGATCCAAAAAGGAACCAAATCAAAATTAATATCTTTAAAAGCTATACCTTCACCCCCATCGTTGCAAGCTGATAAGTTGATTTATCACAAACCAAGGGCCTCTCTCTAGCACTTCAGCAACAATTTTCATTGAAGGAAAAATGAAAAGGTATTTGTTGTCCCCCATCTCAGTTATTTTTAGGTCTTTGTATTGTTCCCACGTTTTGAACATGATGGATCTTGTGATTTTCTTGTTTATGACTTTGTGGGAGATAACCTGAGCTACAAGAGCCCTAAGAGCATATTCAACATTGCTCTTTGAAGCTGGAGCCAACTTCACCAAAACTGGATCCCTCTCATCCTCAGGAATACAGGCTATATTCATATCAGCCATAGAAGGAGCTGATAACAGAGATTTCCTAATAAAAGAAGACAGAAATTTGATGCTCTTTAGCTCTTTTAATGCACTTTTGCTCTTTTGTTTTTGCCCTTTTGCTCTTTTTTTGCACTTTTGCTCTTTCTATTTCTTGTCTTCCTTTCAAAGAGATGTAATAAATTACTTGAGAATGAAACTGTGATGTAAACAGGGACTGTATAAAACTGTAAAACTGAACTGTGAAGTTTTCTTCAAGAGTACTGATGTAGAAAACATGATTGTATTAGGTTATATCTTGAATTTAAAGCTTTCATCAAGAGATTTGAGAAAGATATAGCAGCCGTGAGAATAAATTTCAGGATAAGCATACCATACACTCTTCTCTGCATATGCTTTGTCCATAAAATAGAAGCTCAACTCTATCTATAACACCCTCTCAAAATTAGACAGCACATAAACCTGAAAGGTAATACTCTAAACAAGTTAAAAACCCAATGGTTAATAACTACCTCAACCACTATGTTTGATTCAAAACCTAGCAGACCTTATCTCTCTAAACTTTTAGTGAGAACCTGAATTGTGATTTCTGAGTAACCTCATATCTTTACCATGATAACAAGGTTTAGATTGTAAACATCACATTCGGTGACCATAATTGAGAATGCATGTCAAAGTGCATAACAAGGTTAGATTGTAAACATCACACTCGGTGACCATAGTTATTGTAATTATTTAATTATTTAGTTGGTTAAATAATTATATAAATTAGCTAAGAAATAGTTTTATTTATTTAATTTTATTAGTTAAATATGTATTTAATTAAATTTACGGAGGATGAAAATAATTAAGCTGATAAATTAAGTAATGATAAAATGGTAAAAATATAATTTAAGAGTCATTTCTCTGTACTTTCTCTCCACAATTGGAGAGATTACAAAAATCACTAAACTAATTATTTCATTTTCTCTTTTTCCTATTTGTCTTCTTAACTCCCAACCACTCTCTCTTCTCTTACTCTCTCCCCCTGTTTCACCTCAACCAAACACACTTTCCTATTTGGTCATTTATCTTTGCTTAGGATTCATTTTGGGCATTTATATTTTTTTGTCTCGTTTTAGTTTCTCGTCTTCTATTTTTGTTTCATTTATCTTTGTGAGAGACTAAAATTCTCAAATTTCAACCAAATTATACCAAATCAATTACAAAATGCTCGAAATTACTGCAGAAAGTGAATGCAACCAAGAGATTCCAATGAAATTAAAGCAAAATCAAACATGAAATTGAAATAAAAAATACAAAATGAAATATTTTTATGTTTTTGATTCTAGGAAAAATGAAATGCCACATCATTTAATGAAATACACATCAACCATGAATGCCCCTTTTCCACCAATTGTCCTCAACTTAGCAAATTGCTCTTCAATCTAGGAACATGGAGCACATCAGTAGCAAAACAAATGCCAGTATTAGAATTTTTGCAGTTTCTTGCAAAATTTCCCACGTATTTAGATTCCAAGGTAAAATGTTTCTAGACAATAGTTTCCTGCGAATTTCAAAATTTGCAAGACATTTTTGCAGCAAAAATATTTGAAATTTTGCAATAATTTCGCAGCAAAATTCACAAGTATATTTAGGTAATTCCGCAAAATCCCCACAAAATTTTGGTGCAATCATTTTGTTACAAATCAACAAAAAAATTTGTATATAGATCGACGAATAACTTTGTATGTAAATTCTATGTAGCTATAGCAAATAGCGTAACGTAACAATCAACCCCCAAAACGTTATTGCGGTATAGCGGGTTGCGATATGACTGCTACACCAAAGCCTAAGGAAATAATATACCATACTTTTACCATACACATATAAAGGTTAAAAAATATAAGAATAAAACCAAACATATATTCATAAGTAATCATCAAAGAATTAGCCTATTAGCCCTTCTTACTACCAAAAAATATTAATCATCACAGAAGAGGCTGGGTAGTTCATAGGTGTTGATTTAGCTGAGATGGTGGCATAATTGAGGGATAAAACATAGTAAGCTGTTGAGAAAATAGACATAATATTCTGCAAAAACATTGAGAATAAAAACATAGGTCATTGTTGTTATTGAAAGCTGAGATGAGAGCTTGTTACTTGTAGAGAGGGATGCATTTATATGGATTATAAAAGAGGGAGAAGTGTTTTTGAGAAAACTGAGGGAAGAGATGAGTCGTGAGAGAAAAGAGGGAGAAGAGGAGCTTCGTTCAGCTCTGGTTTTTGGCTTTTGGAACAGTGCTTGAAACATGTGGGGAAGAAAAAGAGTTTAGGTTCAATAAATAATAAGTTAAAAAAGACAAAAGCATTTAGAAATACTTGTCAATTTAACCCACAGTAATTGACCAGAAAAAAAACTATAAAAAAGAGCGAATCATTTAAAAAAGCCAAAAATTACACCTAGGCCTTTTAAGCTTATTTAATTATTTAATTGTATGAGTTGGTCGTTTAAGTTTTTTCGTATCACTTGGTCGCCTTAAAGTTATTCAATTAGAATGAGTTGGTCGGCTAAGTTACATAATTTGTACATCATTAATCCTTTTTTCATTTTCTATTACAAAAAAACTCAATTCGCACTAACAGAGCTGACGTGGCTGTGATGGAACCTACATGTCATCTGTCTGGTTACAATTTTGTCATTTAAGACAACTGTCATTTAAAAAATTTAGTCCTTTCAACTTAAATGAAAAAGAATATGAACCATCCATTTTTAAAAAAAATTAAGTTGAAAGTTCCAAATTATTACATTACAGTAGTGACCAAATTCTTACAAGATAAATGATAGGTATCCTACGTCACGGCCAAATCATCTCTGTTAGTGCGAAGTAAGTTTTTCCGTAATAAAAAATGAAAAAGGACTAACGATGTCAGACGTTATGTAACTTAAGCCGACTTAAGTTATTCTGAAAAAACTTAAAGACCAACTCATATAATTAAATAATTTAAAAGACTTCCAGTATAATTTTGCCTTTAAAAAACATGTCAACGATAAAAAAAAAAGTAAGGGCATTTCTGACTTTTCGCATTTAAAATCGAGGGCAAATGTGAAATTTCAGACAAAAAGTCTTGTTTCAGCATCTTCTACGCATCAAATCCACAATCTGCTCCGCAATCGTGCCGCTACAGCCGCAAATCTAATAAGCACCACCATTGTTTGTTGCGTGGCGCCAAACCACCACCACACACCACCTCTATAGCAGCCGCTATGACAACTGACAAGTAATCTTGTTATAAATTACTATAATTTTGTATGTAAATTGACCCACGATTGACTGCAGTCAGAATTGACTGCAGTCACAGCAGTTAAACACTTTATACCCACTAGATCCATAAATTAGGAGATCCTGGCCATCCATTTTTTTCTTTTAAAAAAATAAATAAAAATCATTTTGGGAGAGAGATAGAGTAAGGCTACTGCAGAGAATCACAATCCGTAGAATATCCGGCATATAAAATCAAAAGAATGTATTACAAAAGTATCATAAAAGAAAGCAAGCACCATAATAAATTTGTATATTTAGTACACAAAATAGTATATAAAATGCAGCAAGTTCTACTCTCTGTGATCACTATACTCATCACTATCATCATCATCTTCTTTGTCATGTTGAGGTGGACGAGAAGAAGACACAGCAAATCCAAGATGCTCCATTAATTCGGCTACCTGCCTATTAGTCTCATTTAACTTTTCTTTCATTTGTAATTTCTCTTGTTCTTGTCTTTGGAGTGATACATTTAATGCATGAATTTGAATCCTAAGAGAAGCAACATCATCTGGACTATTTGTTAAAGTAGGAATTAGAGTTTCACTTGCTGATCCAAGACCAAAGACCTTCTTACCCTTCTTACCCTTCTTACCTACGGTATCTACCCATATATCCAAGTCAGATGGCATATCAATGCATGGTTGACTACCAGGTTCATCCTCACCCGGAGCAAATGTTGAATTTTGAGAAGATAGCTCTTGCTTTTTTTGTTCAAATTTATCCTACACAAATAGAATATGGAATGATTTAACCTTAAGGACCGCAATGAAGTACGCTAACCACATTAATTTCTCAGAATAAAACAAAAGAAAAAAGATCAAAAAATTCTTCCACACAAATTAAACTTACATAAGCAACTTTTGCATGAACACCCACCCAGCTTTGATCCTTTTTCTGATGAGTGCGCAAATAAAAATCTGTCAACGACGGATCTGTCCCTTTTTCTTCCTTCTGCAGTGCAGTTGATAAAAGCAATTTTATTATCATTAATTTTGAAAACTAAATTATAATATAGAATAATATTTTAATAATACCATTCTCTTCCAATGCAAACGATGAGGAATTGATCCACCAGTATGAAGTGATGCACCCTCCAAAGACTCGCTGTTTCTTCGATTTATTGTAGATATCTTTTTAAAAGTTGAAGACTTCCAATGAGCCTTCAATTGTCTCCACACAGCATCTCTCATCCAAGTAGGTTTTTGATCTAACTCTTTTCGAGCTTCTTGCATCAATTGGATCATCTTAGCCGACCCTCTCTTCTCAAAGTTGCGCCTCACCTTGTCCTTGCAATCAGGTGGCCATGTAAACTTTTTCTACATTCAGGTGGCCACATCGTTAAAGCAGTATCAAAAGTACATTTACTTACATTGTAACTTCTTGATATAAATAGACATACCTTTAATTTAATAAAATGAGATCTAAAGATTCTAAACAGGGGCAGGATATGAAGATTATAGATGAAACTAAGTCCAACCAGTAATTGATCAACCCCAATAAGAGTACAGTATCAGGGGGAAAACCAAAGAAGATGCAACAACTAATTAATTCTGAACATAGTGAAACATTCTCAGATATTGTATATGCCATGCACAACACAAAGTAAAGAACCAAACAGGCCTTAACCATTAATTAATCAAATAATACATCATCATACACATAGATACGCAGAACAGATTCTGATCCAATTGAATAACAATCAAGTGTAAAAAGATCAAAGACATAAAAATCAAAGGAGCACAATCAAATGTGAAAAGATCAAAGACATAAAAATCAAAGGAGCACAGAGTACTTTCAAAGTTCAGAATCGATCAGAAGCAGATGAATAGAAAAATAAGACAAAAGATTATGTGAAAATGCAGCACCAAAGTTTCTAATCTGGTTGGTTAATTCAACACCATAAACTGACAAAATTATATACATAACGGTAAAAGTGGAATAGAGAGAGAGAGATTACCTGAAACAATTTAAACCATTCATCTCGTGTATCCTTTGATATCTTCTTCCATGATGGCTTTCCCTCCTCCAAGGTGCTACGTATAATTGAAGCAATCTCCGAAACTACCAATTTGTGTTTATCAAACCTATGTAAAACGAAAAGAAATAATGATTAATAAAAAAACATAATGAGAGCAACCATAAGCTAATAAAAAAATAACTTACCCATCCCCTTCTGGGAGTATCGGGATTTTATTTCCATCATCTTCTCCACAAACAAGACTAGATGAAGATGATTGGGCTACATTTCCCACTGGATATTCCTGCATATCAACCACCTGAGTAGGGATGGGAAGAGATTGAGGTTGGAGTTGAGGATGAGGTGGAGGTAGATATTGGGTGAATCGAGGTGGAGATTGAGGTATAGATTGGGTTGATCGAGGTTGAGCTAGAGATCGTGTGGATCGAGGTCGGGTAGGATGAGGCCGGGGTTGAGGTATAGAATGTGTGGATTGAGGAGGAGGTCGGGGTTGAGGTATACTTTGGGTGGGTCGAGGTTGAGATTTAGTGGATTGAGGTCGGGGTTGAGGTATAGATTGTGTGGATTGAGGAGGTTGGGGTATAGAATGTGTGGATTGAGGAGGTAGTCGGGGTTGAGGTATAGTTTGGGTGGGTCGAGGTAGAGATTGAGTGGATTGAGGTTGGGGTTGGGGTATACATTGTGTGGATTGAGGAGGAGGTTGGGGTTGAGGTTGAGATGGGGTGAATCGTGTTGGAGGTCGTGATCGAGGTAAGGACTGAGGTTGGATGAACTGAGGTTGAGGTGGGGGTTGATGTTGATTGGGTTGAGGTTGAGTGAGTTTGTTGGTATAGGGTTGGAAGGTATCTGAGGGAATTATACATGGTATATGACTTTGTGTGGATTTCTTCTTTTTTAACTTTTTAATTGGTTGCATAGATTTCTTAGAATTTGACATCTCCAACCTGTTGTGTTTAGATTTTAAACAAGTCTGCGACATGTTGTGTTCAGATTCTAAACTTGGCATTCTAACTGCAGTAGAAAACTCTGATCCATTTTGATGTTCTGGCCATAATGATCGGTGGACTGAGTTCAACACCTCATGACCCTGTTGCTGATTCCTGCTACTAGACATATTCGTATCAGTATCATTGTGGCTACTAGACGTATCTGTATCAATATCAACATTAAAATGAGAGACTTTCTCACCATGGGATGTCCAATGCCAATATCCAGGTATAAATCCCTTTTTGTGAATGTGAACATTTACAACATCTGGGGTTAGGTGTCTCTCATTTTTGCACCGCTTACACGGACACCATATTACTTCTTCAACCAAATACTTTTGTTGCTGACAAGCAAAACCAATAAATTCTTCGGCTCCTTTTAAAAATTCAGTTGTATATCCCCTTCCACCAGGAAGAAGCCTGTTATACATCCATGTACGATGTGCAGGCGCTTCCATTTTTAGCTCAGCTCCAAAAATCTAATATGATCACAAGTCAATGAGCTGAAGAAAAGGACTAGAGACCACTGAAAATGGAGATCCTAAAATACACATATAATATATTCATCAGTAGGCAAGTTTTTCAATTGAAAATCAAAGCGCATGAATGCATATCTTTCAATTGAAACTCAAAGAACATGATGCATGAATTGGAAGGCTACATGATGCAATTGTATCACGGACTCTCAACAACAACTTGTTTTTTCAGTTGATCTAGAATTGGAAGTTTGGAACATTCAAAGCACAATCAGATTATCAATGATCAAACCCTATCAATCAATATGAATATAAAATTAGTTTTAATATTCTTGATTCACACTGTTAGCCATCATACCAGATGCATCTCTTCTCTTTGTTGTTTCATTGTAGGTCCAGACCCAGTGTATGGATCCGCAGTAAAATATAGTTTTTTTTTTTGACAAAAAATGTCTTACAAAACTAAATTTTAATAACGTAACAAGGCCAAACATGAGAATATTGATATTAAATATATAGAATCAATTCTACCAAACTCGAAAGCTACTACTTATAGCTTCTAGTAAACTCGTGTTTAGACACTAGAATTGATTTTTCTAAAGAAATCTAAATACTCATATAAATGAGTGAAAGTACTTTAAGATGTTCAAACTCCGGTTTGGTGGTCACAACCTCCCAACCAAACATGCGATGATGCTAAAAAGTAAATACGACTTCTACAATCCAAACACACATATTATGTTTACCACTACTAAAATAATTTGTAAATATGGTCTATCTAGCTTTTCAGCCTTCTGTATCACACACTCTGATAAGTGATAAGAACTACCTATTCACAATAACGTTAATGTGTCATTTGAAGATTCAACATTAGTCAGCTTGAAAATCATATTAACTCCCCTATTTACATAAGTGATTCCAATTCTTTCCAAACTCATATTACTGTTTCAGGATCATCAACAAATTGCATCATAAAACAATAATGAAATAAATGCACATATATATATAGCTAAAAAAACTCAGTAGTTTTTTTCTTCTTTTTTTCACCTTGTAAAAGGGAAAAAGGAGACTTGAATAGAAGAGCAGAATGAAGAAAATAAGAAAGGAAAATTGAAAATGATTTGAAGGATACAGAGATGCAGAAGGTAAACGTACTTACAGAGAAGCTGCACCGAGAGAGAAGGACCCACCGGAGAGAGCTGCACTGAGAGTGAGGAGCACACCGACAATGAGGCTGCTATGCGAGGAGAGAGGAACGCGTCGGAGTCCTTGCCTGAAGCAGAGCTCTCAGTTCGACCAGACCGCTAAGCGAAAACGATTTCGCGTAGAGAAGCTGCCATAGGGATTTCGCAGGGAGAGAGAAGCTATGCGATTAGGATTAGGGATCTTGTGCAGATGAAGATGAACCTCGGATAAGGGATTAGGGTTTGCGCACTGTTCAGAAGTGATTAGGGCTTAGGGACTAGATAGCAGAGAAAATCCGCTTTGTGATTTACCTACGAATTTTAATAATTAGAAAAATCTGCAAGTAAGCTAACATTTTTCAACACATTTACCTACAATAAAAATTGGCAAGATTTTTTTTTTGATATTTATGAAATTGGTAGGAAAATTCGCAAGAAATATTAAATAATTGATATTATATAGGCTAAATTACTGTTTTGGTCCTTTATCTTTGGCCTTGATTTCATTTTGGTCCTTTATCTTTTTTTTTTCGTTTTGGTCCTTTATGTTTTGATTTTGTGTCAATTTGGTCCTTTTTGTAGTTTTTCGTCCAAAATGACACAAAAAAAGGACCAAATTGACACAAAAAGGACCAAATTGACACAAAAATGACCAAATTGACACAAAGCCCAAAACATAAAGGACCAAAACGAGAAAAAAAAAGATAAATGACCAAAAAATGAAATCAAGGCCAAAGATAAAGGACCAAAACAAGAATTTAAATTATTATATATGTATACAGATTGCAGATCTATGACCCTCTCTGTGTTATAAGGGTGCAAAAACAAAACTTCTAAATTCCATCATTTTGTTACATTTTTCCTAGCACAATAAGAACGAGGGTTTTTTTTTTCACTCTCTTCTCTATGTCACCCCATAATACATAAATCCCGTTTTACCTTGGTTTTGTTAAAAAAATTAAAAATTTGAATTACCTCAAATGAGGTAATTCCTGTTCATATTTAATGAACCTAATTACCTATTTCGAGGTAATCAAAAATTACAATTTTTTTCAATTATTTATATTTTTATTTACATTATTTTTTTAACAAATGGCGAGTAGACGACCAGGATAGTGTAAGCGCGAGTAGAGTCTCTTCCGAGCAAAGACCCATGAAATGACGACAACATCTTTGGGGAGGCCAAGTGATGCGATACTCCTTCTCCTGACACTCTACAGAGACTCGTAGTCAGATCATGACATTCCCGCTCACGGTTAGTAGGCATCGTATATATGTCCAAAATGACATATATACGATTTGTTTTAATTTTTATTACTAAAAGACTACTAAAAATAGTCAAAACTACTCTAAAAAATATAAAAACACCACTAAAAATCTAACAAAACCAAAATAAGGCTATACAAATTTTTTTAGATTTTTGGAGACTATGAAAAATTAAAAAAATCGTAAAAAATAGTAAACGATGGAATTTGGGATTTTGAGTAGTAGTCCCGTAAGAAGTCTCTTTCTAGGGAGTCTTGATTCTTGATTTTTTCGGATATAAAATGTGAACCTAATTACCTCATTTACGAGGTAATTCCGAAAATCTTTTCGAATTACAGGTAAATCAGAAATTCCTTTATTTTGAACCTAATTACCATTTTTAGAGGTAATTCCAAATTTTTAATTTTTTTAACAAACCAGGGGTAAAAACGGATTTATGAGAATTATGGGGGTGAGATAGAGAAGGAGGGGTGCAAAAAAAAGGGTGTTATTTTTCGTACCCCCCTCATTCCCTCCCACACCCCCATTTTTCCATAAATGCCAATAATACCCTGTGTTTTAAAAAAAAATTGAAAATTTTCGAATTACCTCAAAATAAGGTAATTCCGTTCAAAACAATGAAATTTTCGAATTACCATTTTTAGAGGTAATTCCGGTTCATAAAAATTTCGGAATTACCTCTAAAAAATGGTAATTCCGAAATTTGTATTTTTTTTTGTTTGTATATTAAATTAATATTTAAACGCGTTTTATTTTGGAAATATGATACGAACGGTTTATGATTTAAATAGCAATATGTCAAAATATATAAAATGAGCAACATAAAAAAAATATAATGTACAAATACAACTACTATGGGTCCAAAATGTTTAACAATGACTGAAAATAAGCACGTGAAGTGGGTGAACGGGCGACATCTAAGGCATCCCGGGTCAATCAAACGCTCTCTGCACCCTCTCCTCATAAGTCTCTGGGACAGCAGGCTCCTGATGATATGGTGGATCTGAGTGGGCGTGGCTCTCTCTGCTGCGTGGAGTGCAGCACCGGAGTAAGGCGCACCACAGTTACTGGATCGTACCAAGGAAGGTAATCGGGATCGCACTCTCGTGGTAGCCCGCCAATCTACTAGCCCGCCAAAATGTCGCGCCGAATCGATACATCGGCCCGAACCCTCAGATGATCTCGTCGCGAGAGGAGCATTACGAAATGGGTGCTCTAGGGATCCTCTGTAGCTGCCCGAACTGCCAACGCACCCTGTCTGGCATGTAGGGAACAGCGTCATCGGCCCAAAGCAACCAGCCTCTGGCAACAGATATGTTCGACAAAGGAACATACTGCCTGTGGTCATCATAAGGGGTGAGGATGACATCCCCAGCTGCAGAGCATCTATCCGCGCCCTAAAGTCCACCAACTTGACTTTATCCAGCTTCTTGTTCCCACCGGTGGCACGTGGTCGATCGTCCTAGGTAACACTTTCCACCAACGGCCAGGTGGGAAAGTGCTCGTAGATCCAAAGATCGAAATAGTTAAATTAAAAATAATCGATTATTAATATATGTTAAATTTAATTAAAAGTTTTAAATTAAAAAAATAAATAAATGATTACACGGAGCAAGCGATGTCGAGTATCCGCGAACCGCTTGTCGTATAAAAGACCGCTTTACCGGTGGGTGTAGAGGTAACTAAGAGCGGCTATACCCCAAGACCAGCGCCACACCTGGCTGAAGATCCTGGCGGATACATCCACCTCACCGCACTAATGTGTGACTCTTGTCGGCCCGTAATGGTGGTGCCTATCGGGAAGAGCATGTAGCACCGCGGCACGCTGCTCATAAGCACCGTGCCATGTTCGCCTTGTGGCGTCCTCCTCTACAGAGAGATCCTCGAATCGCCCCTGTTATCCTTAAGCTCTGGATGACGATGAGCTGATCCATGCCCAAACGATCCACGGCCATGTGAAAAGCCTCAACAGAATCAAAATCGGCTTGTGGTCCAATGGGGTGCCATCCAATGGCAAGTGGAGCGAAGACGGCCACATCATCCAAGGTGATTGCTCATCTCCCAAAGGGCATGTGGAATGAACAGTCTCGTAAAGTGTGCGGAGAAGAGTATCGCTACTCTTTCCCTCCCGAAATCATGTGCTCGCTCGTCGGCCGCGGTGTCTTTGCTCAAGAAGACTGCTCCGCTCTACGTTGTCCGATCGCCTACTCGCCATTTGTTAAAAAATAAATGTAATTAGAAAATATTAAAAATTGAAAAAAATAGATTTTCAAAATTACTAGGTAATTCGAAAGAAAGAATTTGGAAATACCTCGAAGTGAGGTAATTACGTTCATATTTACGAACCTAATTACCTCACTCTCAGGTATTCGAAAATTTTCTAATTACCTAATATTCCAAAATCCCATTCGATTTACTTACTTTTTCCGAAATTGTGAAATGTGAAATGTGATTTTTGTAAATTTTCAGGGGTATTTTTGTCCAATTGGAAAATTATGGGGGTGTGGTAGGGAATTTGGGGGGTACGAAAAATAATACCCCAAAAAAAAAACCCTAAGAACGATGTGTAGTTATAACTTGTGGTGGCAAAAATACATGTACCCAAAAGTACTCTAAGATTGACCTATTCTCTTCACACCTGCAGGTAGTTCAGGGAGCACCCAAGTACCATTTTTTTCAATTGATTTGATCTCACAATCCAATATTGGACAGTTTGATTTGCATTGAGTTCACGGATAATGCACTAAAATATTATTTTTCTAAAACATAAAAAACAACATTTTTTTTTGGTAATATTCCAACACTTCTAAATAGCTAGATTATAGAATTCAAAAATTAAACTCAGTCAAATTAAAACCACTAATAGTCTTCCAATTCATAGTACTAAAATTTACAACTAGATCATCAATTATTAAGGTAAAAGTCTAAGTAAATAAAATCTAGAGCTTCAAAAATTACAAAACTAGTACGATTTATTATGGGTTGGTTTGGATTCATGACTTTTTGTTTTTCAAATCCATTATCCCGATCCAAACAAGTATGAGTTGGTTTGGATTTATTCGAGTTTGGCCCGACCACGAAAAGACCCGTACTTCTTACAACCCACCCCTCTACTCACTGGACACCCCCCAAAACTAGCGAAAAGACCATAATGCCCTTAATGAAACTCACACTTCCATTTTTTCCAAAGATTACGATGGTTCGATAGTTCCAACCGAACTGATTCGGTTTACCACCGAGTGTTGTGTCTTCACAGACACCCCCTAATATTAAATCTACTAGGTTCGGAAGCTCCCCACTGAACCGGTTTGGAAATTCCCCACCGAACCGGTTTAGAAATTTGAGGTTGAACCATTCAAAATTTCAGAAAAAAGGGAGTATTTTGGGGATATTGGGGTGTTGAGGGTGTCCACTAAGTAGAGAGGGGGTTGTAAGAAGTCGAGGCCCCATGAAAAATACTCAAACGAAACATATCTATTTAGATTGAATTGTGTATTAATTTGGAGGGGTGGTTTTTTTATACCCCCATCCCCTCCCACCCCCACCCTTTTTGACTTGCATTGAATTCACTCTGACTGGAACCCACATTATCTGACATCGTATATACCTCAATGGAAGGTATATACGATTACATTAAATATTGAACGCTGACCTGAAAAAGTGTGCATCGTATATATGTCCTTC
Source organism: Oxytropis ochrocephala (assembly GCA_020916435.1). Lineage (NCBI taxonomy): Eukaryota > Viridiplantae > Streptophyta > Magnoliopsida > Fabales > Fabaceae > Oxytropis > Oxytropis ochrocephala. Next base: position 14,467,402 of record CM037092.1, read on the forward strand.
AAGACATATATACGATTACATTATTAAATGTTTCGTTGACTACTCATCGTATATATGTCCTTCAAGACATATATACGATTGCATTATTAAATGCTTCGTTGACTACAATTCGTATATAGGTTATATACGAGTGGGTTTTGAAGATCTAATCGTATATACATCTGGGCCATGTATATACGATGTTAAAATATTTTGAGGAGGTATATACGACTGGGTTATTTTTTTTGTTTTTTCTCGAGTTGATATCTCTGCTTTGTTGGAGCAGATATTGACCCGCCTGCTGCAGATGCCGACTCTCGGTTGGCTCTCGTTGATATTGATACTACAAATGGCGTTCACGACGATACGGTATATTTTTGTTACTCAAGTTTGGTAAATAGAATTAAATTACTTAAGTACTTAATAAATTATATATTTTGTAGATATTTTCTACACGCGAGGTCAGGAGAGTGTGGGCCAAAATTTGTTGGTAGAAGTATCGGTGTAGTCGTTATTATTGTGAGATCGAAAAGCAAATTGGAAAGAGGGGAGATGAGATAAGATTGATTTTGGTGTGAGAAGCAAGGCGGGTTTACTAATGATTCAAGGGTTTTCGGTTCTAAAAGGAGAGGTTGTCCTTTTAGATTGAAAGCTACTTGCACCGTAGCCGTGGGGTTGGTGTGTGACGGTTAAATGTGGTAGACACACACACGAGTTGCTTAAAACTTCCATTGGTGCTAATGCATTTGGGCGTCTGTCTAAGGCGCAAAAGGATCTGGTTAACGAGCATGCAGATCTTGATGTTGGACCGAAAGCTACTATTACTGCTTTGAAGAAGCTAGATTCGGAGAATGTGACTACTCTTCGTCAAGTTTATAGCGTCGCCACAAACACCTGGTCTACAAAGAGGGTCGAGAAACGGACATTCGGGAGGTGTTGAGGCGATTGCATCACATAGTTATCTATGTTGGAGTAGAAAGATTCCCGTGCGATGTCGTCGGTGATATCATGTGGGCCCATCCCACTTCTATAAAGTTATTGAGGTTGTTTCCCAAAGTTCTCATTCTTGACTCAACCTACAAAACCAACAGATATAACTTGCCTCTTCTACAAATTGTTGGAGTCACAAACACTGAGATAAATCTTCATGTTGCATTTGCGTATATTGGGCAGGAGCTGGCTATTCATTTTTCTTGGGTATTGCAAAGAAATGAGGATATTTGTGAGTTGCATTCTATTCATCCTCGAGTTTTCTTGACAGACATGAGATCTCTACCAGTATGTCCGCTATTCTTGATGTCTTTCCTTCTGCTACAAATTTATTGTGTCATTGGCATGTGACAAAAAATGTGAAAGCGAAGATTAAAGACTTGGTTCACAAGGATAGGCGGGAGGAGGTCCTCTCTCTGGCTCTGTATTATTGATTCTATTGATGAGTCAGAGTACTTATCTAATCTGAAGTTTTTTGAGGCTGCTTGCTCTGATAAACCTGCTCTTATTAAATATATGACACATGGTTGACACAGCACAGGGAGCGATTTATCTCAGCATGGACTAACCATATCCCACACTTGGGGAATGTGACGATCAACAGGTATATTTCTATCCGTTGCTTGAATTATTTTGACACGTGGACATATTTTTTTCGTCGTTTAAATTTCTTTGACACTTGTTTATTATTTCTATCCGTTGCTTGAATATTTTTGACACGTGGACATATTTTTTTTCGTCGTTTAAATTTCTTTGACACTTGTTTATTATTTCTATCTGCTGCTTTAATTTTTTTGACACGAGGACATATTTTTTTCGTCGTTTAAATTTCTTTGACACTTGTTTATTATTTCTATCTGCTGCTTTAATTTTTTTGACACGTGGACATATTTTTTTTCGTCGTTTAAATTTCTTTGACACTTGTTTATTATTTCTATCCGTTGCTTTAATTTTTTTGACACGTGTTTATTATTTCAGAGCGGAATCTTTGCATTGGAGTACAGTTGAAGACTTCTAAGGGTGATTTATCTAAATGTTTCATATCTATTGATGACATGCTGACAATTCATTTTGATCAAATCATCGGGTCTTTTCAAAGAAGCATCAACAGAATTGAAGTCAAGTCCAATATTCCACTGTTTAAAAATCTTCAAGGTCTTGTTTCGTTATCTGCATTGGGTCACATGGTTAAGGAGTTTGAATGATCGAAATCTGGGGTTGGATATGACAAAGGGCAGTGCCGGTGCATTCAAAGGAAGACACATCTTCTTCCCCTGTGCTTGTGAGATAGGTATTTTTCATGCTTCCGGTAATTCTATTCCGCTCAATGTTGATGATCACTGGAAACATTTGAGCTTGGATGCAGTATATGTTAAATCCACCCAGGATAAATCATCTGGCTGTGATATTTCTTACCAGTTCGATGCTATCCGGGCCAGATTTGATAAAGTGAGTGAGGAGGAGAAATTTCTTATCAAGAGGCGACTTTTATGAGATAGCATTCCCTTCTACTTCTTCAATGGTTCCACCTAAATCAAAAGTCAGAACAAAAGGTGCACCAAAGAAGAAAAAACAGAAATTATTTGATGCTAAGTGTGATCCTTCCGGGTGGGAGCATGTGGATGAGAAGGTAAAAATGGCTGAAGAATCTGGGGCTTCTAATTTAAATCAACACAACGGTCTTCCAAATTATCTCAGGGTGCTTCTAGAGTATTATCACAGACAGCTGAGACTAAAATCCATTTACCGTTTCTTCCACCACACGTGCCTGATTATGTTCAAAAAATAGTTGATGTGGAAGGTGACGGTAATTGTGGTTTTAGAGCAGTCGGGGTTGGACTTGATATGGGTGAGGATTATTGGCCTGTGATTAGGCAAGATTTAATTCAGGAAACGAATGAAAGGGAAACAGTGTATTCAACCATGTTTGGGGAGAAGAGACTATTAGAGTTTCGCAAAGCTTTAACTATTGAATCATACGGACGTCAGCCGTCATCGAAGTGGTTTGATTTGCCATAGATGGGTTACATGGTTGCAACTAAGTATAATGTTGCACTGGTTCAGTTTTCTTTGAATATGAGTTTTACTTATCTGCCTTTGAGAGGTACTTATGGTTCATCTAAGTTTAAAATCATATCTGTTATGAACAAGGAAAATCTACACTGGTTGCATCTTTCGATCTCTCCCACCTGTCTGTTGCCTCCTATTGCCCCGCAGTGGTACCACCACCACTCATCAGAGTCTGCTTCATGGTTGCATCCGTATGTCAGACGTTTTACCCTATGGCAGTCTATGTGTCCTTCCGTGCAGCGTCCCGCTCCCGGTGATACGCCTAGATGTGTCGATTTAGCCGATGATTCTATTGACGACTTATAGATAGATTCACACCTTTTTTGTATTACACGTGTATCTATTACTATATCGCGTTTTTGTAATTATACGCGTTTATTTTATCCAAGATATCTACACCGTTGATGTTAATCAAATCACGAGACTTCAAATTATAACCGGTAATAAATCACAACTGTTAACAAATAATAAGCCCATCGTATATATCTCTTTTGGGACATATATACGATGTGCATTTTTAAGGCATCATAAATATGTTCATTGTGCGTATATATGATTGACTTAAAACGCATCAATCGTATATACGCACAATGGACATATATACGATGTCAAAGATTTTCACATCATATATATGCCCCAAAAGAGATATATACGATTCGTATAAATTTGTAAAAAAAACAGGTTTTTTGAAGGGCATTTTGGGAATATACTATTGGGTGGGGGTATATGGGGAAGGGGTGGGGGTACCAAAAAAAACCCTAATTTGGATTTGCCTCAACCATCGAACACCCTCCTAAATCTATCTATAAAATATACAAATGAGAATGAAACAATGGGCTCAATTTCTGACGTGTCATCCATAGAGAGATTCAAGGTAAACGTATTAATGGCATTCCAATGTGGCAATGCATCAAACATGTTTTTTTGTCCACCTGTTAATAAATAATATAATAAAATTAAAAAAACAAGATATTAATGTCAGTCATATTGTTGGTGGACAATATATGAAACGTAATTATACCTCTAATTTTTCCGATTTATTGCCAATAATTGTAAATAGTAAGTTTGATCTTATAAAAATTCAAAATTATGTAAAACTAAAATATTACATAACTGAATGTGAATTCAAAAGGCCAAGTTAAAATATAAAACTATTTCAAAATAAAGTTCTAAATATTCAATGAAAATAAGTCATAAATCAAAATTGTAATTATCATTTCATCTATATAAATATAAAATTATGACAAAAATACTATTCCTAATATAAAATAGAAAATTAAAATAACTAACAGAGTTTACATATTTTAGTTTACACAAAATTGAATAATTACTGAAATACATCTTCTTTTTAAGACAAAACTGAAATACATATATTCTAATTTGAAACTCCAAACAATTACTCTTCTGTAACCAAAAAAAACTAATTACTCTTTCTTTTTTGCATTAAATTCCCAAATTCAAAATTCAATTTTTTTTCAATAAATGCCTAATTTTCCTATACCAATTATTACTACAATTACGTTTTGTAGACAAAATAAATTGTAACGGGCTAAAATTCTTACTACATTGAATTGTGAAATTTAAAATTCAAAATACTCTTCAACGGAATTTAGAGACTTCAAAATTATGTAAAACTAAAGTATTACATAACTGAATGTGAATTCAAAAGGCCAAGTTAAAATATAAAACTATTTCAAATAAAGTTCTAAATATTCAATGAAAATAAGTCATAAATCAAAATTGTAATTGTCATTTCATCTATATAAATATAAAATTATGATAAAAATACTATTCCTGATATAAAATAGAAAATTAAAATAACTAACAGAGTTTACGTATTTTAATTTACACGAAATTGAATAATTACTGAAATACATCTTCTTTTTAAAACAAAACTGAAATACATATATTCTAATTTGAAACTCCAAACAATTACTCTTCTGTAACCAAAAAAACTAATTACTCTTTCTTTTTTGCATTAAATTCCCAAATTCAAAATTCAATTTTTTTTCAATAAATGCCAAATTTTCCTATACCAATTATTACTACAATTACGTTTTGTAGACAAAAAAAATTGTAACGAGCTAAACTTCTTACTACATTGAATTGTGAAATTTAAAATTCAAAATTCAAATACTCTTCAAGGGAATTTAGAGATTTCAAAAATTATATTACCAAAATTTAAATTCTTTCCGTTTTGCTATTCAGCAATTATATCAAAATAAAATTTAAAACATCATCATCAAGCATCAACATACTATCATTGCATACGCCTATATAAATGATCAAATCTCAACACTTTCACTCATCACAAGCATCCACATTACGGAAAAGTATATACGGCGAAATACTCTTTTGTGCGTATTCCTTCATCATATCTTCTAGCCTCATCATGCTTTCTGTGGTTGTTCCTATGATGACTCGTTAGTTTAGAATTCGTGTTGCTATTTTTTATAGTGGTTTAAATCCGATTTTTAAGTTCGTAAATGTGTATGAAATAGATTCATCTTTCCATCAGTTTAGAATTCGTGTTGCTATTTGATATACTTGATACTTGATATTGTTCTTCAACTTAACAATATTATTTAAAATAATATAAAATGATTTGTTTTTATATGATTTAATATTGTAATCTGATATTGTTCTTTGACTTATAAGATTATTCACCGTTAGGATATTTTGTAACATAACGTCTTGGAGCATCAATTTTTTGCTCAATTTTGTAGGATCATATGGATAAATTTATTGATACTATTGATGAAGTTCTGAATGACTGTGTTTTTTTTGTGACAAGATCGAATGACTGTGTTGATCTTGCTAAAACGACTCTACAGATTGCATTACTCTGAAAAGGCCATTAGAAGTTGGTTCAAGTTCTTCTACAACTGCTCTACCGCCAAAGTATTTTAAGATGCCTGAGGTTCTCAAGATTGTTGTCAAAAGAGTGGATAAGTTCTCCAAACATCTGATTTACAAGTTGATCCTCCCACCACTATCATCATATCGAACCAAAAATCTCCTCAATTTGATGTCCTTCACATGAAAAAATGAGTATTATAAAACATCTGACTTACAAGTTGATCCTCCCACCACTATCATCAAGCATTTTTAATTTATTTAGCAAGCATGATTATTGGACATCATAATCCATACAAAAATTGCAGCCAAACTTGATAACGACAAGAAGACTATAGCGCCTAACTATCTTCAAACGTTCCTATCCCTTTATCTAACAAGAAGTAACACACAATATATTTAATTTTTTGTCATGCATTCTGAAGGAAACTAAATCGAGTTTTCAATCATCAAACTAGATAAAAATTGGGTATCGTATCATACTGAAGAGTGGGATTTTCCAAACACTAACACAAGGTATAAAGGGAAGGGTTCGTAACATGGTTACAACAAATTAAATGACTCTTTACTGATATTAATCATATTATAATCAAAACCACACAGATTAGATCATAAAAAAAGATAGTGTAGCTCACACTCACAAGTCAACCTTTAGGTACTTATTATGATGCCTTTATAATATTATCATTATATCAAATATAAATAATACTACTTATTTTTGCAACTTTTTAACTACTCTAATGTGTGTGTGTGTGTGTGTGTATAAAATTATTTTAAAAAACTTTATATAACCTAAAAATCTTAGAATTTTTTCATTGATTATACCAAATACCGTTGTATATCCTAATATAAAAAAGAAGCATTGTTTTTTAACAAGTTACATTATTTATTGTTTTTTATGACTTGAAATACATGTTTTTTTTTTGTGAAAGAAAGAGGTACTTACAGATAATTTGAGTTACATGTTTTATTGTTAGAACAACGTTATAAATTCAAAAATAAGTTATACTTCTTATGTGTATTAAAAATGTTTTTAATATATACTTTTTCCACAATACTTTTTAAAGAAAAATCTATTAGAAAGTTTTTCCACATATGTATCCCTTAGTATGTATATCAATAAATAGTTTAATATTTTATTCACAATATATTTAATTAAATATTATATAAAAATTGTTTTCCGTGCATCGCACGGTTTCATCAACACATTGAGAATGACTTCGGTTTCATGAAGATGTGAAGATGATGAATAGAAGATGTGAAAATGATGACGAGTTTCGGTGCGGTTCTAGTTTGGTTGTTGATCTAAGTCTCATTGCTCTTCTTCGTTCATGTATTTCATCGTGTTCTTCTTCTGGTTTTGTTGCTATTTGTTCATGTTATTTATTTTATTTTTGAATAAAAAATTGATTTTTAATTAGAAAATCCTAGGTGGACTTGACAACTCAGCAGTCAAATAGTCAAATTTAACGATGTTAGTGTTAAAACGTTAAATAGGAAAACGGTGCAACGTTTTTTTAAAGTTAAAGGACCTATTCGTTAACTTGAAAACTTAAGGGACCTACACGAATACAGAAAATAAGTTAAGGGATCGATAGTATTTTGCCTATAAATAAATTATATTATATAAATTATAAATAAAAGCACGTGCCATTTATTCATGTGGCAACCACACGTCTTCGTAGTTCTCTCTGGTTCAAGGTACCCTCTCTCTCTGTCTCTCAACGCTGTCGATTTTCAATTTTGGATTCTCTATACGTAATTTCCTTCTCCGAATTCAATCGTTTTCGTTTACTTTTCGATGATGAAAATCGATGCATTTTTATGGTTAGGGTTCGTGTTGATCCGTATTTCATTTCTCGGTGTTTCTGGATTTCCGATACTTCTAATTATTCATTTATTATTAGGCACTGAATTGACCTTAATAATTTTTAATTGTTGATTAAATCATAATTATTTATTATAGTTTTGGTTTACTGTGTCCGTGTCTGTGTGTGGTTGTGTTTCTCTAGAAGCTTCCAATCATAATTTTTTAATTGTTGATCAAATCATAATTTTTAATTGTTGTCGTGGAAATGGAAATATATGAGATTTTCTGACGTGAACAAGCGACAATTTTGAAGCATTATTTTACTGTTTCTGAGTTTTTTTGATATATCTGAACTGAATTGATCTTTTTCTTTTAAGCTTAGAGGTTAAAGCTTCTTTATGGAACTGATAGTGATAATTGTAACTTGTAATTTAATGTTTACTGTTTAATTTAGAAGAGAGTGGATGAGAGAATGGATACTAGATAATTCATTCTCTTCCCTTTGAAGTTTTCTACTACCTTTGTAATAGTTTTGTTGATGCTAACTGCATAATTAAGTTGTTTTTAAACTTCATTCCCTTGCAAAATACCGTAGTTGATATGTAATTTGATTGGTTTAATTTGATTTGTAATATAATTTGTTGTTTCTAGAAGAAATTGTTTCAACAAGAGGAGGCAATGGACTTGTTTTTAAAGGGAATGAATGGGGATGGATCTGAGTGCCCCTTTGATTTGAGAGACATTCAAAAGTGTCCGTTTTTGAGAAACATCAATGAAACTACAAATTTCTCTTTCTCTTCAGCAAAAATCTCGATTCCCGTAAGTTATTCATCTTTATGTCCTTTCCGCGTATATCAAATTCGGGTCGATATTTAATCTAATTTTTTCCATTCTCATTGTTAAGGTGCATGGAGCTAAGGGTCCTATATTTGAAGATGGTCCTAGTTTTGATATGGCTTTTAAGCTCTTCCATGGGAAAGATGGAGTTATTCCTCTCTCCAAGAGATCTGAATTTCATAATGGCAGCACAGAAGCTGATTCTCTGCCTGCTTTTAATCCCTTGGCTGGGAAAGCTGCCACAATTAGTCTATCAGCCTTTGGACTAGGTGGCCCATTTAATTTTGGCAATTTTTCTGATAAGTGGAAGAAGCAGAAGAATTCTGAATCATCAAACAAAAAGGATCACTCATCTCAGGTAAAAATCTGTTTATTGATGCTGGTTTTTCCTTTTTCTAGTAGGTAACAAGTACTGATGTTATATGGTCCTGAGAGCATATAATATATAGTTGTCTTTCATATGGATTATTAGCCGTCAATGCATTGGATCACAGGGCAAGATTGTGATGTGCATGATGTTTTTATTTTCTGTTGCCTATTCATCATTTTGAGTTTATTCAGGTAACCTTTGAAACTTGACTTATATTGATTTTTTTCTCCACCTGCTTCAATTCCAGAAAGGAGATACTATGTCAAAGCACGAAGCACTAGGAAATGAATGGTTGGCAAAGGGAAATTGCCCAATTGCCAAGTCTTATAGAGCTGTAAGCAATGTTCTCCCCCTTGTTGCAACAGCTTTTCAGCCACCAACTGGTGTAAAGTTTAAATGCCCTGCTGCAGTTGTTGCTGCAAGGGCTGCCCTTGCTCGTACAGCTTTCGTTAAAAACTTGCGCCCTCAGCCTCTTCCTGCGAAAATGCTTGCTATTGCAGCGATGGGCATGGCACTCAATGTGCCCTTGGGTATGTGGAAGGAGCATACCAAGAAATTCTCATTGTCTTGGTTTGCAGCTGTGCATGCTGCTGTTCCCTTTATAGCCATGCTTCGAAAGTCGGTAGTGATGCCTAAATCAGCTATGGCTTTGACCATCGGAGCTTCTATCCTGGGGCAGGTTATTGGCTCAAGAGCTGAGCGTATCCGAATGAGAGCAATAGCTGAGATGGGAAAGGTGACAACAACGACAGCGAGCATGGCGAGCTATAATGCCATGCAGCTTGACGACATTAGGACCAGTCACTGTGGTGCAGAAGGAATGGTTCTCAACTCGATTCCTGGGAAGGGTGCTGGTTCGAGTTCACCTTCCAACGTATGTTATTGACCCATAAAATCAATTCATTTGATTTTGAATAATATTGATGAACTAAAATAGTGAGAAAATGTAATATAGATAAAAAGCTTCATGAACTGTCAAAGTATATGAACAGAAATCAAGACATGCAGCTGTTTTGCATGCAGAATACTACTACATACACAATTGATCACTAAATTCTAATAAAATCTTCGTTTCGCCTTAAATTATTCATATCTTCAGAGTGACCCTTGAAGTCCCTTGTGTTTGATTGGTTAGATTTAAATATTGAAAATATGATTCCCCTCCTTAATCAAATGTAAGACATGGAGAGAATCTCTGAAGCAAACCGCTTTTGAGAGACCCGTCTCCCAACACATCTCCAAACCACAAAGGATGGCCATAAACTCAGCACATAATTATTGATTTTGCATTTTTTCAAACACGTACCTCAAAAAAGTAACTTTTTTTAAAAAAAATATTATTTTCGATCAGCATTCAGTTGTCTAGAAATTAACTCCTGATACAAAAAGTACACCTTTGAAAGATGAGAAGTGCTAACAAGACTCTCCTATCAACACTTGTTTTATAATTTGATGAAATTAATGATGTTAACGAGTATCCATGCACAGATAGTACTCATTTGCTATTCAATCCATTAGATTAAAATGATATATGTGCCCTAGTCATATCCGTGCAGGTATCTGCTTTGTGAGTATTTAGTGGATATTTCAGAATTTGTGAGTATCTACAAATACCACGAATATCATAAATATATTTAAAAAATACATTTGTGTCAGAAAAATTATTAGTTTTAATTATATAGAATTTCTTCTTATTCTTTTGACAGTAAAATTACCAATCCCTGAATTAATAAATTGAATTTGCATCTACCAAACATAGAATTTCTTAATTTTTTTAATTCTTGTATTTAAGTGATGAGCTATTTTAGCAATTTTAGTAATTTACTAGTGGATACCTACGCGTATGGATACTATTACATTCACCTTTCGTATCATTAATTAACTAACGGGTAGTTGAATTTTATTTTTTTACTGGAGGGCACCCTTTAAGCTATCCACCCGTGCTTGTTGCGGATACGAGTTTTTTCCATCTCTAGATGAAATCCATGTGAGTACTACTAAATTAATAGTTCTCATTTTCAAAGTTGCCAACATTTTTTTAAAGATACGATGGAATAGAGGGTTCAAACTAGCAAAACTAGGATGTGTTAATAGTACTCATTAATTAATAAGTAAAATGACCACATTGATACCGCTTTTTTTTGGGCCAAAAAAAACTTTGTAACATACCCATTAACAAGCGTAGGGCCAAAGCTCACACCTATAACATCCTTGCAACGAATGACGTTTGTTCTGAACCGGTTCAGAAGTCGAAAGTAAACTTCTGTACCTATTAAAAATATTGAAAATGGGGGTGTCTATTTAGTTCAAAACTATACTTAAACCCAGAAAAAAAGACACGAGTGCGTTTTATTAATGATATTTTGGTCTTTTCACAAGGTTTGAGAGTGTCCAATGAGTAACTAGCGGGTTCTATAAAATATGAGCCAATAAATTTGAATTCATATCGTTTTCAACAATCAAATCCAAACCCAACATGGAATCGCAAATTTCTTAATGGATTGTGTGGCTAGCGGCTGTGACGGGGACATGATATGCGGATGCCCCTTTCACCCAACATGACCCATCTATACTATCATAATCTATCCTCCCCCTTGATGGCTGAGTTTTAGTACAGCTGTAAGTAAATATGGAACTAAATTTTTGTATAATTTGCATATAAACGTTATTTTTTGTATAAAACACTTATTATTCTATAGGTCATCCTAGAAATTAAAACCTAGTTCTGAATTACATAACCATGTCTCTGATATTTTTATAATTATAATTAAATAGTTTAAAAACTTAGTTTTAAATAACTAAAAGATTGGCAATCACGTTGATATGTTTAAAAACAATGTAAGAATTATAAGTTCATTTGAAAAATTAATTACAAGTTTGCCTCCGGCCGCGCCTACTTATTAAGTCAGATATATTGGCATCTGACTTAAAATCTCCAATTCTTTTCCAGCTTTTTTTATTAGTGATTAAGAATTAGTATTAATAAGGTCTGTAGCCCCTATCCGGCGTACCAATGTTCCAACATTTTCCAACATACTATTCTCTTTGTCTCCACATGCGAGCCTTCACGATTTTGCCCTTAGTTAAAAGGCATCATGGTGGGTTAAGGATATGGGTATTTGTAAACTACCATTAGCCTTGTTTCTTAGCAATGTGGGGCTTTTTAGGGTATCAAAACAGTATAGCCCCTCATTCAAGACCAAATGGCGGATGCAAAGTTGAGTGGTATGGTGGCATTTTCCCCGACCAATTAAAATAGCTTTGGTTGAATATGCGTAGAAAATTTTTATTTGCCCAATAAAAAATTAAGTATTGCCCCATGAAAACAACTCTATTAAAAATGAAATTGGAAAGTTAATTATAAAATATAGAAGAAAGAATCAAATTGATACAGACTTTATCTCTTGATTTTTCAAATTTTAATATATATATATATATATATATATATATATATATATATATATATATATATATAACATTAAATACACATAGTGACACAAAACTCGTTGGATTTTGGGTTTTTTTATTTATCAAAAATTATGTATTTCGTAAAAACTTAAAGAAAAAGTTCTTCGATATTTTGCCCCCATTAACAATTTCTTTTGGGTCTACCAATGCCTGCAACCCCCTGTCTGACGTGCCAATGTTCCAACCTCAGTTCCGACGTTGTTTTCCAACATATTGTCCAACTCTTCTCTACGTGTAAGTCATCGCAGTTTGTCCTTAGTTAAAAGACACTTCAATCGGTGGTTGGTCTTGATTCTCATGCAAATTGTAATGTGAGATTTTTTAGTGTACGAGAACACCAACTAAACCAAAGATGCTCTTAATATATAGTGAGTGAAAATAATATAAATATTGCATTTTGTAAAAGGGATAATTCCCATTTTATTTCTCCTAAAAAATGGGAATGTTAATTTGTTGAAAATATCTAGTCCAAATAAATGCATTTTTTTTAAATAGAAAAATGCCAAATCTGAAAAAGCAAACATAAAGGCATTCTTTTGTTTTTTCCTCAAAACCTAAATTAAATGATGTCCATGATGAGAGTACGTAGACATAGAATAAATTGTAGTGTGCAAACAAACGTAGGTAGATGCGGCTATCACGTTCAAAGTGCATGTGAAATTAATATCATCGTCATGTTCATCATGGCCATGTCCCCAGTCAATATCTTTACAACAATATTATTAAAGTTTTTGATTAGAAATATACCAACAGTTGGTAGCTGATTGATAATTGATTATTTATTGCAACATTGAGACAATACGTCGAGATATAGTGCTTCATGTACTGTAGTTGTAGTATTGGTGGTCCAGCCAAACGTGCCTTTATCACGCGGTTTCCAACATGGATCATGGTCTCTTGAGTAGTGGAAGAGACGTTATTCGTAGTATACGTAACTCTCTTATTCTTACTAGCAAGTCTTAACACTTGCTAGCTCAGTTTGTGATGAAGCAAATGCAGCAACTTTACTTGGGAGTCTTCTCTTGAAAAAACAAATTGTCAATTGGTACTAGAGCTCCATCGGGGCCTGGGTAAAATCGAGAATCAAGAACCGCAGCTTATGTGATCACGAAGAGGAACGATTGAGATGACGCCGCCAACGATGACTGAAAAAGAAAACGAAAACTTCGTCCAACCAGCGATTCCCAAGCTTGATGGTCAATATGACCATTTGGCGATGTTAATGGAGAATCTAACGAGGTCCCAGGAGTATTGGGAGGTTGTGTGGAAAAGGGAGTTCCAACTCTTCCCAGTAATGCGACACCAGAGCAGAAGAAGATCGTGGACGACGCGAAATTGGAGGATTTGAAGGCAAGAACAACTACCTATTTCAAGCAATCGAGCATGGAATATTGGAAACCATCATGAAATCGGACACGATAAAGGATATTTGAGACTCTTTGAGCCAAAAATATAAAGGTTCCACAAAGTCAAGCGATCCCAGTTGTAAGCCCTAAGGGGTGAATTCGAAGTCTTGAGGATGAAGGAGGGAGAATCAACTAACTTCTCAAGAACACTCTCAATTGCGAACAAGATGAAGAGTCACGGTGAGAAGATGTCAGAAATTAATTGTGGTGGTTGAAAAGATCATGAGAAGCATGATTCCCAAATTCAACTATGTTGTATGTGCAATCGAGAAGCAAATAATGTTGAAGAATTATCTGTTGTGCATGATAACTCATGTTTATATGAGTTATTTATGCCTATATTCCTTAAATTAAAGTGAGTTCACAAGTAACATTAGTATCTTATTTATTATATTATGCTAGTTTTAAGTAAAGAAGGACTAAATACTATTTTGCTGTTAATTTGGCACATCTGGTGCCCCTGTGAGCATTTTAATGTGTTTGTTAGTGTTGCAGTGTCAAGCACTATAGCGGCAAGCGTTATAGCGATAAAAGAGCAGGTCAGAGTTGAGTTATTCAAGGCAAAAGTTCATTTTTGGCGCTAAGCTCTTTAATCCAAATCTCGTTCACTGTGCTCACTGCACACGCTGACACACCCGGATTTTATTGGCTAGCGAGGGACACTTGTCTTTGTTTGAGTGGAACGATAGCTTTAGTTGGTAAAAGGTTTCTATCACCTTTTTGTACCTTTTTGGGGAATAACACAAACAAACTTCTTCTTCTCCACCATACTCCCACCTTCGAAGATAGAGAGAGTTTTTGGAAGAAACTTGACACACTTTCTCCTCCATTGAAACACTTTCAAGCTTTTATTTTTATTTTATTGTTTACCATTTTCCTCGGTGTATAGCTAACGTTATAGCGTATTCTCTGTGGATGATTTGGAATCTTCGGGTTGTATCTTTTGCAATCGTTTCTTTTCATCTTGTTCACGGTAATATGAGTTCTTTTTTATCTTGTATTTGGTTGATGATGCTCAACATGAGCTAAACACTTGTAGTTGGATTGCTTTAAGCTTGTAATGAACCATTAGTATTGCGTTTATAATACTTCACGTTTTGCGTTTCAATCTTTGTATTTCAATTCTTTCAAACTTGTTTTAGGGTTGACCACTTAAAATGAGTACATTTGTGGGTACAGACATGGTCCATGGATTGAACTCAAAGATTGATATGAACGAAATGTTGTTTAAAGACATTTAAACAACGTTTGCTCCTTCTAGACATAGAAATGCAATAGTTCATAGGGCAAAAGCCGTGGGTTCTTTATTATACAGGGGTGAACTTATTTAGAACCTAGACATAGGCTTCTTGTAATGAAACCTAGACATTTAAACAACGCCAGTGACTTATTTAAAATCATTTGCAACAGCGCTTGACTCTATAGCGTGTGACGTTATAACGCTTCACTTTTGGGAATTTACTTAGCGAAGAGCATTCCAACTTACTTCTCTCATATTTAAACCACTCTTTTAAACTTGTTCTATTCAAACACTCATTTGCACGGTTATTTGTGACTACACATATTTGCTACTTGTTCCACTAAGTGTTAGTGTAAGTTAAACTATAAAATTAACATCAATCCCTGTGGAGATGAACTTTACTTATCAATATATTACTTGTTGGGATTGTGTACACTTGCACAACTACTTTTCGCACAACAATGCATTGCAAAGTTGGTGCAAGAACAACGCATGAATGGACAAAAAGAAGAAGAGCAAGCTCTAAAGACCACTAGAATCGAAAGAAGTAGGGGAAAAGGTAGAGGAAGGGGAAGACAAGCCTCAAAGGAGAATCTTGAGTGCTACAAATGTCGTAAGTTGGGTTACTTCCAATACGAATGCCCTAGTCTTGAGGAGAAGGTAGCAAATTATGCCGGTTTTCATGATGAATAGGAGGTACTGCTCATGGCTTATGGTGATCCTCAGTCATTTGAAAAGGTAATGATCTGGTTTACTTGGGTTGCAGTAACCATATGTGTGGAGTAAAAGACTAGTTTTTTGAATTGGATGAATCCTATAGAGAAAACGTGAAATTAGGTGATCATTCAATAATTAAGGTGATGGAAAAAGGTAGTGTTAGACGACTGAGAATTGAAGGAAGGATACAAGTTATTAATGAGGTCTACTACATCCCAAATTTGAAGGATAATTTGTAGTATAAGGTAGCTACAACAAAAAAACTTGAAAGTAATTTTTGATGATGATAAATGCAAGGTATATCATAAGGAAAAGGGGTTGATTATGACTTCTGTTATGGCAAAGAATAGAATAGAATGTTTCAACAATCTGATTTGGCTAGTAGTTATGGGAAGTATTTGGGCTACTCACAATGGAATTTTAACAACTTTCTGTAATGTTGAAAGCATTTTAAACCAAATCAAATGCGTGTCTCGGGGTTGGTTCATTAGTGGAGCAAGTTGTAATTCGGTTCATAGTGTAAGTGATTGGTGGAATAACTCATTAATTATTCTTTAAGATGCTTAGACCCTCATTTTCACTTTAGTGGATTAAGGTACCCCATCCTTGCAGTCGCACACCCATTAATTCATTTTGCTTATAAAAAATAATGGAAAGGAAAGTTAGGAGCTCCGATTGAAATGAAGTAAGCTGAGAAAGGATTTGCAAAAGTTTCGTGTAATGTTTTTAAAATTGAATCAGAAATCGAACTGGTGAGACCTTCAGACTATGGGCTTAATAACTCTAAATCGCACAAATTGAGATAAAATCGAGGTTAAACCACTCAAATAATTGAACCGTAGACACCATCAATTCATGAATTAATCAGTTAAAGCGTTCAGTTGATTCGGTTATTAAAACACTATTTCCAAAACATATGGTGTTACTTCTCCAGTTCTCCCTCTGTCTCTCTCCAACTAGTTTAAACTGTGTCGTTTTATGGCTTAGGCATCGTTCCATTTAGATCATTGTCTCGTCTCTCGTGAGTCATGTGAATCTGTGATGTGACTCCATTTTTATTTATCTATATTACTTTAATTTAATAATTCTTTGGTATTATTTGACACACGCGCATAATTGTCGGTTGTGTTTTGTTATTTTTGATTCCATTCAAAATGGTAAAATTAAAATTTATCTATATAATAAAATAAAATAATGGATAAAACATGTTTTGTTTCGTTCTAACTTATTTACCAAAACACCTTTTTTTTTTGGTTATAAAGTTCAAGTCTTTCAAGGAGTAAAACAAATGCACAAAACACATTTGTGTTTGCATCATATAATGGCGTACAAATAACCAGAGATTCAGCTCAATTTCGGCAATTCAAGATTTTTGCATATTGTTTTTGTTTTTCCTAAGGCCAACAATGAATGAAACTGACTTAAATATAGTTCGAAATTCGATTCAATAAATAATACGTTAAACTTGATTCATAAACAAAATGAGTTAAAGTTGAATTGAAAATTTAGTCCATTTAAGTAAATCAATTTAACTTTAGCTAGATATAATTTGACTTGTTTAGTTCATAAATCAACTCAATAATTATATATATATATATATATATATATATATATATTACTAAAATTATATATTTTCATTTTTATTTCAATATTACGGTTCTCATGCATTTAGTGTTTATAGAAAAAAATTATTTGTTTATTGACTCGTACAATTTGTTTAACATTAGTTATATAATTATACAATTTCTCAAATTATATTATTGTGTTTGTCTAAAATTTTTATTAAACTCAAGAGATAAACAATAAGTATTAAAATTATATTTATATTTTCAATTAGGTAATTACTTTATCTAAAAACTATTACTAAATTGCTAATACAAAATGTCAAAGATCTAGTTTTTTTTGCCTTCTTTTACAAAATACTTTCTATCCACGTGCTTCAAACTAACAAGTTGAATCTAGTTGCTCGTGAGTTTGAGTCGAGTCAAGTTTGAGTTGGAAAGAAAAGGCTCATGTCAAGCTCAGTTGAGCTCTGAATTGATTCGATTCTTATCAAGTCGAGTTGAGCTAAGCCTGAACCAAGTTCGACTCAGCTCTACTTATTTTTAGTCTTACGTTTTCCTATTTGGCCAACAGAACATATGCATCAAAATAACTCCATTATAAATATGGAAATTAGATCACTAAAGAATTTTTGTGACAAAATAAAAGTTCGCACATCCTTTTCAATTTTCATTTGATCGACTCTTTCAAATTATGTTTCTGACATATCTTTCCATTTATTGATTTTTTTATCAATTCCAATTTGTTTTGACTAAAACATATATATTCATTCAATCAAATTAATTGATAGAATACATCGATAACAATACAGATTCAAAATTACTAAATTGTAAAGGATGATGAGTCTGCGAAACAAACTTATAACACCCTAGTTAATAACATAAAACAATAGTGTCCCTATAATTGTGACATAATCTAAGCCAGTGGCATAAACTTGGCTCCAGATCTGAAGCATTGATGTTCAAGTCATCGATTGAATTGTAATCGAAATTGATCTGTCAAATCAGAATCAAATGAACATCGCAACAAGATGAGAAACCAAAAAACGACATATCAAGACGGCGAACAAAACAATACAAACTTAGACGATGAAATCAAAAAAACAAAAGGAAAATAAGATCTATAAGGAAACCACTTATTTAAATATAAAGAGACGAAAACAATTGAGAGGGGTGAGTCTGGGCAAAAATATGACAAAAAACCACCCCTCTCTAGTATATGACCAAGAAGGAAGAGAAGAGTAGAGAGAAAAGTGAGATAAACTATTAAGTTTTTTTTAGAGAATAGTTATCTTGATCAAATCAAATTTATTTATTTGGCTGGTGAAATAATGAATAATTTTTTGTTTTACAACTTGTTTTAACCGGAAAACAAATTGTAGAAAAACATTAATTCTTTTGGGGGGGATCATTATGTGGAAATAAGCTCCCAAAATCCCATCTTAATTGTTTTAGGCTGATTCGTCCCAACAGTAGA
Source organism: Oxytropis ochrocephala (assembly GCA_020916435.1). NCBI lineage: Eukaryota > Viridiplantae > Streptophyta > Magnoliopsida > Fabales > Fabaceae > Oxytropis > Oxytropis ochrocephala. Next base: position 14,486,184 of record CM037092.1, read on the forward strand.
AATGTCGTTTATGAGCATCCGATTGTCGGGTTCGATCCTCCGGGTGTCTAGCCTTGGTTTTTCCTTTTATGTGTGTGTACTAGGTCCTGACACTTGTCAGTTCGATCACCAAACCAAAAAAATCATCTTAATTTAGACATGTTTGGAAATATTAAACCATTAATTCAGGGTTCGTTTGATTTGCAAACAGGTAAGTTTGATATGCTATCAACACACCTGATATAGCTAGTTTTTTCGCTAGCCTTATCCTCGATCTCAATGAAGGCTGCTTCACAGAAGTTGGACATTCTTAACTATTTTGTCTTGATTTTTCAACAATTTGGAAGTTGAAAAGGGTCTCCCATGGTCTAAGAAGCAATTCGTCTCCATATGTTTTGATGAGTTTGGGAGAATTAATACCTCTAACTAAGACACTATGACAGTCACATTAGTATGTATTTAGAGAATGAACAAAAACATATCTTTACATGCTGATATTATCCCTTTATACAAGTCAACTTGAATCTAATACCTTATGCGGCTTGGCGCTTGGCATAGGCTTGCCAATGTCCGTGGGAATAATTTTTTGGTGTCACTTCCAATTTTTTTTGTTAAATTGGTTTTTTTTTCTTCAGTTTTTCTTTGTTTTTTTCTTTTACTTTTTTTGTTTCTATGTTATTAGTGTACAGTTTTCATCAGCTTTATCGATGATTAATCTACACCGGGGAAACTGACTGGCCACGAGTACTTGGCTTTGTCGGTTTGAGTGGTTATCTCCCCCTAACAGAGTTTTTGTCACACCCAAGGTTCTTCTTTTATATTTTAAGGTTTTGTATATTTTTTTATATTTTAAGAGGTACTTTACAATCTCGAAAAAATTTACATGTTTAAATATGACAATTTTCGATTAAAAAAAGATTTAATTTCGTAAGAAAATAAGTAAAGTGAGATGCTAAAGAGTGTGTTTTGGTGTACTTAATGGGGACAAAATTATTTTGTAGCAAAACGCATAACGTGAAATGTTAGACTGTGTGTTTTAGGGTACTTTAGGATTCAGAATTTTTTTTAACTCTTCAAATAATAGACGTTTCTTCGTAAATAACCGGTTTGATAAAAATGATAAGTTTGTGGCAAAATATGTGTTGACAGTGTATTTTGGAGAACTTAGGGGTCCAGAAAAAATTTAGATGTTCAAATACACAAAGTTCGTTCCTCAATAATCTATTTGATGGAAAAAATATTCATGATAAAATACAAAAGTGTGATTCTAGGTTGTGTGTTTTAGGGTACTTTAGAATCTAGAAAAAAATTACATGCCCAAATTGGTATATTTTTCTTTATTTAGATAATTTCGCACCAACAAGTATTCGAAGCATACTTAAATTGGTGTTAAGTTTAAACCAAACTCTGCATGATACCTACGTACGTGTTTCACTTTCTAATTATGTTGTCTTATTTTCTCTTTAATTATAGGTTAAGTTTTTATATTACTTGGCATTGCCGCACAATTTGAAATTTTTTTTTTCCAACTTCCAATTTTTTGTTCACTTGGCCTTTTTTTAGTTTGTCTTTTTTTTTACTGTTTTTGTTACAACGTCCGTGGTGTGAAGTTTTTATCGGCTTTACCAATGACTAATCTACATCGGAGAAGTTGGCTGACCACGAGTATTCGTTTGCCGGCTTGTGAGATTATCTCCTTCCAATGAGTTTTTGTCACACCCAATGTTCTTCTTTTATGTTTTGGTGTACATGCATGATGGGGATAAAATTATTTTGCAGAACGTGTAACGTGAAATGTTTCACAGTGTGTTTTGGGGGGGACTTTAGAATTCAGAATTTTTTTTAATTCTTCGAATACTAGAAGTTTCTTCGTAAATAACCGGTTTGGTAAAAAATAATAAGTTCGTGACAAAATACGTAAAGTGCGATGTTGGCAGTGTATTTTGGGGAACTTAAGGGTCCAGAAAATTTTTTTGATGTTCAAATACGCAATGTTCATTCCTTAATAATCTGTTTGATGGAAAAAAATTCATGTCCAAATTGCGATGTTGACAGTGATTCTAGGCCATGTATTTTGGGGTACTTTAGAATCTAAAACATAATTTACATGTCCAAATTGGTATTTTATTCTTTATTTAGATAATTTCGCATCAACAAGTATTAGAAGCATACTTAAATTGGTGTTTAGTTTTAAATCAAACTATGCATGATACTTACGTCCGTGTTTCACTTTCTAATTATGTAGTCTTATTTTCTCTTTAATTATGAGTTAAGTTTTTATATTTACATTTTTTTATATAAACTGGGTAATCCCTCAAACCTGGTACGGCCATATTATGGGTTAAGTTTTTATTGTTACATTTGATGAATATAGCTAACATTATTATAGGCTGTTGTTTATCTTACAACTTTAAGTTGTTTGTGTTATGAGTTGATCTAATATGTGTGACTAGTCTGTTGTTTATGCTCCTATACACTTAAAATGAGTAGTTAAGGTCAAAGCTTGGACAACCAAATCTAGCAAGTTGATAACCTCCTATCTTATCTTACTCATGTATGCGGCAATACATGAGTTTTCCAATCTTAAGTGGGAAAGATTTTTTGTTATGTACTTCAATTTTTTTATTCTGAATTCCAATTGTGTTGCTCACGTCATTTACTTTCTTTTTTTTACCTTCAAAAATTTGTAAACAAGCACCACCAATCATTCCCACATCGGTTTACTTTCACACATCATTTTACTCCTTTCCCATAAAACATTTCCAAACTCACACACACTCACATCTTCTACCAAGTAAAAGAAAGAAAAGAAAGAGAAGAAATGGAGAGAGAGCGTGAGGTTGAGGGAGATGGGGAGGAGAGAAAATCACCTCACTTGGATGCATGTGAGATGTTTTAAAACTATTAGAATCACCACTTCCTTCTCATTCTAACCATCCCCTTCTTATCACCATTTAATTCCCATCCCTCCTATCACCATATTCGCTCTAGAGAGAGCTTCAAATTGGAGGAAATGAGTTCATTTGCTTAAAATTCAATTTTGGGAGCTAATGAGTGAGGATAGGAGCTGATTATTGGGTTATTGGAAAAAGATTTAGCATTTCAACAATTTGAGAGTAAGTTTTGGGTGCTGTTCTAGAGGTTGAGTGGGAGTTAAAAGAATTGTGAAGCTATGGAAATCGGTTTGTAGAATTTCGCTTTGGAGCTAACACTTAAATATAGGTATTTGGTATTCGATTGTGGGGATTACTCCACCATTCAAGGGTTTGTATTTAGCATTGGTTGTTGTTCATAGGGTGTAGAGGCTTGAGGATTGTTCGAGTTCGATTTGGGAATGGTTTGTGAAGTTTGGAGCGAGTTCGGAAGTTCAAAATTGTGAGCTTTCAAAAGTATCGGATTTTACGTGATTTTCATCACAACCGGTGAGTTTTACTCACGATTAGGGATTTTGTATGTTGTTTGTGTGACTGGTTTAAATTGGTTTTCGAAATCTTGAGTTTCGTGAATTTTTGAGTCGTAAACGGTATTTTACGAAAATTACGTGTTTTCTAAACTTAGAACGAAACCATTATTATTTGATTGTTGAATTGTTATGTTTGGACTGAAATATGTTGATATAATATCTGTTTTGATGTTTGGATTGAGTTGGAAAAGGAACGGAATCGAATCGGAATGAGAATCCGAACGAAATTCAGCAAAACAGTGCCACTATTCTTCTGCCACGGGCCGTGGCAACCACTATGTTTTTGTTGACATCATTAGGAAATCTGGTAGAGTTTAGTAACTGGATTTCCTACTCTCCTACAAAAACAATAGTGTTTGCTCTTTCAATATCAAAACTTCTGTAGTAAGATTAACAATTGTCTATACTTTTGAAGCATCTTTATATCGTTTTTAAGTATTAAACATTAATCCTACTTATTCCATATGTATTAGACTTACATGTCTTTAACAACTACCAATTTTAAATTCTTTAACAAATGTTAGTACTAGATAATTTTATATCTAAATACTTTATTTGCTTGCTCAACACTTAGCCAATCCGTCCATCGAACATATCGTGGGGCTAGTGAGATTATATGTGTTGTCTTTATGTACCAAGAATCCAAGATTGTACCTTGACTCTGAATCCTATCAGGAATAAATGCACCCACAACACATTGAGGTGTTTTTCTTACTAAAACTTATATAAAGTCAATATTGAGTGTGAATGTCAAATTTTTATAAGGACTAAAAATATATATTTAATACAAATTTTTAAGCTCAGCCGACTCAAGAGGTTGCCAAAAATTATTAAGTCTTAAAAGTTCTCTAATATTTGAAGAAATATTAAAATATCTCACTTTTTTTTGTCAACAATTAAAATATCTCACTTTCAAGTTTTACCATAAATAAATATCTTGGGCCGGCCGCATGTGAAAAATACTACAGTACTAATTATTACGGGGTTAGCAAGCAATTTCAGCAGAATTCCACTCCTTCGTCACATTCTAATTATTGATTTATTATTTCTATTATGGCAATTTTTTTTTGTCTTCACGTCATAGTCATAAACCTAATTTAGTTTATAAACTTCCACATTCTCTTGTTTTGACCATTTTTTATAATTTGAGGGTGTTACTGTACCCAACAACACTTGAATGAGATGATAGGAGTCATTTTCAGTTTAATCAATATCCTACGTCGAATCCAACATATTGGGCATACAATAGTAATAAATATCTTGAAGGAAAACTTTGTCGTCCAATGTGATACAACAACATATTATTAGTGTAGGATCCAAAATCAAAGATTTATTCATTATTTTGTAATGACAAACCAGACCATTACATGAACTAATTATAATGTATATTAGACTCTATAATTATATTAAACTTAGTTTTAATTTTTAAATGCTAGCTAGTTTGAGTTTATACATTTTAATTTCAAATGTAGACAAAAATTTCTATAATAATTATAATAATCTATACTTATATATAAATACAATTATCTTCAATAACTATTATTTTTTGGGTTCCACTACTCTTTTCAATTTTACCTTTTTTAATAACTGGAATATAAAATTTAACTTTAAGTTAAGTTTATTGACCCAATATTTGGCAGTTTTCCATTGAGTGAATATTCAACTTTAAGCATTTTTTTTCTTTTATACTAGAATTCAACTTCAAACTAGGATCAACCATTGTGGAGAATTAGATGTAAATTGTAGTAATAGTCAAAATATGGAATTACACCTAAAAAAGTCAAAATATGAGAGAAGAGTCAAAAGAACAAACCTGAGTTGGATTTTAGTAGAAAAGCCATACTCACAATAATGCTACTAATTAGGAAAAAGCTTGACCGACGCACCTATAATAAATTTGCCTATAAAAAAAGGAAAAAATAAAAAGCAAAAGTGAGAAAGGAAAATATACTAGTAATTATATTAATTAGCTTTACACTTGTTAGATTCTTGTTTTTTAATTAGTTTTTTCTGTATATGTATATACTGTTTATGTTTACAGTAATTTAATAACCTCATTTATGGATGCATGTCAAACAACTCCGAATTTATTTGCTCTAGATCTGGCATTCGTTCTCTCCTTTTCAATGGATTCTTTAAACTAACATAACAAGAAAAGTACATGTACACATTGCAATAAAATGACAATAACTGAAGCAAGGAATAAAGTAATCACGAACAGGAGGAATTCATTGATGTCGGTGGGGATTCTTTATATTAAAAAAAGCTTTGACGTTTTCTATCCTCAGACTTTGGGTTGATTCGGTACTCTTAGGTTCGACTCCGACGCTTGAAAAAACTTGGTGTTAATTAGTGCGAAATTTAATCTTAAGTAAAAGTGAAGATTATTCTTTTATTGAAAGTGTGTTGAGACACTATTTAAATAGCCAACAATGATCTGGAAGAAAAAAAACCTTTGACGTTTTCTATTGTATGTTTATTAAAATGGAAAAACTCTTTCCTAATGGCAACAAAAAACAGTTTAATAAGAGAAGGAAAATCGAAGTTTTATGGTAAAAAAACACATGCTTAATCTTGTTTACTTAACTAAACTGTATCGTGGGACTTTTGGTATGTATGTATTACTAGTACTTCTCCAATTGGCATATATACGACGAATTTGACACTATTGTATAGTTGTATATTTCACGCGTTATTAGGTTTTTTGCATTTACATTTTCTTGGGGGGAGTGGAGATTCTCTAATTTGATGACTTCTTGGCGTTATTATCATTTTCAAAGTTTGGTGTTTGATTGGCAATTTGTGCGAGCAAGAGAGCAATCAAATCATAATTTGTTGGACGCATTACTTTATGCGGTCAGCTTTGCGCAGGAACGTTATTCTGACAGTATAGGAGGTCGATTGTCCGCTGTGCCATCTCGATCGCGAAGACTCACAACACTTGTTCATGACTTGCCCATTTGCACAATCGGTTTAGACTTTAATCGAGTGTGGCTTGGCGTGAATGTTGATTTGTCTCGAGTATGATGGACTTTTTTACGTGTTGTCTTCATTGGTGCCATGGAAAAATCCAAACGAGTAAAACATGTCTTTTGGCCTATGAAACCCGATAATCCAAAATAGGTTACGTCACCAGATCCGATACGTGTCGATACTTCCGGATATGTATCTTAAGAGTATCCTAGAATTTATATTTATTTTTAAATAAAAAAAGCGGAATACTTATCGGATACTTACCTGATACGTGATCCAAATTAGAGTATCCTAGAATTTATATTTATTTTTATAAATCAAAAAACAATCAGATACTTACTCTTTTATCCTTGTTTTTTTGGTCGAGACCAGAGTATCCACTACCGAACGCAGTGACTAATCCCCTCGTTGGTACTCTTTTATCCTTTTGTGATTCGTGAGTATATTTTAAAATGGGAGGGGAAAAGACATTTAACTATGCTTACTTATTTTTTTGGGTTACCGTGTCATTAGTGCACAATTTCCACCGACTTTGCCGATGACTAATCTATGCCGAGGAACTTGGCTGGCCACGAGTACTAACTTGGTTGGCCTTTTGTGACATGTATCTTTATGTTTTATATTTTTAACTTTTAATTTAATTTTTTATTAAAGTATCCATGCCGTATCGTATCTTGATTTTCTAAATTTTCTCGTATCCACGTATCGTATCCCGTGTCGTATCTCGTATCTGGGCTTCATTTGGCTCACAACGTGTTGGAGTATTTGGCTTGCAAGAAACGATGTCGTTTTCAAAGAGGAGGAAGTGAGCGTGGACTCGGTTGTTAATCGGGTTAAGAGTCTTTCATGGAGCTGGTGTATTTATAAATTGAAATGCAACTCATCTATGTCCATAGCTTTATGGGGTTCTAACCGTTTTCATGCTTTCAAGTGAGAGAAAAACGTGGATTGATATTCTCATTGTAAGCAATCAACATCTGCTTAGAGGTACTATTTTTCCTAATGGGTTTTAGGCTCAGGAGAGGTTTAATGAGACACTCCCCTTCCCTTTCAGTATATGGGTTGGCGACGCACTCTCGATCTCCATCAATATAATTATTCTTTATCTAAAAAAATCACTCATTTGCGCAAGTTTATAAAACAGGACAAACGAAAAAAAAATTAGAGATTAATAATTTCATATTGGTTAGGGTTAAAGTAAGACAAATTTTGGTATTTACTTTTTGTTTTGGGTACAACGGGTGTTCACTAAATTTTAAATAACTTTGATCTAATAATGCCTCAAAAAATAACTTTGATGTAATAAGTTTTTTAATGCGTTATAATTAGATAAAATAAAGTTTATCTAACTTTTAATTATGTAATATAACCGAATCAAATAATGGAAGTAGATTTAGGTGGTAGTTATCATGACAAGCATGTAGGCATGACTTAGGTTACCTTAAATTTAATAAATTAATAAGAGACAAGTTCTAGGAAATTCCATTGTATAGTGTACATGTTTCTTCTGGTCTCCGTTACTTATTATATATTTAGATACTTTAATCATGTAAAGATCGCAATAGGAGATCAATCATTTTATTACTAACATATTCTTGGTGAACATGGCATCATTAACCTATTCATTCAAAAATATATAGTTCGTAACTTATAAAATGAGTAACACTTGATGCATGGCAAGACTTTTTTATTTATGCTTAAAATACAATGTCAAAAAAAAAAAACAATGGTACTTTAGTTCGATGTAGTCGAATCTGCCATTTTTCATATATTGTGCTCCATTCGATGAATTCTTAAGAATTACACAACTTTCATGCTTAACTTATAATAATAAGTAATTGATTGAATTCCAAGCTTAAATGTAAGTGATTAATGCACTCTATTTAAAGGAACGAATTCGACTTGTATCCGAATTCGACCCCCACTTCCCGGCCGAACTTTTGATATTAGTCAGAGCCCCTCCTCTGGACACCAGAGCGGGGTCAAAGACCTTTAAACAAGAAAAATTATTAATTGATTATTCAAATAAATTGCCATGCATTAGTAAAAAAAAATTCAGCTTTTTTTCGATAAACAATAATTCAATGATGAAGCACTAGAGGGTTGAATACTTGTTTTCAAAATCCCGAATGCCCCCATTATTATCGTTTTGAGATATAATCATATAAATGACGCGCCTAATAAACCTCTTCATTATGTAAAGTTTATATTGTTATTTAGAACCAAAAATAGCATTATAATGAGTCGTTTTTAATATGAGAAATGATTGTCAATTAAAAATGAGAAATAAAAAGTATACTAGAGATAAATTAAATAACCTAACTAATATGAGAGATAAATTGCTTGTCAGAAAATTTCATAATACTCCATCTTTGTTATAATAACTAATTTAACTTTTATGTGTTTTTCTCTCATGTGTTGTTTATTTAATACGAAAGCTTACACTTAAAAAAATATTCATGTATACTTTATATTGTTATTTAGAACCAAAAATAGCATTACAATGATGAGTCATTTTTAATATGAGAAATGTTTGCTTGTTGAAAACAAATATATGAGAAGTTATTGTAAAGAAAATGAATCTAGAGTATAATTAATATGAAAGATATATTGCATGTTAGGAAATTACACAATACTCCATCTTTGTTATAATAAGCGTTGTTTGGCAAAAAAGAGTGATAGTAGATAAGCTAGCAGATAGTGGATAAACTAGTTTATAACATATGAACTAATAGCGGATAAGTCAGCGTATTGAATCTACAGTATTTGGTAAATTAGCGGATGAACTAGCTTATAAATAAAAGGTGAAATAAATGGACATTTGTAATTGATGCTTAAAAATGAGATGGAATGTTTATTTAATAGAGGATAAGGACTTTAATTAAAATAATAAGAGCAAAAATGGGAGAAAAAATGAAACGTTATAAGTTATAAACTCAAACAATATTACTTCCAGTAGCATTTCAAAAAATGTTATAAGCTAGTGAAAAAAGATATAAACTAGTCATGTCAAACACATATATAATGAGCTTATTCTCAGTAAGCTAGCAGCTTGACTTTGTCAAACAGAGCCTAAATAATAAGTGTTATATTAGGTTGTTTTAAACAAATTAAGAAAAAAAAGTTACATGAATGAAAGGGTAGAACAATTATATAAAATTATTTTTATTAATTATTGTTTATTAAATTTGGTCATAAATGCATAGTGGAGTATTTTTTTTTTTGGTATGCAGACTCATGTAAACTCACAACATAAGAATGATATACTCGTTATTCACCTTATGTTTATAAAGGGTGTTATTTTTCGTACCCCCCTCCTTCCCTACCACACCCCCATAATTTCCCAATTGGACAAAAATACCCTGAAAATTTACAAAAATCACATTTCACATTTCACATTTCACAATTTCGAAAAAGTAAGTAAATTGAATGGGTTTTGAATTACTAGGTAATTAGAAAGAATTTGAAATACCTCGAAGTGAGGTAATTCCTGCTCAGAATATGAGCAGGAATTACCTCACTTCGAGGTATTTCGAATTCTTTTCTAATTACCTAGTAATCTAAAAACTAATTATTTTTTTTTCAATTTTTAATATTTTCTAATTACATTTTTTTAACGAAGGGCGAGTAGACGATCGGACAACGTGAAGCGGCGAGAGTCTTCGGGAGCGGCACCCGCGGTACGACGCGCAGCACGATGGGAGGGCGTGTGCGCGATACTCCTTCTCCGGACATTTTACGAGGCTCGGAGTCTGCTGGGCATGCTTCGAGCGTCGAGCGCGAGTGCCCGTGCGCGCAGTGGTAGAGATGGTTGAGCTCGAGCCTCGGCCTCGGCGACCTCACCCCTGTATGAGCGGCGGATGAAGACCACCACGATTATGAGTACCATATGCGGCACCAACAGAGCACCTGGAGATGTATCATGACGGTTGGGAGGCTTTGGAGGAGGTTCGGGAGGAGGTTGAGGAGGAGGAGGTTCGGGAGGAGGATGTTCGGGAGGAGGTTGAGGAGGGGGAGGTTCGGAGGAGGTTGAGGAGGAGGAGGTTCACTGCCCACTGTGGAGCACACACCCTTATATTTACACCGGGATACGCCCGCGCGCTCTGGATAGATAGAGCGAGGTAATATTTTAATTTTTATTTTAATTTTACTTAACAACAATTAATTACTTATTTTTAATAACGTTTGGTTTAATTTGAATTTTTTCACCTCGGAAACTAAAGGTTGTATCTCACGGCGGTTTTTCTAAAATTAGACCCATCGACCACCACCCACGTGTAGAGCACCTTTGGTTGCGTCTCGGCTAAGCTTTCGAGTTGGACATCACACTCGGAGGAATCAACCATGAGTTGATATCTCGCTTGGGAGAGGTGGCATCCCGAGACTGCTTCATTCCACATGCCCTTTGGGAGATGACATCACCTTGGATGATGTGGCCGTCTTTGCTCCACTTGCCGCCGGATGGCACCCCATTGGACCACAAGCCGATTTTGATTCTGTTGAGGCTTTTCACATGGCCATGATCGTTTGGGCATTGATCGAAAGCTCTGTGTCATCCGGAGCTTAAGGATAACGAGGCGCGATTCGAGGATCTCTCAGTGTAGAGGACGCTACAAGGCGAACATGGCACGGGGTGCTTATGAGCGGTGTCGCACGGTGCTACATGCTCTTCTCTCGATAGGCACCACCATTCTGGGTGACAAGAGTCACACATTAGTGCCGTGAGGTGGATGTATCCGCCGTGATCTTGGCGGCCAGCCGATGGTCTTGGGGTATAGCCGCTCTTAGTTACCTCTACACCCACCGACGAAAGCGGTCTTTTATACGACCAAGCGCTTCGGCGGATACTGACATCGCTCGGTAATCATTTATTTATTTTTTTAATTTAAAACTTTTAATTAAATTTAACATATATTAATAAGCGATTATTTTTAATTTAACTATTTCGATCTTTGGATCTACGAGCACTTTCCCACCTGGCCGTTGGTCGGAAAGTGTTAGCTAGGGCGCATCGACCCACGTGCCACCAATGGGGAACAAGAAAATTCGGATAAAGTAAAGTTGGTGGACTTTAGAAGCGCGGATAGATGCTCTGCAATGGGGATGTCATCCTCACCCCTTATGATGACCACAGCAAGATGTTCCTTTGTCGAACATATCTCATTGCCGTGAGGTCGGTTGCTTTGGGCGATGACGCCGCTCTCTACATGCCGCATGCAGTGCGTTGGAAGTTCGGCAACCTGACAGAGGATCCCTAGAGCACCCATTTCGGGTAATGCTCCTCTCGCGACAGATCATACAGAGGGGTCTTGATGTATCGATTCGGGCGCGGACATTTTGGCGGCTAGTAGTAAGTGGCGGGCTACCACGGCGAGTGCGATCCCGACACCTTCCTTGGTACAAATACGATCGGGTAACGAGTGCGTCTTGCTCGGTGCGGCACCCACGTGCGAGCGAGCCACGGCGAGCGGCTCAGATCCACCATATCATCGAGAGCTGTTGTCCCGAGAGACATATGAGGAGAGGTGCAGAGAGCAACAGATTGACCCGGATGCCTTAGATGTCGCCTGCTCACCCACTTCACGTGCTTATTTTCACTCATTGTTAAACATTTTGGACCCATAGTAGTTGTATTTGTACATTATATTTTTTATGTTGCTCATTTTATATATTTTGACATATTGCTATTTAAATCATAAACCGTCAGTATCATATTTCCAAAATAAAACGCGTTTAAATATTAATTTAATATAAAAACAAAAAACAATACAATTTCCAAAAAAATTTAAAATTTTAATTACCTCAAAATAAGGTAATTCCGGTTCAAAAACAATACAATTTTCTAATTACCATTTTTAGAGTAATTCCAAATTTTTTGTGTATTATGAACCGGAATTACCTCTAAAAATGGTAATTCCGAAAATTGTATTGTTTTTTGAACCGGAATTACCTTATTTTGAGGTAATTCCGAAAATTTTAATTTTTTTTTTAAAAACACAGGGGTATTATTGACATTTATGGAAAAATGGGGGTGTGGTAGGGAATGAGGGGGGTACGAAAAATAACACCCGTTTATAAAAATGATATACTCATTAGTGATAGATTATCTGACTTTAAATTGGGGTGCTTGACAAGGGGCGGATACACATACACTTGTAAAAATATTTTACTAGTGATATTTAGTAAAAATATACTTTGCCCCATAAAAAAATAGAGTTTGCCCCCATAAACTACTAACTTTTTAAAATGTTTGCACAAAATTATAAGAAATATAAGTGAGAATAATTGGTACTAATTTTTTGTCGATCTAAAAATAATTGGTACTAATTCTATTGCTCTCTAAAAAATGGAAAGTATTAGTTTAATCATTAAAAAAATTAAATATCAGTCAAACTAGTCTCTAAAGAGTATTAAAAAGTTCCCAAATTTATTTTAAAATAATTAATTCGATCGATATTTGATGATCAAATTGATTTTTCATTTCATATAGACTAAATAAGTGTTAATTTTTGTATCTATCTGGCTATATACTCTTTTTTATCGTGAGAATAATTATTTTTTTAAAATATTTACGTTATTTTTCTTTTAAGGAGATATATCAGATTATTTTTCGCATCACCACTAAGAATTTCTGGACACCACTGTGTTTGACAACCATGGTTGTGATTAAAAAATGAGGAACCTAATGGGAAGAGGATGAGGAAGAAAAGTGATGAAACACCATTTTTACTTAAAAATTAAAGAAACTAAATATATATTCTCTCTCTGAAAATGACACTTTTTGTTTTTTTTAGCGAGAATATGACACTTTTTACTATTTTATAATAATAATAATATTATGACGTTTTCACAACTTGGAAAATAATACTGGTAGTACTCCATAAGATAATGAAGGGAGACGACAGTTGTTGTCCATGAAGAGCCACCGCCATAACATAACCCATGAGGTCATCATCACACTCAGATCATCGACATCTTCATTCTCTTTCTCACGAGACATGAACCACTTGAGTCCGTACAATCATGGTAAAAGTCATGGGAAAATATCCTCTATGGTAATCGGAAAGTTACAGTTGGAGAGAGAAAGATACAAAGAATAAAATAATACTATTATTTATAAAGTGTTATTTTTATTTTGTTTGTGTCGAACTCTCTCCAACTTGAATTGTTTGGTTTAATGGAAAGAATTATGTTCCAAAAACTATTTGTAAAAGAAAGTAACTGAAATGTGAATTTACTTATATATTCTTAAAATATTATAATATTCAGTTGGCATAGTTCATCACTGTAAACTGTTTACACGATCAATCAATAAAAAACAAATTTGTTGAGGAAGTATTCAAAAATCCATATATGAAATGAACAAATAAACAAAGTTGTTATAAATCATATTAGGATAGTAAAAATTACCATGATCTGTGTCACATACCCCCTAATTGGAAGCTATCAGACAAACAAGCAGCATACTTCAGCTGCTGATGTAAAAATGCAAAGGTAGTTGAACCCCACGCCCATGTACCAGTTTCATTCATGTCCTCCGTAGTAACAACCAGTTGGCCTCCACTGCTGTTTTCCGTCTTGCTACAAAAAATGTTCATCCCCAATAACATCAATAGGAAGGCCCTATAGCAAGAACATCTCGATCATGTTGAATGTGATCTTGGCATACCACCAGTAGTCAATCAAATTGGAAATATGCTCCCTACTGGCAATCGCTCCTGTGTAGCGTCAAGAAGAGTTACCCCCAATAAATTCAATGTCGGCTGAATGGCAGTGCCAATAGTCACTGAATTTATTAGAGAGCTATAGAAATGCCCATTAGGGGTAAATAAAGAAGACATTACACATCATCCAAAGTGATTGTCATTTCACCAAATGGGAGGTGAAATGAACTAGTCTCTCGGTGACATCTCTCAACAAAAGCAGATATCAGCTCATGGTCAACAGTGGTCAGAGATGAACAGGCGTGGGGCCCTAAACCTGTCTGATCAATTAACTGATAAAACCCACGGAATGTGTTAGAGGGGACAAGTGTTTATTGATTTTATTGCTATGTCTAGATATTTTCAATTTTCCCCGCAACTGAATATTATAATATTTTCCCCGCAATTTTCCCCTCAGAGAGTATACACCCGACCATGTTTAGTATACTTCTATTTTTCTCTCTACCACCCCATTCTGTTAGGGTGTTTAGGTTGCGGCTAGTTGCCTTTTGATTCCATTAGAGCTACAAAAATTATCAAATTCATTGGAGGTGAACTCTCCACCTCTGACATTTAATAATACGACCATATTGCTTTTCAACTAACACTTTAAAATTTTTAAAACATTCAAAGGCAATAGATTTTTCAACAAGCAGTAATACCCAAGTTTTTTTACTAAAATAATCTATAAAGGTAATAAAGTACCTCTTTTTGTTGTGAGATTCAAGTTTGATTGAGCCATAGATGTCAACGTGCACAACTTCACCCTTTTGTGTTGCTCTCCATGAACTCTGATTTGGAAAGAATTCTCTATGTTGTTTGCCTTTCAAGCAATCACCACACACCTTTGAGGGTTGAGTTAATTTGGGAAGGTCTTTCACCATGTCCTTTGTATTCCAAATGCCCATATCTACAATGCCAAAGATGTTTATTGTCTTCAGTTGAATTCTTGAAACAAAAGGAAATTATCACAGTAGTAGTCATTGCAATTTGTCCATATCTGCTTCAAGTAGCGTTTGAGAACTATAACGTATAACATCTAACATTTTATTGTCATTTTTACCTTTATATTTTTCTTAAATTCATTTTTTATCCTCATTAAAACAAATTAAAAATTTTAAATCCCTAATTTTTTATTCATATGTAATCTTTAATTTTTATTTTAATTATATTACTATTTGTATCTATTTTAGAGAAGTTTATCATATTTATATGTTGATTATTATATTGCAATAAGTAAGTAAGGTTTGTATATAGTTAACTATTTTTTTATGTGTATATATATATATATATATATTAAATAATAAAAATGTTTTTTTAATGTTAGTTTAGTTATGATGAATTTATAGCAATAAAAATATAAACATTTTGTCATACTTTATATTGATTAAATAAATTTACTCATAAATTAAATATGTCTTTTAATGTTATTTTATATTTATCAGTTTGTTTAAACACTTGTTTTACCTATAATATTATTTTCTATCAGTTGTTTTCCACTCATCTGTTATTGGCTCATCCAATATTCGCCAATTTATCTTCTATATTTTTACCCACTATCTTAAAATATTTTTATATGCATTTTAAAACATGAAGATTTCATTAACAAAATTTAAAGTATACTTGAATACTATATATAGCTTAAAAAAAAATCAAATGATGCGCCTACTGCCGGCAATCGAAGAGATTGTTTTTCTTACATTTTTTTTTTGGTGAGTTCTTTCATAAAGACTTTACTAGGACACACACTGCGTTCACGCATCTTTACGGGGCGTCGCGAAATAATTGTTAGTCATACAGATTAGTAATTTATTACTCCGATCTACGTAGTATATTTTGCCCTCTTAAACTAAGTTCTCCAAAGATGTGTGGCGCAGAATGTTATTTGTTACAAGGTATGGTGCAAAAATAATATGATGAAGATAATTCACTACAAAATAATCATGTATTATTGGTATTAAAAAAGCGTTTATAATATATCAACTTAGTCATTGACTTTTTCAAAAGTGTTTTAATTTAGTCCTTTCGTTATATCAATTTAGTTCATCTATTGCCAAAAGGACTAATTTGAAGCACTCTGGTAAATGTCGAAACTAAGTGAATATATTATAAATGTTTGAGACAAAATTGAATTGTTGTAAACTTTAATGGACAAAGTGGACAGTGCAATGTTTGATGTAAGAGAGTTTCTTAGGTGCAGAAATGAAAGCAATCAAATACAATTATCAACCAATCAACACCATTTTCTTCCAACCTCTTATAGTTGCAGAAACCTATACAAATGAGAATATTTCATCATCCATCAATTACATAAAAGAAGGGGTAAGGGAAGATGAAGAAATTTCATAAGTTAGAACCTATCTAAGTCACCCACATCTTAAGCTCAACTTAAGTATATTGGGGAAATCAAAACACACAAATTAATCAAGTAATTACAATACATAAATGATACAATATCAAACCAATTCCATATTTGCACATAAATGCAACAAATAAACCCGTTTAAACAATGTAATAGAACCACATAGATTACATTGTAGTAGAATATATATAACAAAACTTCAGCTCCAAATACTTAATGAGTGCCACTCATGTGATGTTTCGCAAGGTGCTGTAGAAGGCCAAAAAATGTTAGTCAACATTGTAGTATAATAGTTATGCTTAAGTCAATTTTGAGAACTAAAGCAATATTCCACAATTTGGGTGTTCATGCACAGCGTGCCTATCACTCACTATATAGAAAGGGACCAATTAAGCAAGTGACATTTGACTCAATTTGATATTATATTAACCTAGTCAATGCAAAGATATTTAGAATTACTTTTTCTTTACGGACCAATCTATAATCGTAACAATCTATGATTGACAATTGAAAATAAGTCATTTATATCCGATAATTAGAATAGTAGATAACTCATTTTGCAAGCTCCAACATCTCCATCTAAATTTAAGAATCCCAAATGTGTATAGAGATCCATAAGGACAAAACAGGGGCTAAAATAGAACAACATCATTGTTTACCTCTTACTTCCCTTTTGTTTGCTAGTCTAGCATATGGGGACTTGCAAGATCACTTGACATACCAGTAAATGCAAGTACATGAAACCCCAAACCTATTTTAATGGAATAAAAGCCAAATTTTCACAATGACATTAGTACAAATAGTGTGATAGCATTAAAAACTTGTTAGGGGTCTCTCTAGCAAAGATTTTCAAATAGGTTGTCTTTAGTTTGACTCACAGATTTCACACACACACACGCACACACATATATCCAAGTGTAGCAAAATATGTGAATTCAAAAACACACAAAACTATAACAAAGAATTAGGAAAACAATGTAAGGAAGTTTGACAAAAATGAAGTCAAGAAAATGAATAACCAAAGATCAAAAAGCTTGCTCCAATTGAATATTTAATAATTGCTCATGATGGATCAAGTTGGAGGAACTAACACTCAATATGGTCTAAAAGAATGGAAAATGCTCAAATTAAACAATCATGAATAACTATATATACCCTTCACTGCAACCTAAAGCATAGTAACAGAAAGTTAACACCAAATGATGTAATTAAGTAATTTGACAATATAACACCTCAAGCTTTCACAACTGTACATATGCTTTAGCTCTTTGGAGGATTTTCCAATCTTGGATTTTTGCTTCGTATCTATGACACCCTGTAACAATTCAAATCATTAGTTCTTAACATCAAATCATGAAACTGAAATATGGTTGACATGTTAAGGTTTATTTGATAACCTGACAATAAGAATCCCAAAAGCCCAACTTCTTCTTTGAGAGTCCCATCTCTCTTCCTAAGTCGTGTTCGCCTGCTCCCAATGTGCAGAATGTAGTAACATATAGGATAGGCAAGAAACAGATATATGGTAAAATGCCCAATTTTTTATCAATACCCATTTTAATGAAGAAACAATATTTCAAAATAAAAATTCACAAAATCCAGACAAAAAATTAGGCTTCAGAAAACAAATGATTGAATCAACCTAAGAAATGATCTACACAATAAACAGTTTAAAAAAGCAAAAAGAAAAGAAGCGATTATGATAAAAGGATAGGAAAAACGAAAGAAAAAAAAACCAAGGGGAGGAACCATCACCTCCATATATTTGTCTTCACCGCCAACCGGCGTCACCCACCCTGTGGGGGTCCTCACACCGGCACGTCGCAACCACCATGAGCGTCCCGTCGCAGCTCTCTATTCTTCTCTGATTTTGATTTCCACTTTCTGCTCTTCTTCCCCCCTTTTTCGTTTAGGGTTCCTTTTCTCTCACTGTTTTGTAGTTCTTCTCTCTCAATTTTTGTAATTCTTTTTCTGCTTTCTCAACCCTTCTTCCTCTTCCCTCTCTTCTTGTCTCTGTTTCGAACCTTCTCTTTGAAATTCTGATTTTCAGTTGGGAAGAGGAGAAGGCTGAAGGTGATGAGTGGAGAAGAAGAGAGAAAGAGGGGCGCGGTGGATGAGGGAAAAGAAGATGATGGAGCGTCTGGTGTAGAGTGTATGAGAGGAGGAGAAGAAGAGTGAGCGTACGATAGAAAAGGAGAGCGAGAGAGGAGAAGGGTAAATATTGGAGGATATTTATTTGCACCCGAAATTCATTTCATTTACAATAGTGCCATGAAGTAAGATTTGCCGCTTAAAACCACTCTAAAAGTGGATACTCTATTAATAAAGAAGGGATTTAATAGAAATAATTATGTGCCTCCTTTTTTTAACGAGATTCAGGGTCAAGAAGGAAAAAGCCATAAACCTATGTCTGTTGATAATTGATAATGATAATAATATAGAATATTTTTATTAAATTAAAATATAATAAAATTACTTTTTATTACTATTTGAAATGTAGGATTGAAGAGAGAAGAAATGAAAGACGAAAGTGGAAGGAAGGAAGTTGAAGAGAGAAGAGAGAGAGAGAGAGAGACAGCGAGGCACATGGCGAGACAATAGTTTTATAAATGGTCGAGCTATAACTTCACTTTAGCCATACACACAAATCTCACTTATTTCTCTTCCTTCATCCTTAACCTTCCACTTCTTCTTCTCCTTCTTCTCTCACTCCATTTCCACACCTCTGCTTTTCACCTCTTCAGAAGATTCATTCAACGACAGAAAACAAAGGTACGAACCTACGAACTACGTACATACCCTTTCATTCATTCTTTCATTATCTTATCTTATCCTATGTAATCATCTGTACTTTCTCTTCGTTTTCTTCTCTCAGATCTCTTTCGATTTGAATCCCATTCTCTCTGTTTTCTCTGTTTTTTCTTCCTCTTTTCTATTTTTGGATATCTTAAATGCTTGTTTTGGTGAGTATTGCTTCTTCTTATGTAATAATCTTCCACCCTTTTCTTCTTCTATCCATGTTATAATAAAAACACAAGGTGGGGTTCCAAGATTGTTGTAAAAGATCCATTTTTTTCTCTTCCAAATATGTCTCCTCTGTTTTTCTCTGCTCCAAAGCAGCATCACTTGGATTTGAAATCAGGAAGAAAAAATCAGTCTTTCTACGTTTAATTGTTTTGTCTTTAATCTTTAGGTATAGCAGCGTTACCATTTTGTTGTGGTAGTTTCTGAAAACAGAAAAAAGAACACAATAGATCGAGAAATCAGTGAGAAAAACTCATGATAGGAACATTTCGTACGTGTCAAGAAATGTTGACAATAACGTTTACGTGAATTACTTTTCCTTTTTCATGTATGGGAATAATGTACAGCATGGTGTGAGATCCAGCGATTCCTTATGCCTTTTTTTTTTGGTGTCAGTGAAATTGGGACCCTATTGCATGTGAAAGTCATAAAAGCAAGGAAAGTATAGTAGCTAGTTGATGTATGGAATAGTTTCATGTCGGTGGTAGAATTAGATTTCTTACTTTCTTTTCTCGTATGTCGTTTTAATGGTCGGTGTGTGTGTGTATTGACCAGCTGGTATCAATCATTTATCTCCTTTTTTTCATTTCTTTTTTATTTATTTTTTCCACTTTTCAAAATTAGATCTGTATTGAAATTTGTGTCATTCTGTCAGATTGATCTGGTTGTGGGGACACTATTAGTTTTCAGTATTGTTTTGTGTGTTCTTGTTGCAATTAATTCATCTTGTATGTGTTTTTGTTTTTGTTTTCTTGGTTCTTGTTCCTTTATTGACGGTGGTCTCATCTGAATAGTTATGGTAATTCAGATCAAGTGGTTCTCTCAAGTTGAATAAGGTCATTTGTTTTGGATCTATGCTTTTTCATGAGTGATTACTATTATACTAAAATGATTTCTGACAATTTTTAAAAAGTAAAGTAAGAAATTTACATAAGAGTTTGTGGTGGTGGAAAGTGTAGTATAGTTGAATTGGGCACTGAAGTTTATTGTTGTGTTTGTTTATGCAGATAGTTAGTGGAATAATTCTTGGACAATGAAGCATAAAGATGGAAAACCGATCAACAACCCAAACAAGAACAAATCTTTGAGTTTGGCAATAACAGTCATTGTCCTATGTGGTTTATCTTTCTACTTTGGTGGAGTCTTTAATTCTGGAGATTCTGGAAACAATGGTGTTGCCATCAATACCATTCAGAAAACCACTGATTCACCTAAGCAATCCTCAGGTTCTCTACAAATTAAACCTTTCAATTTCCCTGAATGCAGTGGTGATTATCAAGACTATACCCCATGCACAGATCCAAAGGTATTATTAATAGTTAATACTAATAGTTTTTCATTTATTGATGCTGTGAGTGTGATCTTTGTAAAAGGAAATTTCAATGTTGATTTGAGAATGCATGATTTTACAGAGATGGAGAAAGTATGGAACTTATAGACTTACTTTGTTGGAACGTCATTGCCCTCCAGTTCCTGAGAGGAAAGAATGCTTAGTTCCTCCTCCACCTGGATACAAGCCTCCAATCAGATGGCCAAAAAGTAGAGATGAATGTTGGTACAGGTATAATATAAGATATGCTCTATGAGCGTGAAATATCTGATGTATTGAATAACTGATGTATCTGGTCTAGAACCAGAAGTGGTATGTTGTTTCACGGTTATTGAACTTTATGTTATATTAATTGATGACAGGAATGTGCCATATGACTGGATTAACAAGCAGAAGTCTAACCAACATTGGTTGAGAAAGGAAGGGGAGAAATTTCTCTTTCCAGGTGGGGGTACTATGTTTCCCAATGGTGTTGGTGAATATGTTGATTTAATGCAAGATCTGATCCCAGAAATGAAAGATGGGACTGTAAGAACTGCTATTGATACTGGTTGTGGGGTGAGTTTTACTTATACTCCCTCTCGTCCTATTTATAAGAAAAATTTGTAGTTTTAAGTTCATTGAATAACTGATGTATTTGATCTGTTAAGTTAACATTACTCTGATCTATTATAGGTTGCTAGCTGGGGTGGTGACTTGTTGGATCGCGGAATTCTAACAGTTTCTCTTGCGCCAAGAGATAACCATGAAGCTCAGGTTCAATTTGCTTTGGAACGTGGTATTCCAGCAGTTCTTGGTGTCATCTCTACACAGAGACTTCCTTTCCCTTCAAATTCCTTTGATATGGCTCATTGCTCTAGATGCCTTATCCCATGGACAGAATTTGGTAATAATTCTTTAATTTAACAGAACTTATAAAGCACTGACACGAATCTGAGACACAAACACTATTATTCCTGTTTATGCAACATTGTCATGAACTATAAAGCACTGACACATACTCCTGACACATTCATTAACTGATGGTGATTCATATATGCTTTTATAGGTGGTATTTATCTCCAAGAAATACACCGTATTCTTAACCCTGGAGGATTTTGGGTTTTGTCCGGTCCACCTGTCAACTACTGACGCAGGTGGAAAGGATGGGACACAACAGCGGAAGAGCAAAGATCAGATTATGAGAAGCTACAAGATTTGCTCACATCAATGTGCTTCAAACTGTACAATAAAAAGGATGACATTGCTGTTTGGCAGAAGGCTAAAGACAATGCTTGCTATGATAAGCTGTCTAGAGATACTTATCCTCCAAAATGTGATGATAGTCTTGAACCAGATGCAGCATGGTACACTCCACTTCGCTCTTGTTTCGTCGTTCCGGATCCTAAGTACAAGAAATCGGGTCTGACATACATGTCTAAGTGGCCTCAAAGGTTGAATGTTGCCCCTGAAAGGCTCATAGTTGCTCAAGGTTCTAGTGTTAGTGCTTTCAATCATGATAATACCAAGTGGCAAAAGCGCATTCAGCACTACAAGAAGTTGCTTCCTGATCTTGGGTCAGAAAAAATAAGAAATGTCATGGATATGAACACAGCTTATGGAGGTTTTGCTGCTTCCTTGATCAATGATCCCTTGTGGGTCATGAATGTGGTCTCATCTTATGGTCTCAATACCCTACCTGCAGTTTATGATCGCGGCCTTATCGGAATCTTCCATGACTGGTAATTTTAAATTCTAAAGATGAACATTAGTGTTGTGTGTTTATGAATGTGTTTGTTTTATACAAGGTTTTTAAATTGTGGTTGCGGTCGCATCACAATTCTTAATGTTGCTGTCAAATACAGTAGATGTGGCCTCGATCACGTTGTGGTCACGCGATTTCAAATACTACTACCTTCGGTGCCCTTTATAAGACACAATGCAATTTTAGGTTCATTGAGTTACTGATATAGACGAGATACACCAGTTATTCAATGAAGCTAAAGCTGCATTGTTTCTTATAAAGTGGACCGAAGGTAGTACCATGTTGTGGCTTTGATTGTGGTCACGGAATTTTTTAGAAAACCTTGCTTATATAGTTATCTGGGGATGTTGTTGATTTGAATTTTATGACTTTTAGGTGTGAAGCATTTTCAACATATCCTAGAACCTATGACCTACTTCATGTGGATGGACTCTTCACTGCAGAAAGCCACAGGTGAAAAAATACACTCAATCTAAACTATGATTTTTTGAATGATATTCCAGGATTGCTCCTCTAACAATGATTTTTACTTAGCAGATGTGAAATGAAGTATGTGATGTTGGAAATGGACCGGATTCTAAGACCTGGTGGGCATGCTATAATTCGAGAGTCTAGTTATTTTATCGATGCCATTGCAACTCTCGCGAAGGCTTCGCGATGGACATGTCGTAAAGAAAACACTGAGTTTGGTGTTGAAAAAGAGAAGATATTGATATGCCAGAAAAAGCTATGGCAGCCATCCAACTCAGGATCAAGATGACCAACTTTGGAACCTTTGCATTGGTGAGAAGGGGTGGCATGAATCTTAATTCCTCAAGTATAAAAAACAAAGGGAAATGGACTCAGAGCCACTCTAAACAAAGATTGATTCTTTCTATTACATAATATACATGCCAAGAATCAGTCAAGTTCAATTTTTATTGGTAGCTCAATAATCTGATTTTGTTAAGTTATATAGAAAATTTTCTAATAGATATTATTCTTTGTATGGCGTTGAAGGTGTAGTAGTGTACCCCTCTCGGTTATCTATTTTTTTTTTATTGTTGTTGTTTAATATCCAAGTGAAGAAATGAAATCTTCAAATCCCACAGAAAGCATATGATATGCAGATTTATATACATTAATTAATACAATATGATCATTTATAATTCAATGTTGAGTTACGTAGATTTGTTCACCTTAAGTTTGTTACTGAAGTTGCTATAGATGGATGTATGATTGAATGTGAGGGAACCATTGCATTGTGTGGGAATCATTCAAAGCTTATCTTTAGGAGATGATGAAGGTCCTATTGGAGGAGTTTTTTGATTAAATAGGATCATATATGGTAGCTTAATTTTGCTTCTGGTTTTTATATATCTGATGCTATTGTCATTTGCGGTGTGTGATCCCATTTTCTCTTCTATTCCAAATTCTTCTTTTTACTTGCAATGAGAAATCATGCAATTAAGTAATTTTATCTATACTTAGAGAGACACAGGTTTGTGAAGATATAATACACATTTTAAGATGTAAAGAGTGAACTTGATTTGCAAAACCCTGCATGAAACTTTTTTTTTTGACGCAAAAACCCTGCATGAAACTTAGTACTCCATAATGCTGAACTTGAAAAAAAAAATAGAGTATAGTAATACTAGTAGCTATAAATCGCATGACTTAGCAAAGGGTGTTTATACATTCATAGCAGAAGTTTTCTCCTTGAATATAAAGTAGAGCTGTCAAATTGGCCTACATGGGCCAGCCCAGCCCCAACCCACAAGGGCCTAGGCCAAAAGCCCACTATCCTAATGCCCCCATTGGCCCCAAAGCCCACAATGCGCCTATGGGCCCATCCCAGCCCATGGCCTCTAAAATCCTATGGTTTTTTTTTTTTTGGACCCCACCCATTCCTCTAAAACCCCCACCCACCATATGAAAAAACCAAAATACCCGATTGTTTACAAAATCACCATTTCTTCACATAATTGGTCATCCCTACGTTTGACCACCTTCACTCGCATATCGCCACGAGAGCGTATATCTGATCGTAGAAATTCACCAATCGTATATACCCCACCACAGCCCTATATACGACGAGCAAAAATTTACTCACCGTATATACTCCTATTCAGGCGTATATACGATTAGCCAGAAATTCATCCAATCGCAAATCGCCAAAGAGACCTATATCTGACGAAGCAAAAAGTAAGCATCGTATATCTGACTATTTTGATGTAAATCGATGAGCAATTTTTTTTTTTTTAATTTTTTTTTTCTTCGCTTGCGATGTCCGGTGAGGCATAGAGGAGACGTGAGGTCTCTCCGATCGAGAGAGAGGAGTCATCTCTTCGCTCGTCACGAGGACTCGGAGGCATAATCGACTCCATGCTTGGCGAGAGAGAGACGAGCACGGCTGAGCGGTGATGTCGGCTGAGCACCCGTGACGCGGCTCGATGTCGGCCCATTGGAGCTTTCTATCTTGGGGATTACTGCGGCAGCCGCAGTGAGAGGATTAGCATAGAGGAGGCGGTTTCTCGATATCATTCCCGGCTACTCCTCGGTATCATCCACGGTATCCTCGATCGATCCTCAACCTCTTCATTACCATCCCCACCTCCGAGTATCGGCGGGAGGCGGCCCGTGATGCTTACTACTCTCGAACCGATCTATGTATGAGTATCGGGAGGAGCGACCCAGCGGGATCGGGGGCATCGGGAGGAGGATCGGCCTCGGCCTCGGCTGAGGAGCACGAGCCTCTCTCTCTTCAGCGATTTGGCGGATCATATACGCACTTCTATACTCATTGACCGGTAAGTTTTACATTTTTGCTTAAATAATTTATTTAACTCACATAGTCTGCACTTTTGCTTACATTATTTATTTATTTATTTTTATTTCGGAGAGTATCGTGTTGTCAAAGTATGGGCTCATGGCAACAAAGTCCATACTAGACTC
Source organism: Oxytropis ochrocephala (assembly GCA_020916435.1). Classification (NCBI taxonomy): domain Eukaryota; kingdom Viridiplantae; phylum Streptophyta; class Magnoliopsida; order Fabales; family Fabaceae; genus Oxytropis; species Oxytropis ochrocephala. The sequence goes on from CM037092.1 coordinate 14,511,696, forward strand.
CATCTTCATTACCTCGACCTACTTGGCGCACCACGTGGTCGGGGACTCGATTGGCCCCACTTCTCCCGGTGCCACGCCACGATGAGACCATGAGTTCTTTGTCGGCTTTTATCGAGAGATGGCACTCGGACTTCCGTCATTTCACTTGCCATTTGGTGAGATGGCGATCACTCTGGATGACATCTCTTGTCTCTGCTGCACCTTCCCGTCCAGGGGAACTATGCCACACCTCCTGCCATCACTTTGTGAGCTCGGAGTTGCCACACGACTTCTTTGAGACATATCACGGGTGTGTCACGGGTTGAAATCGCTAACAACACCCGTGAAGTCCGTATTACATCTTCAAATGGGGTGGGAGCGGTGTATGAGCGTAACTTGGAGGAGGGGGTGACATCACTTTATTCTTTGTGAGGGCTTATCTACTTAGCCTTCGACTCACAGATCTTCACTACGAAGACCGGAGACAAAGAGGCTAGGCTAAGTGGTGATCTACTGGATGATCGAGAGCAAATGTTCTTGGAGGCTATGCATGGGGTGCAGTGCACTAGGCGCCATGTATGAGTCCTTGAACAACTGCGTCTTTGAGGACTACGCAGCGATGTGGAGGGTATGCCACCTATTTCGGTACACATTTGAACTTCTTGTATTTTTGTTAAATCGCATGACTTTTGGTAAATTTTTGTGAATTAAATATGTTCTTTATTTTTGCATTTCGGGCTTGGATTATGTGGTATTTCCCGGATGGTGGATAGGTTGGTGGTCATATCCGGTGCGGAGCCACCGGGTGGGCGCTACTGAGGAAGAAGAAGTCGAGACCACCTCAGTGAGCCACTACGGAAGATGCTTGATGGTGAGGCGGAGGATGTCTGCTTGGCGACCATTTGAGGAGGGCGGTGGTAGACCGCTTGAGCGAGATCTCCTCTACGAGGCTTCATCGGTGGGTTGACTTGAGTTCCGTACATGCACGATAGTGCTGCGGCGGTTTGGGTACACGCGAGATCATCCGCGTGACCTACCGATGGCCGTCCGAGTCATCTTGACCGTGTGTTTGGATCGTCCACTTCATGGCATCTGTGGAGGACATCCTGCGCCTACTCGGGTTGCTCGGCGGCCGATCGGTATCTGCGGAACTACTTAGAGTGAATGCGTTCGGGCTTCTATCCCCGAGGACTATTACCGCTCCACCATCACCTAGAGCTCGAGCACGGACACCTCCCGAGATACGCTACGGCGATCATGGCCGGATTAGGGAGGTTGTGAGGGCTTGTAGAGAGGATTCGTGGCCGACGACGCGCATGGCGATCCGTGTATCGGACACTCCATAGGTGGTGGGGATGGCGTGACCGGATGGCGTGGTGGAGAGCTTAGGCAGCGGGGACAAGGGCGAGGGGCGCCGTTAGGGATTTTTATTTGTTTTTGATGTATTTGATATTATATTGGCACTTTATTATTAACTTTTTTGGATGTTTTATTTATTTTACGAGTTTCCATTAATTTTTGATTTCATTGATTCGATAAAACAAAGTTACACAAGCGATACAACATAAACAACTTGAATAAAAATAGAAGCGGATAAAATGAAAATACAATATAAACTCTTGAGTTGGTGGAGTTAATCGGCGAAGGATCTCGACGGTCATACGGTTTCGACGTCTGAGATGAATGTAACTCCTCCATTTAATTGTAATATGAATGGACATCATGTCTCGGACATCATCCTCGCTGTTGACATCCATGGTAGACCAGTAAATACCTCCATCAGTCGTTTCGGGTTTCCGATAAACGATACGAATTATCTCATGTTAAATGTCGTTCTCTGGTTGAACCATCGTAGCGGTTTACGCTTAAGAGCGAAAAATGATATATCGTGTTTTAACCTACACGAAACAACATCTCTCCCATCGAAACTTATACCATCATCTTTCAAGATGATACCACGATGATCAACAAACCCCATATTAGAATGAACAAGAGTGAGGAAGAAGACTCGTAGTATGACATTAGCGAAGCTGCATCATCTTCACTTGTGATGTGTGAGAGAAGGAGGAGTGAGTATTTGAATTTTTGGTGTGAAAATAGTGATGGTGGGAGTGAGTATTTATAGATGAGGTAAAAGATTATCAACCGTTGATTTTGGCGTGCAATCTACACCGTTGATCAACTTTGAGCGTTAAATCATGACGTTAAATTTTTTTACAAATTTAAAAAAAAACAAAATTTACCACGACCAATCGTATATACTTCTTGGGGCATATATACGATGTGTTAAAACTACACATCGTATATATGTCCCAATTGACATATATATACGATGATGCCTTTTTAAAAAAAAAAATAGATGACAAAGGGCATTTTGGGGATTTCAATTTGGGTGGGGTTTAAGGGACGGGGTGGGGTCCAAAAAAAAACCCAAATCCTATTTTTATGCAAAAAATATGGAAAATGGCCTAGTCCAGCCCATAGGCCCTATAATTTTCTTATTTTTATTTTACTCTTATTTAAAACACACAAAGAAAAATAAAATACTTTTCTCAAATAGTTTTTAGTTATTAATTAAACTACAAGTTAAGAAAAAATTGTTTCACATAAACGAGATTAAAAAAGAAATAAAGAACTGTATGCATATAAAACTCCAGTAAATGAAAAAAAAACTCTAATTGTTAACTTTACTTCAAAAATTTGGCCAAAAGAAAATGTCACTTCATAATTAGTAAAAAAACGTTACTCCTTAATATCTCAAAGAAGTTTTCATTTATCAATACATTAACGTTACTTTTTTCTTAATTAGGCCAACATTACTTTTTATATATAAATTATGTTAACGTTAATACCCTTATGAAGGAAGCGTTATGGTTAAGTGTTATCCTTTATGCATGGGAGGTGGTGGTGAGTGGGAAGTGGAGGTGGTGATGGTGGTGGTTGTGGTGAGAGATAAAAGGACGTGGTGGTGGTGGTGGTGAGGGGGAGGTGGTGATGGTGGTGGTGATAGCGAGTGGGAGGTGGTGATGAGAGGTAAAATGAGGCGGTGGTGATGTTGGTGGTGGTGAAGGGGAGGTGGTGATGGTGGTGGTGGCGGTGGTGGTGGTGGTGATGGTGGTGAGGAGGAAGAAGAAGGTGGTGGTGATAGTGAGGGGAGAAGAGTGAGGGGAGGTGAAAGAATGAAAGTGGCGGTGGGAAAAGAATGAGTCAAAAAAATGTTAGGGCCTCCTACAAAGCCACAGCCCTAACTCACTAAAAAATTTAGGGCTGTTTTTATTCCCCACCCCATCCCTCCCACCCCACGCTTTTTACGTTATTTGAAATTACCTTTGACATAATTTTTCAATTTTGACTTGCATTGAATTCTCTCTGTTTGGGACCCACGTTTTTTTAGATAAGCAAGATATATATTAAAACCGAAACACAAGTCGTGCCCACAAATTCTGATGGTAAGGGAGAGGTCTCTCAAAACCTCCCAGAGCCAAAACCCATTGGGAAAAGACGCAGGTAGGAAAAAGAGTATCTCACACAAAGATGTGCAACAATGGGACAAAACCGTCCTAACCCATTGCTTCTCCCCTTTCTAAAACATTGTCAACATTATTATTAAAACCGTACATTGAATTACAACATAGATAAACACCCAACTGGGCAATTAAACCACTCAGCCCGGGGCGCCTTACATTTCCCCCCTCCTTGCCTTGAACCAACTCCAAGCGATTACCTTAGCCCCACACTATGTTTGTAATGAAGCAACCTCGCCATTGAATATTATCTTATTTAGTGCCCATCCAAATGCTCCAATTACAGCCATCCAAATGAGATGTTTAACCCCTTTTTGCCTTTTACCTTTTATCACCCTCCCAAATTCCACAAAGTGAGAAACTATGTCAACTGCATCATCAACCGAAGACTCCATCCAAGTGAGAATTTTTCTCCAAATGCGCTTTGCCACCCGCAAGAGACAAACAAATGATCCACCGTTTCCTCTTCCACTAAAGCCTGGCTCACAAGGCGAGCTCGAGTTAGGCCCGAATAATTCCCCTTCTATGCAACGCGACTCTAGTGGCGATCCGCTGCAACAAAACCCTCAGCGAAAACTTGAATTTTAGGCGGGCGTCACATTTCCATATTTTCTGCATGCGAGAAATTGTATCGGCCGTGCTGCAAATTACTCACTACTGCGAGAAAAATTCAGCGAGAAAATCATAGCATTTCCTCACGAAAAACCTCGGCGTCGGTACAGGTACCGGGACCATCTATCCGCGCTCGGGACAACACAACGAGCAGCGGCAAGCTGCTGCAAGCTGTTGCGATTCTGCGAAATTACTCTGCGGCCGATCGGTCTGCGAGGAAAGTCACGTGAGTAGTCGGTTTGGAGCATCCTCCAGCTCCACCCGCCGTTCTCCCGTCCGCCGAATTTGTCAATCGTTTCCTCCTTGGACTGCAAAGCATTATATAAAGTGAAAATAAATCCTCCAAAGTGTCCTCCTAGCCAATCATCCTTCCAAAACCTCGCCAAATTACTAGTTTCCCACTTTAATTTTTACTATTTGATGAAACCACCATAACTTGTAAATTACTATCCGATCTAACAAGCATAAATCCTCCACCATATTGACTTCTTCTCCCACCCTCTTCTATTCTCAATCATATCGGGCCACCCCCCTCCACCCATACTTCTCTTTTACAACTTCCTTCCATATTGCATAAGCTGTCTTACCTGATAATCTCCATCTCCATTTAGTTAGTAATACTATATTAAACAATTCCAAGTTCTTTATGCCCAAGCCAGTTGTCTTTGGGTAAGCAAATTGTTTCCCACTTCACCCAGGCCAGCTTCCTATTCTCTTCATCCCCCCCCATAAGAATCTTCTCTGTAGCTTTGTGATTTCCGCAATAACATTTTTGGGGGCTTTATAAAAGGAGAATAGATATAAGGGTAGGGATGCTAGTACCCAGTTTATGAGCGTAACTCGACCCCCTATGGATAATTGCCTACTCTTCCAGTTGTTCAGTCTTGCTCTCAGAGAGTCTATGATTGGTTGCCAAGTACATAATCTACGTGGGTTTGCACCGACCGGCACCCCCAAAAATTTGAAAGGCAATGCCCCCTTTTTGCAAGCGAGAGAAATGAGAATAGCCTTCCATCATTCTTTCATCTATATTCAGCCCAAGACACTACTTTTATAAAAGTTCACCGCCAGCCCCGAGACCGATTCAAAACTTCTCAAAATCGCCTTCCAACACCGAATGCTCTTATCCCCCCCATCACAAAAAAGGATGGTATCGTCGGCAAATTGCAAAAGTTCCACCGTTATAGAATTATTTACGCTAAACCCATTAAGTTGATTCGATTCTCGACTTTCCTCACACCACCTGCTGGGCCTTCGCGCGAATCAAAAACAAGAAAGGTCTTTAGCGGGTCCCCTTGTTTCAATCCTTTACGTGCCATAAACTCCCCGTTGGACTCCCGTTGACTAAGGCCAGAAATGGAGTTCGATCTATATCTGCGCGCTTCATCCATTTCCTCCATTTCTCACCAAATCCCATTCTACTCAACATATATTCCAAGTACATCCAATGGTAAGTCGTATGCCTTCTCGAAGTCGCTTTCATAACCACACATTTCTTTTTCTTCTCTTTTGCCATGTCCACAATCTCATTAACCACTACCACTCCATCCGGGATATTTACGCGTGAAGAAAAGCGCTTTGATTATCAGAGATCACCCTTTCAAGACCTTCTTCACGGTAGTCCGCTAATACTTTCGCAAGCATCTTGTACAAGCGACCAATAAGGGAAATAGGTCTATACTCCCCAAGCCACTTGTGGATTGCTATTTTTAGGATAAGTGCAATAAAGGCCGCACTTACGCCTTGGGAAGACGTGCACACCTATGGAATTCTTCAAAGAATTTTACCACCTCTACTCAGATGACATCCCAACTTTCCTTTATGAATTTAAAATTAAACCCATCCAGGTCTGGACTCTTATTACCATCACACTCCCATACCACTTCTTTAATTTCCTCCGAACTAAAAGGTTCAATTAACATCTCATTTTCAAGCCCATATATTTGATTAAAATTAACCCCGTCTAATGTAGGCCTATGAGGATCCTCCTCTTTGAATTTCTCTTCAAAATGAACTTTGTCCGCGTTCTTCACGGCCACTGCGTCTTATCCATTCCCAATCCACCTTTAGCTTCACAATTTGTGTTCTTCTCCTATTTCCTTTTATGCAAGCATGAAAAAGCGACTATTCGAGTCACCCCATTAACCATTTTACTCTTGCTTTTTGTGCGATGAGCTCTCTTTCGCATGCAATTCCTTCCAAAACTTCGTCATTGAGCGTGACCCTTCTCTCGTCATCTATACCACCCCCTTCGGATGCCATTTTTTCCACCTCATTCAATTCCCGAATAATGTTTTCAATCTTGAGATCTTTATATCCAAACACATCACGGTTCCAAACTTTCAATTTATCCTTCAACTGTTTCAATTTTTCCTTTACCACAAAAGCAGCGCTCCCTGCAACCTGAAATGATGCCCAACAACCTTTGACAAACTCCATAAAATTCTCATGCTCAATCCAGCAATTATTGAACCTAAATGGTTTAGGCCCCCGATTCGTATCGGCGTACCAACCATCTGGGACGGTGATCGAGAGATGTCTCTTTCGCTTTATCCACGTGCCTTAATGTCCCATCTAGATATTAACCCCTCCGTCAATAAAATCTGTCTAATCTACTAGCCTCCCATCCGTACCAAAGCATGTGAACTTAACACCTAGTGTAGATACATCCACCCGGTTCCATGTCCTCCATAAGCGATAAAATTCCACGGCCTCCAAACTATTGAACCTTGTTGAGCAACAACTTCTCTCATTTCTAGATGTGTGACATTGAAATCCCGACTATACACCATTCCCTTTGCTCGAAGCCATCCTTTAGGTTCCTCAAATTATCCCACATTCTCCTTTTCTGGCCATATTACACTCGAAATACACATTCACTATGTAAACATAATTACCACTGAACTTTCGCCTGAAACCCAATAAAATGTTCCCGGAGAAAGAAAACATAATCTCCATTATTTACGATCTCCAAATGCTCGGGAGCCCTCACGACGATCCATTTGCATTTTTACTAATCCGGTCGTAACGAGAATCGCCCCAAATACTACCACCATACGTTTTGATAAGTCATTATTTTTAGTTTCTTGAATCATGCAAGCGTCAAACTTCTCCCTTACTATTAACCTCTTGAGGCGCTTTCTTTCGCGCGCGCCCCCCCCTCTCTCATATTGAAAGTTGCGATCTTCATTGAGAACCGTTTTCTTTTCCCTTTCCTTTCAATTGCCAATTGGTCCACGGCCTCCATAGATTTTATTCTACCATCGTATTCCTCATCAACTCCTTTTGCTGCTAACACTAACTTATCTTTAACAAATCTCCACATATTATTGGCCACAAACACCTCATGATCAATTAAGAATCTTTCATTGCAATTTTGAATACAGATAAGCTCTCACCGATACTTCACCAATACCCTCACTTTGTTCATGTTACTATTAATAGACATAGATAAATTAGTACTGGAGGCTTTCGGTGACAACGTGCAAGCTGTGATTCTCCACTTTGACCCCTAGAAAGGCGCGGATGGAATTAAACTTACGTGCCTCTTCATTCACAATCCCACTATGATACCTTGGTTCACTTCCTCCTCGCCACCACTTGACCAAGGCTCTTTGGACTTGTCTTGCCTTCTTGAATCTTTCTTCTTGTTTCTCGATGGGGCCCAGAAAAGAATTCTTTGAGAGCGACCAGTGACCCCACGGTAGAGACCCCTCTCTCTCCTCGACCACACAACCCACAACCTCTCTCTCTCTCACTTTCTTTCTTCCACACCACCACCACCACCACCACCACCCACCACAACCACATACCTCTTTCTCTCACTTTGTCTTTCTTCCACCACCACCACCACCACACCACCACACCATCCAACAACAACAACAATAATAATAATACTAATAATACTAATAATAATAATAATAACGAGTAGTAGTAATAATAATAATAATAATAATAATAATAATAATAATACTAATAATAAAAAAATAAAAAAATTCTAATTGATAAGCGTGCCAATCGGTGAGGTTGCGTCTTTGTCGGCGTGCGGGGCGTCCTCGCTAATTAGCGACGAACACATTTCTCTCGCTAATTGCCACTAGCGAGGAGGAATTAGCGGCCGAGGCGGTCCTCGCTAATTCCTCGCTAATGGCAATTAGCGGCGGAATTGGGCATGTTAGCGGCCAGAAAATTCCCTTGCTAATGGCCAGTGTTTCTTGTAGTGGACCCACCTTTACATAGAGGTCACCTTAGTTCTACCATCCTCCTTAGCCTCCTCTTTGTTGATCCCATTCTTTTTATTCTCCTCTGTGTTTATCCTCAGCTCGTTACCTCCGCCTATCAGGTGTCAACGGTGGTTTGTTCCATCATTGGATTTTCCTTGTCACTAACAACTCCTACCTCCCCAACTTCATCATACACAGGCTTCCCACGAGATCCCCCTATGTCCTCCTCTTGGTTCATTTTTTCTATCTCAATTAATCTTTCCACTATATCAGATTCTTCCTCCTCTACCGCGTTAACATGAGTAGGATCGCCATAAAACAACGGTTGTTCTTCCTCTCCGTCTTCTGAATCACTACTATCAGACCCACCCACTTTCTCTGCTTCATATGCCGAGTTAATCCTCCCATGCATTGGCCCACACCACTCTTCAAGGACCTTAATCTTTGAAGCTTGAATCGTTGATATTAGCATCTAAAACCATATTACATACATGAAGCTTTCCGTTCGAATTAAGATCTGAGCAACATCCATTGATCTTTTCATCCTAGTATTCTCATCAGCGCCCATGAGCGATCCAAAGCTACTTGCGATGAAGAGAAGAACTTCGTTATTCCAAGCATGAGCAGGGATGCCATGACATCGAACCCACACCATCTCTCATTGTCCACATCCGATGGCTCCCATTTCCTAATGTCATCAAATTTCTCATGCACCCAATCCTCGACATTTTCTATTAAGTCCTGTATTATTCCTTCCTCCATCTCTTCAAGAAGAGCACGATTTGCACCCATAGGTGTTACCTTAATGGAGAAGAAACCTTGCATACTAAACCACTCCTGAATCATATGAGTAGTACCCAGATTTTTGACAATTCCCACGTACATTTTCTTATATCTATCCATTTCTTCATTAGAAGCATTATAAACTACCTCACTCAAGTTCTTTTTCCGGAAGTAAACAATTTTTTGATCCTGCAGAAAATGATTAACGTACCTTTTACCACCACCGTGTGTGAGATTTTGATGCTGCCGAATGATTCCTTTGCCATTCCAGTGCCCACCTTCTTTTTGAGCATGCCTCTTCGCCTTCCCCTCCTTATACCAGCCTTGTTTTTCAGCTACAGACCTCCTCATCTTCCCTACCTCACGCTTCCACCCTTGCAGGTCCGGCCCCGACCGCCCGGCTTCCCTCGCGTAACCTTACGATCTCAGGTTTCCGGACACAGCGCGGCGCTAGCCGACCGCCAGCGTCGTCAACCTTGCGCGCTCCAACTCTGTTTTCTTTGTCTGCTGAGTTTCTGCCAAAGCGTGGGAGATTGACATGGATTTTATGCGCTCCGAATATTATGTTATCAATTTCACTGCAAAAAATGGTGGATCGTCCACCTCAACAAATCTTGCAAAGCCAAAGCGTTTCCCACATTTGTTCCTCTTTGGAGGGATAACCACTTCCACCACCTTTCCATAAAGGTTGAAAGCCCGGAACATCTCTTTTCTTGTAGTGAGAATCTGGAAAGTCGGAGAAAGAAGTATGTTCTTTGTGCCTTCCTCTCTTCCATTCCAGCAACTAACAATGTCCATTCGGTTTGTGCTGGGCGTTCCCCTCCTTTTCTTCTTCTCCACCGTCCGCCACCCCTCGTCTCTCCCCTCACCTTCTTCGTTTTGCCCTTTCGACTTCTCCTGGCCGTTCCCGTCGTGACTGTTGGGTTTCCCACAGTGCGTTCCGTCGAGGCAGATGAGATTCTCATGGTTGTTTCCGTCGTGACCGTTGAGTTTCTCTGGACGATCTGCGCTTTCTCGATTTTTCTCTCTCTTTTTCTTTTCTCTCTCTGCCTCCCTTGACTTCCCCTAGCCCTAACACTCCTTCTCTCACTTCTTTCTCTCTCATAGCTGAGCAGAGAAGAAGTGTTGATTCTGAGGTGGTGGAGAGTATTTATTATGGGTTAGTACAATGGAAATAGAAAACCAAAGTGTACTACTTAAAAATTGCTAATTTTGTGGAACTGTAACTGTAATTGCAGTTATTTCCATTGATATTTTGATTGACTTTTGCAACAAGTGAATCCTTTCCAATAACAGCTCATCAAGTTCCTATTAATATAAATTTGAGCATTGTTTGCTTATATATTTTATACATTTAACTTAAGTTGCTTAATCTATTATGGTTATTTTGCAAAGCAACGCAAATGTTATTTTCAAGTCACAAGAAGAAGATAACGCATCTCTAAATCTAGTAGTGCAATGGTAAGTTGGGTTGAACTCAAGTCGTCTTTGTAATAACAACTTATGCTCAAGTATTGTTATTTATAGTGTGTCAAAAATGTTTGGAATATTCAATATTTATTTTATTATCGAGTGTTGTGTTAAAAATGGTTTTTTTATTATTTATTTGTATCTATTCTAAATTTATGATGTTTTAATTTTTTTAGGTATTGAATAGCTTATGGGACTTATATTTTCTACTAACAAAATTGATGTTATACATTTATTTGTTGAAAGAATTTTAAATGCTGGCAATTTTTTATCAGGTTTTAACAATTGAAATTAAATTATTTTATAAGTTTATGTAAATTTTAGCAATTTTATTCAAGGATTTTCTTGAAACTATAATATTCATATGAATGTGTATTTATATAAAAAAGTAATACAAAACCATGTGGCAAAAAAAAGTATTACAAAACCAAAATTCCAATTAAGTTTAAGTAAAGTTTTTTTTTGACAAAAAGTTTGTGTAAAGTGTTGATCTGGTAATATGTTATAGAGCTAAAAGATCATAGTCAAAAATATTGTAGAAAATATATGAAAATAATTATTGTAGAAAAAATGAAACCAACTATCTTATAATTCTTTAAACATATAATGATATTTTGCATTTTTTAGAAATCAAAAATAATAGTTAAAACTATTATAGGAAAATAAATTTTCAAGTTTTCCTTTTAATTATAAACCAGCAATTTTTAGCCAAAAATAAAACAGGAAAAACAATTTTGTCAAAAAAAAAGCAAGAAAAACAATCGAGTAAAAAAAATATAGGCACGTAACAGTGAGTAAATAAAATGTTGTTAGCGCAACATTGAGTCAAAAATAACGTGAAGAAGAAGAAAGAAACGGTACACAACAAGCAATTAATGCAATTTAATAGTAAAGGGTACAAAAGTCAATTGATAAATTCAACCCCTCATTCCCCTTCTATCTGACAGATTGGAACTTCCAAACAAGGGGTGGGTTTTCCCTCCCCTCCCCTCCTCCTCCCCTCTTCCTTTAACTCCCAAACAGGCCTGGGGTGTGTTGGGAGCAGAACCCTTATAGGCGCTTTTTATCACTGTCTTGATATGCGTAGCACAGGGCCCAAGCCCAAAATGAATTTTTTGAGGCCCCAAAAAACTAATACATAAACCATATACAATGTTTTACCGATAATGCACAGAGTTTCAGCATGTTTTAGTTGGCAAGATGCTAGCGCTTGCTATCATGCTATGTATGTGGGCGGTCAAAAGTTCGATCCCATTGAGCTGCATGTGTATTTTTATTTTCGTTTTTGACATCAGGGAATGCCATGATTTCTTTGTGGTACATCACACGTTGTTTCCTTTTTTCTTTTTATCAATATTCAACACACATGTTGTTTCCTTTTTATCTTCGTTTTTGACATCAGGGAATGTCATGTTTTTTTAATACATCACATATGTTGTTTCCTTTTTTTATCAATCACATGTTGTTTCTTTTTTTTAGAAATTTAGTTTTGTTTGTAGCTATAGAATTTTTGTAAATTGTATTTACTTTTTTTGGGTATATTAGTTGATATTTTAGCCTTCACAATAAATTAGGTAAAACTCTGTCACCGATGGGCCCAATTTATTTAAAGTAGGGTCCTAATTTTAAAACTTGAACAGGCCTCTCAGTTGTATGGGACGGCCCTGGTTGGGAGCGGGTTTTAGGAGCGGAGGGGAGAGGAATGGGAGGCTTGTGGGGAAGGATCCCCCTATTTGGAAGTTTAAAAAAGGTGTTTGCTTTTCCCACACCCCCTCCTACTCAAAACACACCCCATAAGGGTGTGAAAAGACCAAAAGACCAGACAAAACTTCTTTTTTTTCACAATTTTTCACCTGTTCGGACACGGGGCTTGAGCGAGTTTGAACAAAACAGATTCGCGTGTGTTAAATATTTGACACACACCCTCGTTGGATGAAAATTAACTGTTCGGATGGAGTCATCCGAACCAATTCGGACAATACCATCCGAACCAATTCGGACAATACCATCCGAACAACTTATTAACAGAGAAAAAGGTGAATACTATTATTCTTTTGATTCAAAATCACTCAAAAGGCTTGTTATGTTAACTTTCCTTATTCGATTCGCGAGGATGGGCGATAAGGGCAAGTGAGGCTATTTTGCGTGGCACATCGTATGTGTGAGTATATAGGAGAGATCTTAGGAGAGCGGGGAGGCACACAAAAGATCCAAAGGTTGACATTTCTTTCATGAACACCCCTAGATATACGTGTTTATTGCCGGCAACTTATTAAATATTATTACCGACTTATTAAATATACGTATTATTGCGGTTGCTCACCCAATCTTCTAAGTTACCAAGTTAAATTAAAAATCGGCTATAGCTTGTTAATTAGTTTGTTCTTTGATTATTCTTTGTAGGTGGAGGATAGCGATTCTTGTTTGAAGGTAAAGCGATTAAGAGGAGTTCTTTGGTTCAATCTAAGTCTTCTTATAATATAATCGATAAAGGAAAGAGGAGTTCTTTGGATTCCTTTTCCATTCAAGAGTAGAACAAACTAATTTCTTGGTGTTAGGATGGTGGTGTCAGAGCGGGTTGGTTAGCGCCATCCGAGCCAGTTAAAAACTTCTTCTAACGTGGGGAGGTTTCCACGTGAGGGTAATTTTGAAATATTTTAAGTTTGAGGGTGTGTTTGAGTAGGAGGGGGTGTGGGAAAAGTAAACGCCTTAAAAAACTAGGGAAAAGGTTTGGGGATTTTTGCAAGCCCTCCTAAACCCCTCTGATGGTCCAATTTCGAGTTCCCCCAAATTGGGGGGTTTTAGGAGGATTAAGCTTCGTAATGACAATTGTACCCTCCTCATAATTTGAAATTTACATTTTTGGACTAGCCCTAATCTCACCCTTCAGTTCTCTCGTTAAGATCTCTCGACGCTCGATCACCCTCTCTCTCTTTCTCTAGCTCTTAGCCGCTTCTGACCTTTCTCTTTCGCTCTCGATCGCTCTCTTTCTCTCTCGATTGTTTTCTCTGTCAATTGCAACTTCTCTCCAGATTTGTAATTTTTTCTTCCAATTTTTCAGATTTGCTCCATTTATTTGTTGAAATCGGTTAATTTATTCCTTGTTTGTTCATAAATTTAGGTTAATGAAGCCAGCTTGAGTGATATTTGAACAATTGTTAAGAGGTGTTTGATGAAGAACCTCAAGTGTGTTTTTTGCTTCTGGTTTTGGTAGAATGTATCATTTTCTCCTTGAATTCTGCTCTTGAGATCATGTTTGAACAGTGCATGATTTTATGTTTAATTGGGGAATGAATGAACTATTGATATTTGAATAAATGTTTTTGACTTATAGTCTTTGCATGAATGATTGGGTTGCTGGGGAGGTGGCACATAACATTGTAAATTGCAAGCAGTTAAATCAAATTGTTTTTTTTGTGTGTGTTATAAGTATAAATATCCTGATGAAAACATTGGTATCAATTCTGAGATTCCAATATTATTAGTTCATCTGGTCATGATGCAGTTTGTAACACACTGAAAAAATATCCAGTGCTGATGATAGCTTAATTTTGTGGGAAGCATTCAAAGTTCATCTTTAGGAGATGACGAAGGTCCCTCTGTTGGGGGAGTTTTTTTTTTTTGCAAAGGAGGGCCAAAAAGGCCCAATTGTTGGAGGAGTTTTGATTAGATAGGATCATAGGATAGCTTATTTTTGCTTCTAGTTTTTATATATCTAATGCTATTGTCATTTGTGGTGTGTAATGTATGTTTGTTAAGTTATGCTCTTTTGTTAATAACATAGAAGTAGGTTTCAATCAAAGGAATTTAAAAAAATCATCCTACATGAAGTTCATTGTCAACAATTTCAATCCTAAAGAGAGAGTTCAATAATGCAATTTTAAAGCCATATACATGTTCATCATTTGTCTTGACTCTTCTATTATAATGCTTTGCTTGGATGTTTAAAAGTCATTGAGATTTAGATAATAGATGATCTATATCAATTTTGATGCATATTGAGTTTTTAATGAGAAACTTGCAATGGAATCCCATTTTCTCTTATTTTCCTTATTCTTCTTTTTACTTGCAATGAGAAATCATGTTACGTAGACATGCAATTAAGTGATTTTATCTATACTTAGAGATACAGGTTCTGTGAAGATATAATACACATTTTAAGATGTAAAGAGTAAACTTGATTTGCAAAACCCTGCATGAAACTTAGTACTCGATAATGGTGAAGTTGAAAAAAAAATAGAGTTTAGTAACACTAGTAGCTATAAATCGCATGACTTAGCAAAAGGGTGTTTTATACATTCATAGCAGAAGTTTTCTCCTTGAATATAAAGTATTGCTTCTCACTTTATTAACTTATGGTACTTTATTGGTTTTGTTCACAGGTGTATCGGCAATTACAAGAAGCGCCAGCAGCAATTGGTAAATCGGCCCGACCAATATGTCGGCCTAAACACAGCTGCTTGGACGCAATTCTGCGGCCCGTGAAAACTTCGCTAACGGTCGGGACTCTACGGTATATATATGTCATTCGCACGGCATCGTGTGCGTTCTCTTACCTTGTGTTATCGCGGCGACCCGCACTTGATCGTCGGAGTGTCTTTGCGAGTAACACGAGGTGCTCAGCGTGAAGCCTAAGCCAGTCCTTTCTCTATTCAACGGCCGGCCCGATCAGCGAACAACAATTTCAACACTTCATTGGCGAGTACGATCGGTTGGCGACCACGATGGGAGGCGGCGCTATCTACCTCGTTCATGGCTCCGCGGCGGCCCGCCCGGGCGGGGCCTCATCTCGGCTCGACCCCTCAGGAAACATCCTCAGCAATGAAACCCGGGCGTGGCGATAACGATTCATGAATCTCGAGAATCGCGACAAGAACCCTCGGTGCGGTCGCGGGCCGATCTTGGGCGAGTACAGCCGTGCGCTCCACCCAACTCTGCTTGAGTTGATGGAGGCGGGCATTGAAGAGCCATTGCGAACATGTCACTCGGGCCGTTCTGCGAATCCTTGAAAGAAAGAACGGTCATTGCGGGGTGTGTGGCGGTGATCTCTCGCTAAGAAGAGGTCGGTTAGGCGCGCGGCGTGCGGAAGGCGGAGAACCTTACGCTCGGCCAGACTACTGCTGGCGTGCACCGCTCCCCTCCTCGAAGGAGCACTTTCCCGAGAGAGCACCACCCACCGGTCTCGTAGCGGCGAAACGAGGGCACATGTAGGTCGCCCCCAGCGAGAGCGTCTTGTGAGACGCGCGTTCATTATCTTACGATGAATATGAGGACTCTAGCTACGATCACGATACGATCGCTCGCTACCGGTACTCCTCTAAATGAGTCGTCCGGTTCACGTCGGTCGGCGCGTCACAGGATTCGTGAAGAGTTGGAAGATTATCGGGATGGAAGAATAAGGGGCGTCTCGCGGCGAAGAGGTCAAGCGGCGACCGGAAGGCCTCCTCGACCTCGCCATTTGGCCCGTCCGGAGAATTCTATGGAATGTCGAGGCAGCGAGGCATGCCTCGCTATCAACCGCCGGGTTGAGCGACGTTCGAAGCGGTCCGCGACCCGTTTACTAGAAATCGGGCGTTACAAGATTCGAGAGACACGAAAAGCCACTGTCTGAATAAGTTTGTGATCGTGGCGACCCGGATAAGCATCTCGGTACTTTAATAATTATTGCGATTCTGAGAGAATTGGGCTCGACCATGAAGTGTCGGTGTTCCTCGATCGTTGGGCGGTGGGCATTAGAATGGTGGGAGACAACCGCCCCAATACTATCTCCTCGCGGACAAGATTTGATCGAGAATCTTCTTATCTCACTATCACGACCAGCCATGCCAATATCGATATGAAGAACACTTGGACACGATTGTTCAAGCGATAATGAGGCGAGAGCGATTACATCGGCCAGGTTCAATCACAGAAGTAAGAATGCGTTCGTGACTTGTCGAGATAAAGACAAATTGAAGTATCTAAAGCGTGGTATTCGGCCAGGACCACGAGGTTCGTAGAGGAATTCACGTTGAACCATTATCAAGATCTCGAACTTTCTTCTAACAAGGGCCAGCGTTCATATGGCGTATGAAGAAACTTTAGCGCGAAAGGCGCGCGTCGCGCGACCAAAAGAAGAAGCAAAACGAGGCCAGGCTAAAGGTCGTGAAGGTCGCCGAGAGACAACGGCACGATTTGAGAGACAAGAAGTTTGATCATCGCTTTCGTCTCGGCACCTCTGTTGCCTGCAAATCTACGGTGAGTGCGAGCAATGAGTTTGTGGGTGTAAAGCGGCCCGATCCACTGCGTGCTCGAGAAAGGGCACGGCCAGGCCAAAAGATCTTGCGGATTTACCCGCAAAAGCAAGGGGTCATGATACTAATGGTAGTATGGCCTCAAAGGCGATATTGAAGAACTCATTCGAGAAAGGCAAGTTGGGCAGAGTATGTGAGGTCGGAGGAAGGCGGCCAAGCCATGAAGAAGGCGAAGAGAATGATCGAGGCGGAGGAAAGGGTGCTCTAGTCATGCGAGCACCCAAGATAAAGATCGATGCGAAGATCGAGATACTCGGCGGTCGAAGGCGCATGGCGTAGCAATGGTTATTCACGGTGGAAATCCGTTGGATCGTAGGGAATCTAACAAAGCCACGAGAAAAATGGGGCGAACTTCTAATGGTCGGTTCAGCGTCAGCACGATCCCACCGGTCTCGAATAGACCTCCCGTCGTTTGGGAGGCGACTACTACTTGATGGTAGGCGAAACGATTATGTCCCGTTGGTAGTCGAGCAATTATGGCGAACACGGAAGTGCGAAAGAATTGCAGTCGATCAAGGTAGCTCGGCCGATATCATGTTCGAAGATTTGATCGTCAAATTAAAGGTTGATCGAGTGAGATAATTCCCGGTAGAGCCTACTGCCTACTAACGAGTTTCAATGGGCGACTACATCCATTGGGAGCGATCGAGCTCTTGGTTACGTTTGGTGGCGATACTTGGGAAAGCACTGCATGCGGGGCCGGTCGGACGGCGTTCGCTTGTACTCCCGATCAAATCCTGCTACCGATTGCATTATTGGTAGGCCGACTTTGGGCAAAATTTGGAGGCGTAGCATCGGCCAGTTCATTTGAAGATGAAATTCTCTGATGGGGCGACCGGTGGTTACCACGGCGGCGGACTAGAAAGCGGCGGGCGGAGCCACTACTTATATCAAGAAATTTGTGATGAGGTAGATCGTGGCCCAAATTCTCAAAGCAGCGGTGAAGGTCACGGTCGATCTCGTTGATTTGGATGCTCGTTATGATCGGATAGCGACCCGAGGATAACGGCGATGACTTAGCGAGAAAGCTAAAAACGAGTTGAAAAGACCCGAGAACCTCGTAGGGAATTGGAAGATGTGCGGTTGGGAGGCGACCCAGCAAAGCGATTAAGCTCGGTAGCGATCTACGAGGCGGTGAAGCAGACCTTGTGCAATGTTTGAAAGACTATCTTGAGCTGTTTGGCGTGGCGAGCATCGGACATGCGAGCATTCCTATCGAAGTAGCTTGCCATCAACTTTCGATCGATGAAGAAATTCGATCGGTCGCTCAAAGAAAGGCGAACTTCGAATGAGGAAAAATCTCGGCCGTGCAAAGCGGTTGAGGACCTCGTAAAGCGGACTTCATCGAAGAGATCAAGTACCGACGACCTGCTATCGATGTCGTGTTGGTTAAAAAGAAGAATGGCAAGTGGAGAATGTGTGTAGATTACAGGCACGAATAAGGCATGCGAAGGATGCCTTCCCGTGTGCCAACATTGACAAATTGGTCGATGGTGCCTCGGGTTACAAATTATTGTCTTTTTGGATGCTTATTCGGGATACAATCGAGTTATGATGTATCCACCCGATCGACACAAGAGCGGCCTTCATGACGGTCGAGGCAATTTTCAATACAAGGTGATGCCTTTACGGCTGAAACGGCTGGAGCGACTTACGGCGAATGATGAATAAGATTTTCAAGAAGCGGTCGGTCGAATATACGAGGTGTACTTGGGCGATATGGTCATCAAAAGTGGGACCGATCCGATCATGTGAGCGACACGAGGAAATCTTGAAGAAGCTAGGAAAAATTCACTCGGGCCCGAATCGAGAGAAGTGTACCTTTGGGGTGAGTAAAGCGATTTTTGGGCTTTCACTGGCGAAAGAGGAATAGAAGCAAATCACGAGAAGTGCGGGCGATGTGCCAGGCATGAGGCCGCCCGGCAAAAAAAAATCAACGGTGAGCGGGATGGTAGGCGCCTATCTAGATTCATACCAGCGGCTGCAAGTCGCTTCCTTTATTGAACTCTGAAAAAGATATAGATTTTGAGTGGGCCAAGCCCGATGCCCGTGAGCATTGGAGGAATTGAAAAAGCTTTGACTAACCCACCAATTATGACCAAGCCATTGCCGGGCGAAAGCATTTGTTTATACTTGGCGATAACGAGAAGAAGTTTTGAGTCTTTGTGTTAGTCGGGAAAGCGACTAAAAAGCAAAATCCGGTCTATTTCATCGATAAGAGTGCTGCGAGGGCGGTGAGAGTATCGAAAAATAGAAAAATTTGCCGCTTGCACTTCTAGTGGTGCTCGAAGATTAAGGCCTACTTTGTGGCCCACCGTCGTGGTGGTAGGCCGTCGGCCAATCGAGCAAGTCCTCCATCGGCGGACACAGGCGGGGCGAATGATAAAGTGGGCGATGAGAGCTCGGTGAGTTTGGGATTAAATTTGAATCGGATCGGCGCATGGCGCGAGTCTTTGGCCAGACTTTATAAACGAGATGACTCCGATCCCGAGGATCAGTAAACGACACGGATCTTGCGTAGATGGGTCGTCTAATAGCGAATGAAGTGGAAGCGAGGCCTAATATTAGAAAATTGAGAGGGCACTTGCCGTGGAGGTTTCATTGACTTTTGCGTTCCACACATCAAACAACCGGTAGAGTATGGCGTGCATAGGTAACTGCGGCTCGTTGGGATTTTAATGTCGATCGGGTTGAACTCGGATCGGACTCACTTACTTGTTGTCTCGCGAGATCAAAGATTTATCGATGCGAGGATGACGTCTTTGAAGAGTTATCGGCCAAAGTAAGAGAGAAATTTGCTCAGCGATTCGATCGGCGAAGTGGTACATGTACCTCGGGCCAAAAGCGTTCGGCGGATATTCTATCAAAACTTGCAAGTACCAAAACTCAGGAAATCCGCGAGTTTAATTCGGAGACCACTAAATCGGCCAGAGTGTATGCGACGAAACTGGCCAAGCGATCGTCGGCGTTCTTTGTGTCAATCCAGTTGATTGGATCGCCCTTATTCTAAGATACATCGTTGAAGGGAAGAAGCGAGGCGACAGTAAACGAAATTGGTCGGGCTCGGGGCGACCAAGTATTCGATAATAGAAGGAAATTATACTGAAGAGAGTATTCTCGTCCCCATTGTTAAGATGTCTTCTGACGGTCGAAGCCAGACCATGTGTTGAGAGATATTCATGAAGGTGTTTGTGGTAGCCACCAGGTGCACGTTCCATAGATAAGAAAGCTCTCGGTAGAAATTATTGCTTGGCCGACCATGGGCGAGGATGCTAAAGCTCGTTCGAAATGCAAAAAATGTCAAGTACATCTTGATGTCCACATTGCACCTTCTTGAGTTACAAAGTCTTGTCTCACCTTGGCGGATTACTTTGGTGGGGCATGGATCTGCTAGGCGTTTCCACTGCTCCGGGCGGTTCAAGTTCTTGATCGTGGCGATGAGACTATTTTCTGAAGTGGATCGGTAGAACCTCTTTTAGCGATCACATCGGCAAAAGTAAGCAAGTTCTTGATCGGTGTGTGCTAGCTTGTTTTGGCGTCCGCGGCGATTGATAGCGACAGCGGTACCCGATTCGCGAGATAAAAGATTTAGAAATGTTGGCGACTTAGGGGTTAAGCGGCGTTTCACCTCGGGCGAGCATCCGCGAACAAGCGACGGTAGGCGGCCAGCGAGTTATCTGCGTGGTTTGAAACGAAAGGCGGGGCGAAGCGAAAAGGAATCGGGTCGAGAGGCTGCGATCCGTTCTTTGGGCATCTGGGGCGACCCTGCGTTCATCGGCCAGGGAGTCGCCGCTTGGACTTGTGTATGGGCGATCTTTGTTATACCCGTAGAAATGGGAGCTAAATTGGAGGACTTGAAACCCCTACCATGGCCGCAAGCGGCCAAGGCGTCTAAAAGAATGGACTGATTGAAGAGGCTGCGCACTCGAAGCATCACTTAGAGAACAATTGATCAAAGCGGAAGGTCGCGGTAGATACAACGCTCGAGTTGGAAGAGAGATTTCTCAATTGGGCGGCTCGTCTGAGGCATCGCGGCGTTGGAAACAAACGCCCGAAACAGGAAAGCTCGCACAAATTGGGAAGGTCCATACGAGTCGTTAAGAAGACGTGAGGGGCATATGAGTTGGAAACCATGGAAGGCGTATCCCCGAACATGGAGCGAGAAAAACTTAGAAAATATTATGTCTAAATGTAATGAGCAATGGTAGATTATTAATGAAAGGCAGTGAGCGCTCTTTTCCCAGGGGGTTTTTACGAGGCGACCTTTGAAAAATTGTTATTATTAACTTTCTACGCAAAGAATGTATGCGATCGCTCGAAGCATGCTCATAGCGAAGAAGGCGATCGAAGATTTATCAAGCGTAAGCGGATCGTCGAAACTATCTACCTCGAGTGCCATCGAAATGGCCCGAGGTTGAATAACATGAAGCTTGGTCGTCGAAGCGATCTATATGCGTGTGCCACCGAGCCGACACAAACAACGGTCACAGTTGGCTCGAGCAGCGCCATCGAAAATGGCCCACGGGTTAAGTAATAACCCGTCATAATAAGCGTCGAAGCGACCTACCTCGAGAGATCATCGAAATGGTCCCAGCGGGTGCCATCGAAATGGCCCAATCGAGTGCCATCGAAATGGCCCGTCGAAGGTCGCCAA
Source organism: Oxytropis ochrocephala (assembly GCA_020916435.1). Lineage (NCBI taxonomy): Eukaryota > Viridiplantae > Streptophyta > Magnoliopsida > Fabales > Fabaceae > Oxytropis > Oxytropis ochrocephala. Next base: position 14,533,234 of record CM037092.1, read on the forward strand.
GTCGGCCGGGTACCGTTGGATTACTCTAACTTATCTTTAACGAGTGCTTTGAAATGGCGCAAAGCGGTCGTCGGCGGCATAAAAGTTCGAAAACTTAGAGACAAATAAACATACAAGATGGGTAGAGCGTAACGATGCGAATTCAAGTAAGCGAAATAAAAGACAAGTTAAAATGTCATTACAAAGCAAAGCCTTGGTCGAAGCGAAGCGCTCAAATATCTCACTTTGCTCGAAGCGACTTTTAAGTGTTGTGCGAAGGCAAGTTAAGCTATTACAAAATTTACTCCGCTCGCGGTGCGGGCTTGAGAAGAAGAGCCAGAAATTTGGGGCGAACAACGTTACCACGTTGCGTCGCGTTCCTCGGGCGACATGATCTTGTCGTTCTCGACATAGTGGGCGGGGTGTATCATCTTTTCATCAAAATTGATGTTCAAATCGCGTTCGGCGCGCGCTTTGACCGAGAGCATTATAGAAGCGCTCGATCATTGCATTAAGGCTTGCTCGGCTATTGTTCGAATTTGAGCCTCGACTCGGCCTTCTCGGTACCCGCTGACGCTTCTCCTCTCTCGGGACTTGAGTCAATCTTGATTTGCGACTTGGCCGTGAGCTCCTTGTTCCTCTGGAGAGTTTGGCGGTCATCCTCACCCCATTGCGAGCATCCTTTTGGACTTGGCAAGTTTATCATATTTTTGTTGTGCCTCGGCCCGAGGCCTTAACTTCTTCCGGCCGAGCTCCTGCGCAAAGCGAGAGATAGCGAAAACGCGGTTAGTCGGTCGAACAAAAGCAAGCGCCACGACGGGCTAGAAAATAGAATACCTTCCGGCCGTCGCGGCTCTGAATGATCTTGTCCATCCCGTGCAAAGGAAAGCCAGGACTTGCATGGGTTTCTTAACTGAGCGCAGCTCGAAGTCGGCGACCACAGACCTCGGCGAGAGAATAGGGGCGTCTCACCAGCAAGATTCAAGTCCGATCATCAAACTTGGGCGCTTAGCGAGCGATCATCGGCGTGAGGGTGGCCGAAGCGGCCGGTTGCTTCCGCTGACTCTTTGGAGTTTGAGGCACCTTTGGCGGGCCGTCAAGTCGACAGCGTTACGTGGTGGCGGCTTGGCAGGCACCTTACCGCGATGGGGTTGAGCGCATCGATCCGCGGCCCGACTTCACAGGCCATTCTTTACGCAAAACAACGAGTTAAGAGTTAGAAGAAAAGATCAGCGGCAAAAATATAAAGGCAAGGTTGAAGCAAACCAAGCTCGGCCTCGAGCGGCCCACGAGCGAGGCGAATGGGCGACAAGGTAGGTCGCCTTTAGGATGCAGGGGCATCATGCTCGCCAACGCCTTGATCGTCTCCAAAGACTCCAGTCGGTCGCCGCGTAAATCCTTGTGAGAATAAATATAGTCGCCGGGCCTCACGAAGAAGTGGGCCGTTCCATGTTGGGAAATAAGGTAGGCCAGAGCCTCCCGTCGAGTTGGACCTCGGATATAGCTTTGCTTAAGCCTCTTTAGTGGGAGCGATCGAAGTATTGGCTTTTCCAAGCGGCGATGACTCTTGGGCGCGCTTAAAATCTGGTCTTTGGGTTTTACGCATCTTGAAGGAAACTGTTCCTCTTTTCTTTGTTAGCTTTTTCCACTGAGCGACAGCTCGAAGAGAGCAAAAACAACATGATCGACACGTGAGCCAAGTTTGGTTAAAAAGGACTTCAAAGGTTTTCAAAAGCGCCCGTGCGTTGGGATGGAGTTGGGAGGCGACCGATGTGTGGCCTGTGAGCGTCGCGTTGAAACTTCGGTGAAGGAGGGATGATGTTCATCTTCTCGAACACGATCCGGTACATCGTGAACTTAAGGAAATCGAGAATAAGTTGCAATATCTTCCCGATCCTTCATGCCCGCCCGACTCTCGGACCGGCGGTGGTGAAAGAAGTTTGTAGAGCAGGCGCGGCCAGATGGCGGCCGCCGTAATAATGCTCTATTGGAGCGAAGGGTTTCGACACCCAAGACATGTCGGATGGATCGCGCGTGCGATGTCGGATAGAGCGTCTTGACCCGCCCGTTCGACCTCGCCGTTGTTCAAACCACGGCCGGAAGAACTTCGCCGCGGTGAACCACAACATCCTCGTGGCATCCTCGGCTCGGCGCTTCCTGCGGCTCGGCCACTCCTGCGTCCACGATCACGGACATCGCTTTGTACTTCATCTTCTGGCCACCTCTTCATCTCCACCGGTGGCGCAAGTATGGCACCTACGGTGGTGGTGGGTTGTTCGATCTAACCGGGTTGGTGACTTGAGTCGGAGCTCCCGAGCTAAGCGTAGCTTCTTTGGAAGAGCTAGAAGAGCTCGAGCTCGAGTGCTCGAAGAATCGAGAACCACATGCTCGAAAGGCGACTTAGGTTCTTCTTCGTGGGAGTTAGCCTCGGGCGGCCTCGACATGTAGCTAGCAAAGGATTGGGGCGGCCTCGGGAATCTGGCGATCTTTTTTAAATCGCGTCATACACAAGCACACATGATAAAGGGATCGAGTAAGGTCGGTCGGCGAGTACTCGTGTGACGAGGCGACTTGGCGTCCCCGACGACACCCCCTATCACGGGCGTGGAACAATATATTCGAAGGCGTATTGCGAGAAAGTTAAAAAGCAAAAGCAATCGATCCATACCTCGAAGCGGATGTTGAAGATCGGTCGCGGCAAATAAATACGCGTATCTGGCGATTTACGATGCGGTCGTGGCGAGACAAGTCGATCATTGCGCGAGCAAATCGCGGAAGTGTGATCAATAGTCTCCAGAAGAAGGTATTTATAAATGCTGAGACCCAGCGCGAAAAGGCGGAGGCGAAGCGTCGCAGCGTTTCACGCTTCTCGCCATAAGCGCGCCTTGAACAACCTCGGAGACACCAAGCGTCATGTCATAAATGTCGGTAAAGACCAACCGTCTCGTCGGCCACGGCCGTGGTTGTGAGCAGTCAGCAAATCCAATCGAGAGAAGCGACGCGCGCGTCCGTCCCATCATTTGAAAAATATTGAAACAACGTCACTCTTGGGGCGGCGGCGATTCAAGCCTCGGCCCGCTCTTAAGCGACTAGGCTTGGGGCAAGCTGTTCTGGGTGTATCGGCAATTACAAGCGCGCCAGCAGCGGTGGGGTGTCGGCCCGACCAACGTGCTTAAGCCCAAACACGCTGCTTGGACCGCAATTCTCATGGCCGTGAAAACCGCTAACGGTCGGGACTCTACGGTATATATATGCCATTCGCACATGGCATCAGGTACGTTCTCTTACCTTGTGTTATCTGCCCGAGCGACCCCTTACTTGATCGTCGGAGTGTCTTTGCAGGTAACACCCGAGGTGCTCAGCGTGAAGCCTAGGCCGGTCCTTTCTCTATTCAACGGCCAGGCCAGTCAACGACACAACAATTTCAACAACTTCATTGGTCAATATCACGATCGGTTTTTATGGCCATTTGTTTTACTCCTCTTGCACCTTCAACTTTGAATTTCCTTAATGGGAAAATTTGATTTAGGTAGCCAGCTGAGCAGAGAAGAAGTGTTGATTCTGGGGTGGTGGAGAGGTATTTATGATGCATGGGTTAGTACAATGGAAATAGAAAACCAAAGTGTACTACTTAAAAATTGCTAAGTATGTGGAACTGTAACTGTAATTGCAGTTCTTTCCATTGATATTTTGATTGGCTTTTGCAACAAGTGAATCCTTTCCAATAACAGCTCATCAAGTTCCTATTAATATAAATTTGAGCATTGTTTGCTTATATATTTTATACATTTAACTTAAGTTGCTTAATCTGTTATGGTTATTTTGCAAAGCAACACAAAAGTTATTTTCAAGTCACAAGAAGAAGATAACGCATCTCTAAATCTAGTAGTGCAATGGTAAGTTGGGTTGAACTCAAGTCGTCTTTGTAATAACAACTTATGCTCAAGTATTGTTATTTATAGTGTGTCAAAAATGTATGGAATATTCAATACTTATTTTATTATCGAGTGTTGTGTTAAAAATGGTTTTTATTATTTATTTGTATCTATTCTAAATTTATGATGTTTTAATTTTTTAGGTATTGAATAGCTTATGGGACTTATATTTTCCATTAACAAAGTTGATGTTATACTCTTATTTGTTGAAAGAATTATAAATGCTGGCAAATTTTTATCAGGTTTTAACAATTGAAATTAAACTATTTTGTAAGTTTATGTAAATTTTAGCAATTTTATTCAAGGATTTTCTTGAAACTATAATATTCATATGAATGTGTATTTATATAAAAAAAGTAATACAAAACCATATGGCCAAACCGTGTCCCTATTTTTGAGTTTTAGTTTATTTATTTTTTTAATTGGTTGATGTGTGACAACTTACATAGCACTAAGACCAATGGGAATAGAATTTATATGCACTATAGCATGGATGGGGGAATGAGTGTAGAGAGAGCTGAGGTTCTAATCCCCATCAGCAAGCACATCATGTATCGACATATCCAAGTCATGGATGACCATGTAGGGAACAAGATATGATAGGTTTCTAAATTTAGTCCAAGGTGTGTACCAGAATGATGAGGTGCCATTACCCACTCTGAATTTGCAGCATCTTCAAAAACATCTCTTGCTTTCATAATTGAGTTCTATGTAAGGAAGCTTTGCAAGAATTGCCCCTCTTCATAATATTTGCTCTTCATTATACTAGCCCACAATTTATCTGTGACTTCGTGGAGGTCCCAAACAAGTTTGCCAAACATGACGGTTAGAGTTGGAAATGAGTCGAACTTGGGTCAGCTCGACTCGACTCGATAAGAAATGGTTCAGCTTGTAGCTAGATTCGAGTTCGATATGAACCTTTTTTGTCAGCTCGAATTCGATTTGACTCAAGCTCGCGAGTAGTTCGGTTCAGCTTGTTAGCTCGACTCACATGAAAAAAAGTAATAATAATCTCTCTCTGTTTTTTTTTTTAAATTCCAAAAAATTCTAGATCATTGTCATTTTAAATTATCAATTTACTAATATCTTTTGGATAAAATAAATACCTAATTTATTATGGATAAATAATTACCTAATTGAAAATATAAATATATTTAAGATATTTTTTGTTTACCTATCTCACGAGTTTAATAAAAAAAATTAGATAAACATAATAATATAATTAATTCTAAACAACTTGCGCCAGTCTATAAATAAAAACACTGCTCTACAAACACAAAATAAACAACAAAAATTATATAAAATAAAAAAATATAAATGTTAGTAATACACACACACATGCCTTGTATATATCTCACTCACACACACAACATCGAGCAAGTTCATGAACCAAACAATAGTCGAGTTATCACCAAATTTCAAGTTAATTTCGTTTATCTATGAGCAAATTTTCATTTCAAGTTATTCATTTAGTTAAGTGAGGCAGGGTTAATGACTATTTTTGAGTTGAGTTTCAAATTTTGTTCGAGTTAGTTTGTTCAATGCAAACCCTAACGACAGCATTGGAATATATGTATCCCCTGTAATGTGCATACATCACATGAAAGAAATGAAACCAATTTTAATATAAAGAAGGTGTAACGAAAAGGAAAAAAAAACATGCTGAATAGAAAAGCTATGAATGTGACGTGGAATGAAATAGAAGCGAGATGAGAGACGACGAGGATATTATTCTATCAACTATTCTATCTAATTCCATTATTATTCTTAGAAAGTTTGGTCCTATAACAACCAATTATATTTGTCACCATATATATTATAAAACTAATTATTCTTAGAAAGTTTGGCCCTATGACAACTAATTATATTTGTCAGCATATATCACAAACCTAATTTTATGAACAAATCTATTATTATTCTTAAAAGTCAAAAAAATTTATTACTCTTAAAATGTTAGGTTATATAACAACAAATGATATTTTTTTAATGAAATAACCAATATAAAACTATTTGTCAAAAAAAAAAAAACAATAATATAAAACTAATTTTATAAACAAAAATATATATAGAACTCTAGTTTTTTTTGACACATATAGAACTCTAGTTGTAGATTATAAATAGTGAGGCCAACTAGTGTGCTCATCATCTTGTTCAACAAGAAGGAGTGAAATCACTTGTGTCATTCAAGTCCTAGAATTTCTCTCCTATTGAGTTGGAAGCTTTGGTATTGCGTAATTCCTTGTATTGTGTCTCACTTAGTTGAAGCTTTTTCTTTGTTTGACTTTCACCAATTTTATTTTATTTTTTTTATAAATAGTATTTTGTCCAGATTCTTTTATACCCAACACAAAATAATAAACCGATTTGTTTCGTGGTAGTCTTGGTTGTTCTCAACAATTTCAAATCTGAGATAAAATAATATCTATTAAGAGCTTCTAAAAACATCTTCAAAAGAAGTAGTTTGATCACATTTGAAATTGTTGATGAAGATTTATTATTATTTTTTTTGAAATTGCTGAAGATTTAATTAGTACTTAGTAAAAGCCCATTTTCGATATATAGCTTAATTAAATGTTAATAATGCAAGTGTTTATCACAAACGAGGTTATACATAAACTATTGTTTTAATAAAAGATAAAAAAATATTAAAATTTTTTTCTACAAGTTAGAAGCTGATATCATAAGAGCTTGAAAATTAGTTGAAAGCAACGAATCAACATGTCATGAACTGTTTTCATAAACTCTCACAAATAATGTCACTAGATAAGTCAAGATAAGCAACCCAAATATTTCCTTAGTTTTTTCTTCTTTTAATCTTTTTTTATTTAAAAAGAGTGCTTCTAAAGTGAGGAAACAAATCAAATCTCTCACATTGAATCATTAAATATGATCGAATGTAGTATAAAAATTAACATTTAATACCGATTGATTCACTCTTAACGATTCATAATATTTTACACTACATCTTATGTCAGTTTTAATATGGTGAGTGATTTGAATCGTTCACTCACTCTAAAAGCATCCAAAAATTAGGTCTTTTATTTTATTCGGAATCAAAAGACGAGAGAGAGAGAGAGATGCAAGGCGGTGAGAAACGCGTAGCATAAAGGGAAAGCATATAAATTAGGTGCGGCACACAAATTTCTCATATCTTTTTCTTGGTCGTCACGAAGCGTAGCGCACAGCACACAGAGAAAGAGAGAGAAAAACAAATAGGTATCGTATAGGAAGAAGCTCTGGATTCCACCTCTTCCCGTCCTTCGAGACGGTGCTTATGCTGCTTGCTCTTCAGGTCTTTCTCTCTCCCGCTCTCTCTCTCTCTATGTCGCGCCTTTTTTTCTCTCTCCACGTTTCAGATCCGATCCGTTATCGTTTGATGATTTCGATTTGTTTTTTCAACCGCTTATGCTTTAATTTCGTTATTCTTTATGCTTTTCTTTAACGATTTCTTCAATTTATTGAGGTTTTTGACGGTTGACAAACAATCGAGAAAGGGCCTTGCCTTGGATCGATTGATGCTCCTATGAATTTCAACCTGGCTTGGTTGAATTTGGTTTTGATGATGTATTTGATTTGAGGTTTGTGAATCGGTGTTAGTTAGGGTTTGCAGATTGTATTCTGCCGTGCTTATCGTAGTTGTACCTTTTTAATTTCTTTAGGATTTCCGCAGTTCCTTTAGATTTTTTATTTTATTTTATTTTTATGGTTAGCAATTTAGATTAGTGCTACTGGTAAATGGTTTTTCCTCTGATGTTATGATTCTGCCTTGGTTGATATTGGTTTGTGATGCATTTGAAGTGTTTGTTTTTAGGTCTGTGCTTTGTTTTTGTGGTTTGTTGTTAGATAGGGCTTGGGGATAGAATTTTGCCGTGCTTACATCTGCATGTTCGCACGCAGGTTGCATGTGTGCTGTGTTTTGTCTTTGGTAATGCTTCTGTTGATAGAAAATTTAATGTTTATCTTAATGATATTTTCAACTAATTGCTAAAACTGCTTTTAGACTATTTAAATTGAAAGAATTCAATTTGGAATCTAATTTCTTGTTGGTTCATAAATTTCTGTGATAACACTTTTGTTTTATCAACTGGAGATTTAGGACTTCAGGCAGGAATTTGAAATTTAAATGTTAGTAAGTGTTGGTCCAATCAATTTTTCTTGGTTAAACTCTTAATTGCTGTTTTTTATAGCATTTGATGTTTATAAGCAGTTTGATTTCTTGTCAGTCCAGAAGTTTATAAGCAGTTTGATTTCTTGTCAGTCCAGAAGTTTATAAGCAGTTCGATTTCTTGTCAGTCCAAGTTCTGTAGATTTTTATTTTCTTCGGTTATATTTTTTACTGGACACTCAAACCATTTGAAAATATGTATTTTGTGATTGTTAATCTGACCTCCATGATCTGTTCACTTATTATTGCAGGTTTGTCTAGGTTTGAATCTAAAGGGTTGTGATTTATATTCCGAGACATGGAGGAGTTTGTTTCTGGACAAATTGCTACCGTATCGGTTTTTCGCATTCAAGAAGTTCTTGATTGGCGGGTTCTCATCCTCGGAAATTTTCTTCTGGTTTCCTTTGTCAATTGCACTTAGTGTTCTGTTCCCCTTTAATGACCAGCAAAGGGTACGTGATGCTAGTTTCTTCTGATACAGGTGCTGCATCTTTAGTGCACTTGTACAAGTAAGCACATATTGTTATTATTCTTTTCAAAACACCAGTCCATAAAATAGTTTTTTGATTAATGTTCCCTTGACAGTGCATTGCTGACCCAACATTCAGTTAAAATTTCTGAGAAATCCTCTTCTGGGGTAAGTACTACGGAGCCTATCACATAAAAACTCTATATGGGTTCTATATCATTATGGCCTATCATTGCTAAAATTTAACTCAAGCCTATGGTTTTCATCTGTAGGGCTGACAGATATAGCCTGGTGACTGAATATTGGACTCTGCCCTGCATCTTTGGCATCTTTGAGTGAAGCATTTTCATTGAATTAGTACAGACTGTAGTTATTGGCAATCGTCTCCTTTCTGCTCTTGATGGGTATTGTTAGCGTCAATACAACTGTTATCTCAAGGTTCTGAAATGAATCCTACATAGATTAGATGAAGCATATTTTATTACAGTCCTGAAGTCTTGGATCACGGTGGTTTTAACTAGTGATTAATGCTATTGCTTTGATCAGTCTGTTTGGTGGAACCTGAGAAGTGTCAGTATGATCTCTGGTACTTGTTCATTTCTACCACCATTTTTCTGCAACCATTACAAAGCCCTGGTTCTATTACTAAATAATGCTGTGCAGCCCTTCCATCAGAAAGTTTCGCTTCTATGCCATCTTCTGACATGACAGAAAATTGATGGTGGATTTTCTGGACCAGCAGGATCTTGTTAATATTTTATACACATCTGAGCATCATCTACAAGAGATAAATGCTATTTATCTTATTTTTGTTTACTTTTGTTGAATAAAGAAAGTCTTGCTTTGTATTTGTCACGGGAAAAATGGAGAGGTGAACATTTTTCTGAAGAAGTTTCTATTTTCTTCCATATTTGCTGTTTTGTTATTTTAACAATTTTCCTTGAAAATATAGGTACAAGTTAATCAAGGAAGTTGGTAATGGAACGTTTGGGAGTGTATGGAGAGCTATTAATAAGCAGACTGGTGAAGTTGTAAGTATACTTTAAATAAAACGGTGAAGGTGTGCTCTATTTGAAGACAAGTTTTGTCGTAATCATAATAAAATTGCAGGTTGCGATCAAGAAAATGAAAAAGAAATATTACTCTTGGGAGGAGTGTGTAAACTTGAGAGAAGTCAAGGTGTTACTTCTTACTTATCTTCCTGGAGCCTTAGTTATCATGTATTATTAGATTATTTTGTATAGAGTCTCTAATTTATTATTTCCATTGTTGGCAGTCATTACGAAAAATGAACCACCCAAATATTGTGAAGCTGAAGGAAGTTATTCGAGAAAGTGATATTCTGTTCTTTGTTTTTGAATACATGGTGGGTGGCTAAACTTTTTGGTGAAGGGCTAAATTGGTCGCTGCAAAATGTAATATATTAATTGCTGTGTCAATTTTTGGGTGATGCAGGAGTGCAACTTATACCAACTTATGAAGGACAGGGCTAAATTGTTCTCTGAAGGTGAAATCAGAAACTGGTGTTTTCAAGTTTTCCAAGGTCTTGCCTACATGCACCAGCGTGGTTACTTCCATCGCGACCTGAAACCTGGTACTTATATCATATGTAGCTTGTATGTAGCCTGTAATGTATGAGTTGTTACCATTTCTTTTTCTGATTACCAATTCTGTCAAAAAAGTGGTTATTATGCTTTTTGTCGTTCTGGCTTTCTGAACACCTAAGCTTTCCATTTGTGGAAAAAAATAGAGGACCGAGTCCATTGTATATATCCTAAACTCTGTCACAAAATGTTTTGTTGTTATATGACTCAAGGTGTGCTTCTCTTTGCAGAAAACTTGCTGGTTACTAAGGATATTATCAAAATTGCTGATTTTGGCCTAGCCCGAGAGATTAGTTCACAACCGCCCTACACTGAGTATGTCTCCACACGATGGTATGTACCGTTGACTTGCAATTGATATATCATCCTGTGTTAGGAATTGAATAACATGTATGATGGCCTCTGATTTAGGTATCGTGCTCCTGAAGTGCTGCTTCAGTCTTATATGTATAGCTCTAAAGTTGGTAAGCGTCTGATGTCAAATGATGCAATCTATGATCTTTGATTAATAGTTTTTTATGGTGATGATAATGAGTATCATGCTTCCATTTTATTTATTATTATTTTTTGTTTTTCTCCTCTAGACATGTGGGCAATGGGTGCTATATTGGCTGAGCTGTTCTCTCTCCGACCTCTTTTTCCAGGAATCAGGTATTAGCTTCTCCCTCCAATTTTGCAAATGATGGGTTTCCAGAGTGCATGTTTTTTGGATGATTTTTGAAATACTACCGTGTTTAAAAAAGTCAGATGCAAGTTATTATTTTGATAAAAGTTAGAACAAAATCAAATGTAATCAAATGTGCGGCGGAATTTATTTTGACTTCATTGGAAGCTGTTATAGGTTGCTTCTCAAAACAAACTCGTGAGTAAAGCAAAAAATTGTAACCAAAAGCTCCAAGTAGAGCTTTCCAAAATTATAGTCATACTCGTCGATAATCAGTGGCGCTATCAGGCTTCGTTTTCTTTACTCCTGCTGCTATCTACTTTTATGTTTTGGTTAAGTACCAGCCTACCATCGCATCATATTATTAAGGTTGTTAAGGAAAATGCTAAACGTTACGAGAGATGTTTGCAAAAAAGAGAAGAATACTATGTGGCAGCATGTAACACTTATAAATTATAATAACTACCCACTCTCCCATGTATTATTAGCCGGTTGTTGATTGATCAAATGCCCTATTTTTATGCATTCTCCTCTTTCTTGCAAAAATTCTTTGTAAGAAATAACAACAATGCTCTATTATTAATAATGAACAGTTCACGAATTTTGAGTAATGTTCCAATTTTTTAGCATAAATAAGAAGTTTTTGTTAGCGGTCATCTCGCTATCTTACAATAGCATTTTTGGGATTGGCTGTTCCCGGCCGCTGTTCAGGATTGACAACTATGAATCTACTGCAGTAGATAAGATGGTAAATTATTATTTTTTATAATTGCAACAGAAAACAAATATAGTTCCTTACTTGCTATGTGTATCCCCTTATAACTGGGGAGACTAAGGCTATGGGTATCCCCATGTAACTAGGAAGACAAAGGCCTCGAGCCAATTATGGTTACATGGGTTGGTTAAGCTGAAGTTACCTGTCCCTTATCATCACAACATCCTTGAGTTGCTAAAATAGTTTATCTCTAACGAATACATCACTTTTTAAACCTTGGTTCATTTTTTTAGAAGTTTAAACTAACTCTTGTTTGACAAAGCGCAAATAGTGCTTAACTAGGGAATTAGTATTTTGTGCTCCTGTTTGATGCACCAAGAACTCTCTTTCAACTAAAAAAAAATATAGTTGCAAATTATGTTTTTTCTATGCTTTCAAGTGGAATTCTGCTCTAAAGCAATATGTTTACCACCTTGATGTTGGAAATGAACATGTTCCTTCATTGTGACTTACGCAGTGAGGCAGACGAGATTTACAAAATATGTGGTGTGATAGGCAATCCAACTACTGAATCATGGGCTGATGGACTCAAACTTGCAAGGGATATTAATTATCAGTTTCCACAGGTTAGCATTCTCTGCACGGGCTTTACTGTTTTTGGTAGTTAGCTTCTATGGTGCTTTCTGCTTAACTAATGTGCTAAGTATGACCAAGTGAGGCATATTATTTTCCCCTTAACATCGTGCACCAATTGCTATCTGCAGCTTGCTGGTGTAAATCTTTCTGCACTGATTCCATCTGCAAGTGATCATGCAATCGGCCTTATCCAAGTAAGTTGTTTATTGTGTGGTTTAGCCTTTTGAACCACACTTATCAGCATGATGTGTGAAATCTTTTCCTCTTCTCTTTTGTTTGGTTTTATTGCAGTCACTTTGCTCCTGGGATCCTTGTAAGAGGCCAACAGCTTCAGAGGCCCTTCAACACCCTTTCTTTCAGGTTGTCTTTTATTTGAACCGGTTGACGTTTTCTTTGTACTCTGGAAGAATCTATAGTTTACTATGCCTTTTTTTTTCCTTCCCGAAATTTGTATGCTGTTTTATTCATACATTCATTATCTACTGTAGAGTTGCTTCTACATTCCCCCATCTCTTCGCGCCAGAGAAGTAGCGAAAACTCCTCCACCTGGTTTGTATCATCTCATTTATGTTTTGTTAGTTGTGAGCGTTCTTGTTGCACAATTGTATGGAGAATGTAATTGTCCTTTTTTTTTCCAGCTGCAACTCGAGGTGCGCTGGATCAGCAAGGGGTCAGAAGATATTCTGGTGCTTTGCCCAGTTCTAAGCTCACCAATAATTTTTCTTCCCTGAAAGTGCAGCCTTCTTCAGGTGGTTTATATGCCCCTTTTGTTTACATTGACTACTCACTTCAATGATATACTTAGCATGTTGATTGTTTTACTTTTGAATTTGAATCTCAATTCTAATGCTAACGAGTAAAATATTCTTACTTCATAATCATACTTCTATTATTTTTTGACAACAAAACATAAACTACATAAGAGTATTGTGGTAAAATAAATTATTTATGCAAGATACAATGTCATAAGGGCTTATAATTAGGACAAATAAATAAACCAAAAGGTTCCAACATTTTGGTTCGGGGTATTAATATTATATTTGAGTTTTAAGTTTACATACTAACAATATAAAATTGTTTTACAATGCATCCAAATATATCTCATACAGATATTTGTGGAGAGATTTTAGGAACTAATATAACAAAGTGAAATCATGTATCATCGTCGGATATGTTTGGATGCACATGTAAAAAGACTTTACATTGTCAATGCACTGTCTTTGAACTCTAATGAAGTAGCAAAATTTGGGGGAAAAATCTGCATTTTCAATAGTTGATTGAACCTTACATGTTTTAGGTTCCATATTGGTATTCATGTGCATGAAAAAAATACTGTTAGGAGTCATCGATTATGGTGCATGACCTCTTGTACGATGATTACTAGTTATCACCTTCCAGGTGACATGACAGGATATCGCCGGATGCCGAAATATCATCTTTTAGTCAAGAACATTGTTTTAAAGCCTATTTTTCAATACTAAAATCAACTACTATTTCTCGTACTGAAGTCACCAGCATAATTCTCTATGGAAAACCATTTTTTCACAATCGGTGCCCACGTCCATATAGAAGCTAGAATTTGTAGCTTCTATCCAAACGTGCGTCTACAAAATATTACGCGATTCTGAACGTAAGTATTTTGGGTCAAGTACAATTTGTTTTTGATTTTGGAATTGAGAGTTTTTAGCATGATGGCAATTGGCTAAGAATTGGGAAGAGCTAATACCGGTTATATTGCAATTCCATGGATTTGTCATGCAGAATTGTTTCTAGTTATGAAAGGGTATCTGAACATAAAAAGAGGATTGATAGGCTCAATTCTAATTCTAAGCTCTATTATCACTCTTTATTTCCAGATGCCAAGCAGGGATATCGTATTTAAGCAGGAAATTATCCATTATTCACTTGAATGATGGAAAGTCTAACCAATGTAAAAGAGGATTGATAGGCTCAATTCTTTCTAAGCTCTATTTTCACTCTAAATTCCCAGATGCCAAACAGGGAAATCGTATTTAAGCAGGAAATCATTCATACATTTGAATGATGGAAATTCTGACCTATATAAATGAGGGTTTTCTCATTGGACTACATACGTAAAAATTTTGTATTTTTGGTTAGTGGCATACTTCGTCTAATAAATATTTCAATGTGCTGAGTTTTCATCCAATTATTATGAATGTACAGGTGTGCAACGGAAGCTGGAAACGGTAAATCAGGTGAGTTTTTCCTGCTGCATCGTTCCTTACAAGCACTTACTCATACATACTTCCTTTACCCAATGACAAAAAAACATTTTAATTTTATTTGAGATCCTCTTTCCCACGAGATAGCTTGCTTTCATTTTGCTTGGTGTAATGATTAGCTGGACATATTTTGTTCACCTAAGCTGGTTTTTTCTTGAATTTCTCTATGCCACGCCATTAATTTCTATCTGGTTTAGCTTTCTACCATTTTAGGCTGAAGGGGAAAAAATGTGAATGCCCTTTTGTTCTCTTTGGTCAATTCATTAATTTCTATCTGGTTCTTTTGAAGGATGGAATTAAGAATGAAAAATCAGCGAAGACTACTAAACAATCAATGTATCGACAGCCAGGAAAGGACAGCCCGAGTAAGCTTTTCAGACTGATATATCGTTTATATATTGCACTAGTATAAATTTCTATCAAACAGAGAAATTTTGGTCAAAAAATAATCAAACAGAGAAATTAAAAACAACGGTGGTCATTCCAAAATTAAGAAAGAAGAGAGGGTGCTCTGCCCAAAGAACCCCCTACCAAGTTCCTTTTTTTGTTTTATTTTCCAGTAACCAATTCACAGTTGGTAAAATAACTAAGGCCATCTGACCCATTACTAGTCAGTTAAACCCTCTCTGGTGTATACCAAACCCGAATAACAAGCCTATCAATTTTCAAGAATTAAGTTTCAAATATTCGCTTTTAGTATATGCAGTTATAATCTGGGAAGTGTTTTCATTATTGAAAATGGGGTCTTTAATTTATGGAAAGTCGTATTTTTTTGTTGGCAGCTTCTATAAACAAAGGAAGGTCTCCACGTGGGGTTTCAGAAACTGCCGAGAGGTTGGCCAATATATCTGTTGGTACACGAAGACAATCCATGGGGCAAACCCGTCCTCCTCCGATGAAGGCTGGAGTCAACTGGGTTTCTGAATCTGGAAACTTCATGCTCAGGCCCGCCGCACAACAGATTCAGACCGGAAGGACATTCACTAGAAAAGTTGCCGGATGAAAAAGTACGAGTCAACGTGGGACACTCTATAGTGCTCAATATTGCGAATGTGGGTTTTGGACTTATTCTGTTGGCTACAAATCTAGTATTGCCAGTGTCGTGGGACATAACGGATGTGCTGATGCCCATTATATGTGGTAGCTTATGAACTTTTTTGAAATGCGTTTTTTATTGATTCCCAGACAATGATCATGTAATGCTGGTCATAATTACAATAAATCTCTACTGAATAATTGGGTTTTGTACTTTTTAATAATGTGATGGTTGTTGTTTGTGATTTAATAGGTTTTTCATATCTGTGTTTTCCCAATTGTCATTTACTTTCTCTACCAAAAAAATAATGTCATTTACTTTGATTTTCCCCTTAAACCTTAAATTATTATTCAATGATTTTCCTCATTACAGGTCACTTCAGCTAAATTTAAGACATGAGTAATAGTTATCAAAAAGTACAGTTGAAATGATTAACTTTAAGGAGAATAATCATCACGTATCGAGATAGATAACTTTTTCATGGTTCAATTTATTTTGAAACCATTAATTGAAGAACTTGAATTACCAACTGAACTTATTAGAGACAGAAGATGAAATTAATCTCCAACTTTGACTTTTCTAACACTTATCAACGAAATTAGAGATGAATATTATTTATTTTCTTTGGTCCAAAATTGCCATAAATGGTAATTTTAGTTTGTATAACAAAAAAATTTACCATAACATTTGAAAAGGCAAGTGTTATGGTAATTTTTCTAACACTTATACATTTTCAACTTAAGTAGACCCAAAATGTATAAAAGTTTAGTTTCTCTTTAAATTTGGATGATTATGGTTTGAACTTAATATTAGACACAACCATTTCTATTTATATAAGAATATTTTTTTTTGTTATGATATTCTCATTGTTGGATTTATATAGGTTGAAACTTCATGATCAATTTTTGAATATTTTCTTATTGCGCATCCAACTATTGGAATTAACCATATATACTTATAAAGTTCTAATTACTTATGGCATAAACGTTTTGGTCATATGTCCAAAGAAAGATTAAAACCATTAATAAAGAATGAGATTCTACAAAATTTAGATTTTACTGATAATTATGCACAAATTGCATGGAAGGAAAGCAAACCCGGCAAAATAAGAAATAGTGGCACAATAATCTCAAAAAAATAAAATAAAAAATAGTGCCACAAAAAGAAATATGCACGGATGTATGAAGAATTTTTGACACACTTTCTTGTTTGGAAAAACATTTACCATCTTTATTGATGATATTTTACATTATAGATATGTCTAGATCTTAAAGTTTATATAAATGAAATTGAAAGAAAATTTGAAAACAAAATGAAGTTGGAAGACCTAATAATTGTGAATATTATGGAAAACATGGTGAAATGATACATTGTCATTGTGAAGAAAGACAACTTAAACTTAAGTAACCATAAGCACCAATGAGGAGAAATCTTGTTTTATGTATAGGACACGACTCCAGAAACTACTAGACTCAACAAGACAACAATCTATATAGGAAACAAAGATTGACATTCCATCAGCTCAGAACATCAACTTCTTCATCAGGAAAGACTTCACAGGTATTGAGCTTGAATCCTCTCTTTGTTCTCCTCCCACCACATGTTTGCATCGTCATTGCCAAACCTCTGACGACTGTAGACAAAAATCAAGAACTGTTAAAACAAAGCCTTCCAATCTTCTAAGTAAAACTTTTCCTAACTACCGAATTGAAAATTCTAGCAAAATTTGCCATCATGCCAACATGCCAACATGTTACATCCAATGAGTGAAACATCAGAATAATAGTTCATGAAATTGAAACATGCTGTCACCTAGTGTCTGATATTAATCTTTCAAAATAGTTCATGAAATTAAAATCTTCAATCATATTAGTCCTTTCAGTAGTTAATTTAATTTCTCAAATTGTCTGCTAGGAAGTAATATGATTGAGAATTTTCAATTCGACGAATCCTTTTAAAACTTAAATAATTTTAGGGACAACTTTATAAGACTCCTACATTATCATTATTTCACCACATTGCATGTTCCTAAGATAAACTTATGTGGAGGAAAAACAATACTCCCTCTAGTCCTATTTATAAGAACAAATTGTAGTGTTAGGTTCATTGAATAACTGATGTATCTCAGACCAGAGTTCATTAAATAACTAATATCGGTTATTCAATGAACTTAAAACTATAACTTTTTATTATAAGTATAGATTGTCGCGAGACAGGAGGGGTATCTCTTTGCTATTCAAATACAATAATATAAGTATAGATTAGCATCCAAAAGAATAATATATATAAATGAAATGGAGTCTTGAAGTAAGTTACCTCATCCTCAGAATTGGGATGAGTGTTTACAGGTTTTCGATTGAGTAGCTGCACATTGTAAAGTTCTATGATCCTATCATAATTCTCTCTCCACCATCGTTGAGCTTGCCACCTATCAAACATTCCAGCACTACAAATTCAAAAGTTAAGCAATAACTACTGTCAGTGTATAACAACTTTAAAAGACAGATAAAAAGGAACAACGATAACGTAGTAACATACTTGAAGCGGATCCTTCGCAGATCATTTCCTCCAGTAGGAAGAGGTACAAAGGTAATGTGAACCCCTGGTTCAGCCTGTGCAATCCACATTAAGTCGTTATCATCATCCTGCAAGGCTGCTATTGGCTCATTCCTTCTCGGGGTTTGGTCACCGCTGATTCCCTCTGGCTCTGACCCTACACCTCCCATATAAGGGTTTTGAACCCCTTCTGAGTCATTCTGTCCCCGACCTCGTCGGAAAGGTGCTGACCTGCACACTGCAGGATCTAGGCTGCCTGGAAGCACCTGTAAACTTCAGCGCCATACCTTTTAGCTGCATGTGCCAAAAATGTCATTAAAATTTACATCAATGCATTAAAAGAGAAAAAAATAACTTAGGGACTCATTTGAGGGTTTAATTGTCCTAAAATATAAGCAAAAGTGCATCAAAGAAAATCTATCCATTTGATCTAAATTTTAGATAAAATATCTCAACCTCCAGTTGATTTACTTTTGCTTATATTTAGCAACCGTGTATCATAGGTAGGGTGAAGGGATTGATAACCTGCGCAGTGAGGCTTTTGACGACTTGATTTGTTGCCGGTGTGCCACCTCCATTCCCAGTCTCTACCTCAGTCTGATGGACTTGCTCATTCCTATCCTCCTTCGCAGCTTGCTTCGTACATGCTATGCATTGAAACATCTTTCTCTTACCTGCACTGCACCATCACATAAACAACAAACATGCAATAATAGCATTTATGAGTTACAATTAATACAGTCAAGACAAAAACATTTAAATCATAAATAAATAAACAAATAAACTATGTTGTGATTTAATAAAACAATGACAAAAAAGGGGAATTGGAAAATGTGGTGAAA